>OZ014469.1:56888340-57370417 GCA_963965965.1 Trididemnum nubilum | reverse complement strand
TACCGGTGGGGATGGTGCAAGCCTTCAGCAGCAATTACAGTATAAATTTGGTTTCAAAGGTATATTGGAGGAGCAGCCCAAATCGGCAAACATAGCACTAATAATAATTTAGGCGAAAGACAGAAAAAACTGTATAAATTTTTCTTTCACAGAAAAAACAAACCATTTGCACAGACGAAATTTATTAACAAAAAAACCCATAGGCCTTCGTTGAGTTTGTGCACTTTAGGTTGCAAAATGATGAAGACACCATCTGAAAATGGTATAACCATGCAGTTTCATGTTCACTAGGGTGGTTCAAAAGTACAATTTTGTTTCAAAATCAAGAGAATTGTTTACATTCATGAAAAACTCCACTCAAAAAAATTCAGCTCGATTGGTTGAGAATTGGCTGCGCGAATCCACTTTGAATTTTTGGGGGTGCCAAACCAGAAAAACAAACAAACTTTCTAATCTGGCAGCGCATAACTCATGCTTTACCTCTCAAAATGTTCAGAATCGCCGTTGCTTTGCATTCATGACAACCAAGATTGCTTTTTTGCATTTTTTATAAAACATATTTTGTGAAAAAAACAAAAAATATATCAAAATTAAAATTTTTAAGAAAAATTGATTGCGATTGGCAATATGATAAAAAATTGTTTTGAGTTGTTTTTTTAAAGAAGCAAAGAACCAATACAAGCGAACCAAATTTTTTTGGATTATTTCGCTATGACTTTAGTGACCAGACTAAAAAAGTTTCTAGAATTTTGAAAAGCAGTGTCATAGCGCTGTTGCGTAAGTTTTAAAATCTAGTCTAAATTTTGCGAAAAGTAGTAAAATTTGGCTTTTTCAATTCTGGATACCTTTGCAACGTTTTACAAACATATTTCCTCGTAACTTTACTCAAGATAAGTTGTTTGAAAGCTTATCGTCAACTTGTTACCTCTTTTTGTCAAGTTATTGTCACGAGTCAAGAAACATTTTTGAAAAGTTTTCAGTGATTATACAATTTATATGCACAAGTTGTGAGAAATTTATTGTCTTCAGCAGTCATCTTGAACCGCTGAAAAGCTAGAACTGGACTTGAACCAATTTAATTGTCAATTTTCAATTTCTGCATCTTAGGGTAATATGAACTTTTGCAGCAACATAATTTTAAAAAGCTGTGGTAAGAACTGAACAGTTTAGTCAAACCAAGTGAAAAATTTTTTTCATTCAGTGTCACAAATTTATCTGTAAACTGGAAGGGTGGCACAAACTCACTTACACTAATGCCCCACATGGCAAAAAGCGAAGTACTGTAAGGACGGCGGGATCTTTAAAAACGCGAGTTCGTCGCTGCTGAGGTTTTTCGAATTCTCAAACACTTAGTTACTACGGTAACAGTACAATCTTATTCAAAGAAAAAAAAAGCATAATTAGCGCAAATATAAAATATATCAAAATAATCAGTTAAAAGAAATTTAGTGAAAACAATCAAAAGCAATAATCGAAAGTATTAAGACAAACTTACGCTAACCAATTTAAAACTTGCACTTCAAAAGCTACAAATATGCTAACATCCCAAACTCTATTCTTATCTCGGCATTCGCTAAACCAAGCTACAACTATAACACTATAGCTAGACTCGTAAACTACCAATTACGAATAATATAATCTCGAACAAGATCATGAGGTAAAACAACAAGACTCCAATAATTTCTACACTCTCAAAAAAATTTCAGTTTCTCAAATTTGTCGCTCCAAGCTTGATAATAAATGAACACGATAATAACTAGAGCAAACGTGGCAAAAACAATTCGAGAAAGCAACTCATTATTATACTGATTATTGTGACAAAGGAAGCAACAAGCACGACACTTTAAAACTTTTTATGAGTAGAGTAGGTATCACCAGTTTGCTGAGTTTCAAATCATGAGAGCCGACATTGCTGCAAGTGCTCCAATCTACGGAAAGTAATGGCATATACCTGCGACTAAGTTACTGTTGAGGCCTAGGCCTGGGAAAATTTAATTTTTTTTTTTTTTGCCAATTACGCCTCTACTAAAAGTTCACAGTTTTTATTGTAAAAGTCTGAAAAAAAAAAAAAAACTTCAAAGAAATTAATAAAAAAGTCAGTTATTGCATGTTTCACGCTGATTCGAGTGAAGTGCTTTATCGCTTATTATTATCTTGGCTCTATGTAGTATGTTTGGTTTTATATTTGAACAATTCTAGGGGCACCTTCTTGGTTTTGAAACAAAAGTGTATTTTTTGAGCCACTCAAATGTTCACTGTTAGCAGCCTAATAGAAGGAGTGCTACCAGCTACATATTACAGACGTTCAGAGTACAGAAAAAAAAACAAACAAAAAACTGAAGAACTTTGAAACACAACACAATTAGAAATCAGCAAACTTGTCACGGCATAAATTGCAATTAAACATGATAACTGATTAATAAAGCTACCAGTAGCCTATCAATGTCAGATCTAAAAACACTGTTTTATCAGTTATGCATTTTTAAGCGCAAAAACTGAACTACCAGTAGCCTATAGTCAGAGCTCCATTTAAGATTCAAAATTGGAGAAAACAGTGCGGAATTTCCCAAAAATACCTTAAATAAAAATTTGCCCAAAAATTTTACATTAGTTTAATTTAGACAAATTTTGCAATAAAAAAATGGTTACTTTTGAAACTATACTGGTAAGCTAAGCCTATCGTTTTTAGCAAAAATTGACGACTGTTGATATTAAATTCAACATGTTAAGGTAAGCATACTAGGCTTACCGATGTCAGTTACCGCCTATACTGATGACTATAGGCTACATTAGGAGTAGTCTTTCGTATGGCGGTGTTTGGAGAATTGCCCTAGCACTCTTGCAGGTCTTGCTACAAACAGTAATGCTAAAAACCGGCGTGAACAGCAAGCCAGGAATGTTAAAAACGGGGTTGATCTTATAAGTCATAGCCAGTTAACTACTGTCCTGACATTAATGCATTTTTCAATCTAAATGTAGACAAAACATCCCTACACATACGAACACAAAATGTCAATGAACACCACCAACTCCAGCAATTACTCAAGAATAGTCACTGATTTTTTGCTTTTCTAAGCTTGGTCAAACACAGTGCAATTCACCACTGCAGTTTAGTCGACTCGGCAGCCAGGTGAAAACAGCGGTGAAAAAACGTTATACGAAGCCAAGATATACATACTGTAATAGTATCATACGTGGATGATCGGGACCAATGAAACGCTCGATGATGAGAGCAGCCTTTTCCACGCCTTTTGAATCTTCTATTGCAACCGCATGCGGATGATTTTGATTCTTAGCCAATTCATAGAACACGATCAAAAACTCGGCATCTGAAATCATGTAGCTAAGAAACTTTTGCATTACATGAAACTCGCTGATTTCGGCATCGGTATAAAAAAATTCAAGAGATTTTTGTATCAACACCTCCCAATGTTGCTTGGATTGCTGTATCTGGTTGTCGACAATCTTTTCTTTCCGTAGTAATTCTTTGATAAGCTAAAACAAAAATGACATTTTTAAAGATATCAAAAGCACATTAATTATTTTGCTTATTGCTGAACATTGAACAAGCTAACTTGATATTCGACAAGGTATACAAACACCTGTATAAGAAGCCACAGTATATGAGCTACAACATAATTCAATACACAGAACTAAATTTCTTGCATTTTACATACAACCTTTGCTGCTATTAAACTTCTATTACGAACTTCAGCTTATGATCGCATTCATGTGGCATCATAGTCTTCCTAAGCAAGAAATGAATAGCGTTATTTTGTCTTCGGTAAAACCACGTACGATCTTTTATAGCAAGACCGTAGTCTTGATACTGGTAGACTGTGGCCCAGTTTAATTTAAACCCTCTAAACATAAAAATGGCAGCTTGTGTCAGTTGGTAAGCACATGACCGATACCGACAACTGATTTATGTAAAGATTTTGACAAAGCATACTTTGTTTGGCACGTTAATTGTTAAACAAGAACACCTGAAACCTAGAGCATCACAATAACATACGTTTAGTTGCAAAATAGAGAGAAGTCGACTTGGCATGCAGTAAGTAGTTCACTGAAGTTCCTTGTGTGCAGTTCAAGAGTAAGAAACTGACAAACTGCAATTAAATACTCATAGTGGCTCATAAACGATTAGCATAGCCTCATGAAGTGGTTCGATATTTTACATTTAGAACTGTGAAACAATAACACATCACAGCCAGCTAATCAAAATCGATGTTGTAAGTGCAAAATGATACTAAATAATGCAAACCTTTGAGTATCATTTTTGCATTAGTGATTTGAGGTAAAAGTATATATCAGTTACATGAAATTAATCAATCTACTTCGTTAAGACTCTAAGGTGGAAATAGTAGTTATGTATATGGCGTGTTCGGTGCACAGAGGTCACGTGACTGCACTGTAACCGTCCTTGTGTCTCAAATTAAGAGAGGTCACGTGACTGCACTGTCTCAATAAAAATCATTCAGTGCAAAGCAGGTCACCTGACTCTTAAAAAATGCACTGGAAACAAAATGACTTAAAATGCACTGAAACCGTCCTTGTGTTTCAATTTTTTTTTTAAATCGTGGTTCTCAGTCCCCCCTCCCGATGTTAGTTGGAGGTATTAAACTCGCAATTGAGCGCTTGTCACATGTAACCAACATGTGCTCATAATTGCGCTTCAGTCGCGTTTAATTCTTTTCAATAATTAGTTTGATTTTGTCATTTTCTATAGGTTTCACTTTAATTGTAAAGCCATTGGTATCAAATATTTTCACTCTAGGTTTACCGTACGCCTTTTGTATTCTTTCAATGTCTTCTTTTGATAGAACATCACTTGATACTTTTGACCACTCGTGTTTATAAGTAGGATACATGATAGAATCTGTACTTTGTGAATGGGTTAAACCTAAACAATGACCTATTTCATGAACAGCTACTACAAATAAGTTGTGTTTGGGAGGTGTGGCTGTCAACAAACACTGCATTAGCATTTTATTCATTTCAATAATCACTTTTATTTTGTTTATTTATTTATTTATTTATTTGTGTCAAGCGCAAAAGCGCTCATAGAAAACGAAAAAAAAAAAAGAAACACACACACACAAAAAAGTTTACAGTCATGTATTAATAATTCTAAAGCGCCAGAGAAGAACAGTAAGCTTCTCCCAAACCATTTACACTAAGCAAATCTATAAAGCGAGCAACATATTTCGAACAACGAAATCTGCAAGAGTGAAGTAATGAGTGAACAAACACATTGGTAGACCTGTGGCAACGATTCATAAAACGAAAAAGTTTGCGAACAAGGGCATCAAAAGTATCAACATTAGCCTCCACTTGATATTGACGGACACTGCAATAACGAGGAATACCATGAATACTGCGGTAAGAATCATTGTAAAACACTCGAAGACGTCTATAGCTCTCATGGATATAACACCACCACAGCTGACTAGCATACAATACACAACAATGAGCCCGAAATAACATATTTTTGATATCAGTTAATAATCACAATTATGGTGTATTTGACCAGTATTCTCGAATGTTAGGATAAGCATCCAACATAGCTTTTATATCACTTTTTAGGTTACAGACTTCCGAAAATGAAAGAGTCAGAAATTGAAATCGTGGTAAATTACCGATCAAATCAGCAATTTCTCTCTTCTTTCTGACACTTCGATCACCAATATTGATGTTTTCTTCCACCCATGCTTTCCATGTTTTGTAAATATAGCCTTTTGCTCTTTCTTCTCGCCATAATGCGTGGAGAATGTTCAAAGCTTTTCCGCAACGAACATGAAAGCAAAGAGACTGCTTGTTCACGTTCTTTTCAAGTTGAACACATTTTGTTAAATATTCAGTCAACGAATTGATCGTCTTTTCTTCCGGTTCAATAAGCCCTGGTAGAAAATCTGCAGTGGAAAGATTTTGAACTAAATATTCATGCAACTTTTCGCCAACAAGTCTCTCTTTTTTTTTATAAGGAATCGGCAACTTGCTTGAAGGTTTGTTTGGTTCAATATTTAATGGTCCATTTATCTACAACTCATCTAGGTAATTTAACATGTCTTCATGATACTTTTTATGCTCTCTGATGATTTGCAATTCACTTTCATTCCAATAGTTGTTAATCATTTTATCGCAGCTGCTCCACACTCTTCTAATCAACTTGTTGCAACCAACGTAAACGTCTAAATGTTCTTTCTCTTTCATACAAACAGCTTATTAAGCTTGTCTGTGACGTAATCACGTATTTAGTTAAAGTACGCGTTTTTTTCATTGAAATAATCAAGATGCGATGGTCGAGTGGGTAAAGCCGTCTAAATGTCATTTCTCTTTCATACGTAAACGTCTAAATGTCCTTTCTCTTTCATACAAACAGCTTATTAACCTTGTCTGAGACGTAATCACGTATTTAGTTAAAGTACGCGTTTTTTCCATTATAACAATCAAGACGCGATGGTAGAGTGGGTAAAGCCGTCACTTAACTTTTACAGTAACGAACAGGTTCGAATCCCAGTGAAGTCAAAGAACATTCTAGAATGCCGAAATTACGTCACTCAAGAGAAGAACATTCTAGAATGCCGCGGAACCACCAGTTTAGTATTGCCGCGGAACCACCAGTTCCGCGAAATTACGTCACTCAAGAGAAGAACATTCTAGAATGCCGCGGAACCACCAGTTCCGCGAAATTACGTCACTCAAGAAGCAGAAGACCAGGTTCGAATCCCAGTGAAGTCGGAGAAAATTCAAAATAGCAGGTTCGATTCTCAGTGAAGTTAAAGAAACAGAAGATCAGGTTCGAATCCCAGTGAAGTCAAAGAAAATGCTTGATTAACAAGTTAAACGTAGCTTATCTTTTCTATAACGTAGCTTATCTTTATCTTTTGTAGCTTATCTTTCTGACTTAAAATACACATCACAAGAATTTCAGGATGAAAAACTAGAACTAATGAAAAGAAAAGGAGTTTATCCCTACGATTATATGAACAGCTTTGATAAGTTTGACGACAGAAACCTCCCATCAAAAAAGGAATTCTATAGTCTTTTAACCGATGAAAGATATAAGCGATGAGAATTACAAGCATGCGCAGAATGTGTGGACTACTTTCAAGTTGGAATCCATGGGACAATACCACGACTTGTACCTTAAGTCAGATGTTTTGCTGTTAGCAGATGTATTTGAGAAATTTCGAAAGACTTGTCTTCAATATTACGAATTAGACCCTTGCCATTATTTTACTTCTCCCGGTTTATCATGGAATGCAATGCTTAAAATGACTGAAATAAAACTGGAATTAATGACAGATATTGACAAATTTCTTTTCATTGAAAAAGGTGTGAGAGGGGGAGTTTCATACATTTCTAAAAGATATGCTAAAGCTAACAACAAATACATGAATAATTACGATTCAAAGCAGCCATCAAATTATATTACATATCTTGATGCAAACAATTTATACGGATGGGCAATGAGCCAAAATTTACCAACGGGTGGTTTTAAATGGCTATCAGAAAAAGAAATTGATTTAGCAAATTTACCTAAAGGAAAAGGACTAATACTAGAAGTTGACCTGGACTATCCTGAACACCTTCATGATAGTCATAATGACTATCCACTAGCTCCAGAAAAAATGGAAATTAAACATCACCTCCTTTCAGACTACTGTAAACAATTACAAACTCAGTTTAATATAAAAGTTGAAGGAGTTAAAAAATTAATACCTAATTTAAAACCAAAAAAGAGTTATGTTCTTTATTACAAAAACTTAAAGCAGTATATTGAATTAGGCTTAAAAGTTACAAAAGTATATCGGGTATTAGAATTTAACGAATCACCTTGGTTAAAAAAGTATATTAATTTCAATACAGAAAAGCGAAAAACCGCCAAGTCTGACTTTGAGAAAGATTTTTTTAAACTTATGAACAACTCAGTGTTTGGAAAAACAATTGAAAATCTTCGTAAACGTGTCAATGTTACTCTGATCAACGAACCAGAAAAACTATTAAAGCACTGTGCAAAACCAACCTATGTTAGCAGCAAAATATTTAATAAAAATCTTGTTGCAGTTCATAAAATTAAAGAATCTTTAACCCTAAACCGACCTGCTTATGTAGGAATGTGTATTCTCGATATTTCAAAAACGTTGATGTATGATTTTCATTACAACTACATTAAAAAGAAATATGGCAAGAATGCAAAACTATTATTTACAGATACAGATTCAGTAACATATGATATAAAAACAGAAGACGTATACAAAGATTTTTGGGCTGACAAAGACAAATTCGACTTCAGTGGTTACAAAGAAACCTCAGACTTTTATGACCTAAAAAATAAGAAAGTAATTGGAAAGATGAAAGATGAAACCGCAGGTGTGCCAATAGTAGAATTTGTAGGACTTAGATCTAAAATGTACAGCTACGTCACAAAAGATGAAAAAGGTTGCAAAACTGCAAAAGGAATTTAAAAAAATGTAGTGAGGAATCTGTTAAAGCACGAAGATTACAAAAACACGCTCTTCAATAATCGTCAAATGTTTCATAAAATGAAATCAATTAGAAGTGAAAACCACAAAATTTATTCCGTTGAAATCAACAAGAAGTCTCTTTCGTGTTTTGATGATAAACGATATATTCTTTCTAATGGAATTGATAGTTTTGCATATGGTCATTATTAATTAAAAAAAATATATGCTATTATAAAAAAAAAATGGATGAAAATTGTTGTGAAAATCCTGACATAAAAATTATAAATGGAAATAGAACTTGTATTAACTGTGGTGTAGTTCATCACCCATATTTTGTAAACGACTGGATTGATTATAACCCACGTAATGTTGTTTTACGTAAATCAGTTTACTGCAGAACTGCTTATGTTAAAAATAAATTACAACGCCTTGAATTGTCTGCTGATGAAATACAAGCATTTATGAACATTTGGACAACCGTGGAAAACCAACTACAAAGCTTCACTAGTAAAAGATTTCCTAAGATAGATTTTTTTATAAATAAAATCTTAGAATATTTAGACATTTCCAAACAACCTTCATACAAAATTAGTGATGCATTACGGAAGAAATATGAAATCATGTGGAAACAAATCGTTTAGCATGTAATTTTTCATAGCTTTCAGAAATTGGTGGACATATATCAGCAACTTGGTCATCAACCATAGCAAGTTCTCTTTCGAAAAACTCGTCAATATCACCAGATCTTAAAAACAATTTTAACTTGTTGAGTAATTTCTGATACGATTGATAAGCATATCTACAAGACTCAGTTTTTTTGGAAACATTTTTCTGCGTCGTTATTGTCTGTAAAAGAACGCCTGTACCACTAACAGACGCCAAGAAAATCGGATTTAATGTAACAGAACCAACCACGGCCCCAGTTGTAGTAAAAACAACAGATGACAGCTTTAGAGCTAAGTCCATTCTTTTAAATTTTTTAAACATTTTCTTATAACACCAATACTGTTTGTGATAAGTGTGATACAGATTTGTCAATTCATTCACTTGTTCTTGAGTCAATTTTCTACTAATGTGGTTAAAGTCCATTGTTTATTTTACGATATACAATTATGCTTCTGGTTGATCACCCACTTCAAGCTGTTTAACTTTAATTACGACACTGCTCATATTCATTGATACCGAAGAATTTGAAGAAACATAGTTGTATTGTATGCGAAACACATCTCGAGAAGGATTAGGAAAAACAATGCAGTTTAAATTAAAGCAATCGAATGGGGGTGTTACTGTTGTTTTACATATTTTATCTGTTTCTCCTTGACTAACACGAATTATATCAATATGTAATTTGTCTTCATTGTCATAACTGGTAACTTTCACAAGTCCGCTTACGCTTATTTCGATGTAACTGCTGGTTACCTCATCTCTCAAATGAATACTATCGGATTGCAAAGACAGAAAATCGTTCCCAGCGACAAGAGGTGCACTCACGAAATGTAAATTGTGATCTGTATTAGTACGAACTGAATGAATAGCACTTGATGGAATTGGCCTCGAATCAGGTGTCGAAGAAGCACCCAAAAATATTTGAAATTTTGGGCGATATATATTTCGTTTAAAATAACGTTTATTTATTGCACTGGTAGGTTCGGAAGGTCTACCTACGTTGAAAATGGTATGATTTTTCATATCTAAGTTTCGTGAAATGGTTACATTATCGTCTTCGGTTTGAATGTGTTGCGTTATTTGGTCAACATAATTTTTGTTTGCTGCTTCACCCGGTGCTGTGGGATCTCGTAAATTTATGATAGTGTGTAATCCTTGTAAGTTAATATTATCTCTCACATTTGTAACTAAATTTTCAACAAATTGTTTAGTTGCCGCATCAGAAGGTAGAATGGGTTCAACAAGTCCTTTTAGAATCAATGATTCACCTAATTCAATTGATGCGTTGTTAGGTGGAATATTTTCTATACGAAAGACCCTGTTTGGTAAACGACCAAGTACTTCCACACCATATATTTGAGACCTCTGAATTTGAATTTGAGAGGGCGATACAACATATTGATCATCGTTGTTTATACCTAAAGTAGCCAACCTCGAACCAAACTCAGAGCTTTCGGCAAAGTGGACAATGTTGCTAATTGCATTATCCAAGAATCCTTTATTTACACTATCTGATTCTGTTACAGGATTGGCTAAGTTTGTAATTTTGTGGTTGTTTAAGTTTAAATCACCATACATTATATCTCCTGACTTGGAAACTTTGTGTTCAATACCTACAACCTTAACAGTACTTGAAGATTGACTTCCACTTGTTCCAAATTTTGAAATATTCATTTTGTCCTTCTTTATTATAAATGAATATAATAAACTTTGATAAATATTTAAGTGGGGACAACAAGCAAATCAAACATCATTATCTTCTACCAGATTGCCATTACATGATAGTAGGATCGACAGGATCAGGAAAAACAAATTTGCTTTTAAACATGGTTCTCAAGTGGATGAATTACGACCTTTGTTGTGTTTATACTGTTAATCCTGAGCAAGATAAGTATCGATTTTTAAAAGAGCAAGGTATTGAAGTGCTAAGTCCTGAAGACTTGCCTCCCGTAGAAGAGCTTGACCCTCAACAAAAAGTAATAGTTTTTGACGACATTAAGCTAGACAATATGAAAAAACTGATGGAATACTTTTCTTTATCTAGAAACAGAAATTGCAACTGTATTTACCTCACCCAGTCATACTTCAACACTCCAAAGTACATAAGAAGAAACACAAACTGTTTTGTTTTTTTCGGGAACTTAGACAACAAAGATATCAGACACATTACTGACGATCATGCTAAAGGTATAACAAAAGAAGAAATGGAGTCGATTTACCGTGAAGCAACCAAAGATCCTTACAATTTTATGGTGCTGGACAAAACAGCCAAACACCTCCCCCTTCGTTACAGAAAATGCTTTGACCATTTTTGGGCTTAAGCTTTATATGCTATATAGTAAACATGCCATTTGTAAATGAAGAAGAGTTGAAAAACAGAAATAAACTTGTAAAGGATTATATTAATAACCGAAAGCGTTTGAAACAAAAGCTGCAAAAAGAAATTGTAACCAAACAACAACTGCAAAAGTCTGCCTCTGAAATATTTCGTCCCATTACTAAAACGTTTGAAGAAACTCAGAAAAAAACTGATAAAAGGCAAGACCAACTAATTCAACACATACAGCAACAGCTTGCCATTGAAGATAAACCTCGATCAATTTATACTGTGCACTTTGAGAGTGCTTTCGATAACGAAGAAAAAGAATTACTTACACAAAACAATTTTGAGACTGATATTGTTGAGCTTGTAAAACGCGGGCCAGATTACATAAACGCATTGAAAGACAGAGCTAGATTAATCAATCAAAGATTAGGTGGTTTACGAAGAAGACGTGATGCTGATACAGAAGTGATTGATGAGCAAATAAAAACTTTTAAAAAGTACAGAGAAAAATTAAATAAATTATTAGGAGGAATGGAACTTACCTTTGGAAAAGGGTTTAAAGATCCCAACAAACTTTGTGAAAGACTTAATTTACTAGTAGCAGCCAAACAAGCCGGCAATAATAACAAACGTTTGGATCAAGAAATTGCAAACATTTTGAAAAAACTAAAATTAAACAAATGCATTTCACACTGCGACCACCAAAAATTATTTGACAATATATTAAAATGACATCAATACCACTTTTCTTTGACTCTAGGAAAGGACAAGGAAAATCAGAAGACTTTATAACTAGCTTTAATCCACCGTTGCAACTAGACATTAAAAAAAGTTACGAGATGTCCTTAATCAATGCTCAAATATGGTACTCTTGGCATAACATAACGAGCAGCAATAATAAATTTTTTTATTCACCAGATGGAGTAGCTGCACGACTATTATCGATTCCTCCAGGGAGCTATAATATTGAAGACCTCAATAATGAAATAAAGTACTTGATGGAACAGAGACGTGATGACAAAAATAATATAACTATAACACCAAATTTTAATACATTAAAATCAAGAATTGAACTTAAAAATGATTACATAGTTGATTTTCGAATTCCAAATTCAATAGGTGACGTTTTAGGATTTGGTTCGGCATTTTTGGGTGTAAATGGAATTCATAATAGTCAAAATCCTGTAAATATTACAAATATCAACAGCCTTCAGATTCATTGCAGCTTAATTGATGGAAGTTACATAAACGGAGCGTCTAGTGACTTACTTTATACTCTTAGTCCAAACGTACCACCGGGATATTTGATTCAAGTTGAACCTAAGCAAAACATTTACGTTCCAATCAAAAATTTAAGTCAAATTGATAGTATCCGATTCTCTATAAAAGATCAAGATAACAATTTTGTAAATATGAATAATGAACGAGTGACTTACTATGTTCACCTGAGAGAGATTATGTAGTTTAACTATAAATGTTATCACAAAGAGAAACCAGATTTCATAAAAAGAAAATCATAGGTGGAAGTTTGCTTAAAAATGTTTACGACAAGGTAAGAAACGTAATCAGCACTGGTTCTAAGATTCTTAACAGAATTCCTACTGGAGTGAAGACTGAGATTAAAAAACTAGCTGCACCTTTACTGAAAAAAGCCTTAGAACCCACAAAAAAGACATTAGAACCAGTCTTAGAAAATATACCAATAAACAAGCATATTATCAATGACAGAGAATTAGAAAATCTCAACGACAGATCGAGAGCTATCCTAAGTAATTTAATTGCTGGATCAGGATTTAAAAATTATATGTCTTAATTATAAAATGACAGAACTAACGAACCCATATTTGCAAATTAAAGAAACAAACTTAGTGGACAATTCAATTACTGAGTTTGAATATGTCGAATACCTTCCGAGAGACTCAAATAATATGAACAAAGATGGTCAGCACATTATTGAAACAAAAGATGAAGATGTTTTTCTTCTACCGCATAAAGCATACCTAGAAATCAGAGGAAAACTTCAAACTAATGCGAATGCTAATTACAATAACAATGACGTAATTTCATTGGTAAATAACGGTTGGTCTTTATTTCAAACTGCGCAATATCAATTAAATAACCAAACTATAGAAAACATAAACCTTTATCTACCTCAAGCATCAACAATACTCAATTTAGTTAGCTTTAGTGATGATTATTCAAGATCAACCGCCTCTAACATGCTGTGGTTTAAAGACACTGGAACTGGTTCCCCATCTCTTAAACAAAATTTTGGTGGTGTAGCTGATGATGCGAATGCAAATGCTGTACGTGATGGTATTAGAGCAATCGTAGAAATATACAACAACAATCTACAAGCAAATATTGGTTTCACCGCAAGACAGAACATTACTACGGGAAATAAGCAAATTACTTTAATGCTTCCTCTTTCCCAAATATTTGGATTTTGTCGTGATATCGATAAGGTTTTTAGGGGTGTTAAACACAGTATAGTCGTGGATAGAGAAACATCTAATAACTATATTTTACGTGCTAATGGTGTAGCTGCTGGTAAGTTTAACATAAGTCATATCTCTTTGTGGATGCCTAAAGTGAAACCAAGTTTAAGAGTTGAATCGGAAATAGATGCTATGTTAGTAAAAGGACATATAAAACAGCTATACTTTGAACAAATGAGAGTGTATCGAACAATGTTTCAGTCAACAGAAACAAGCATGACTTGGAGAATAACAACCCAGCCAGGAACAGAACTTCCTAGGCATGTGTTTGTTGCGTTTCAATCGAGTGAACGAGATAACAACCAGCAGCTAAATAATATGATTTTTGACAATGCAAACTTAAGACGTATTAGTTGCAGAATAAACAGCATTCAATATCCTGAACGAGAATTTGAATGTAATTTTACTCCACAAAATAGAAATTATTCGCGCTTAGACATGAGTTTTCTAGAGGCTGTAAACAAATACCAAGACGCCGACACGGGCTGTCAATTATCAGCTGAAGACTGGGCTAGTTTGTATCCAATTCATCATTTTGATGTTAGTAAACACAATGAACGACTTAAAAACAGCTCGGCAGATATTGAAATAAGGTTTAGTCTTGGTGGTAACTTTAGAAATATTGCAAATAACGCTGACCAAGCTTTCTATGTTTATGCAGTCGTACTTTCTGATAGATACCTTCAGTTAGAAGGACTTTCAGGTCGAATGAATATAATTATCTGAGTATAAATAAAATGTACGTTAAAATCGGATTAAATTTATCACAATTTCAAAAAGAAAAAATAAAACAAGCTTTTCAAAACAAAACTGGGCTTACACTCACATTTAATAACCACCAGCTTCAAGGATCAGACTTTCTTGGTTTAACAAAGACGCAAGTTAACAAAATAAATGATGCTAAAGCAAAAGGTTCAGGTGTTACTTTGAAGCTATCAAAACTACAAATTTCAAAACAGGGTGGTTTTATAGGAACTCTTTTAGCAGGTTTAGCAGGTAGCTTGCTGCCCAGTTTGTTAGGAGGAAAAGGACTTGTGTTACCTGGATCAAAGGGTAAAGGGCTTATGTTGCCTGGAACAAAAAGACAAGGTAGGTCTTATCGCTTCGACGAACCTCAGATTCTCGGAAAAGGTTTAATACTAGGAAAAAATTCTCCTTTCAAAAATGTTCCGATCTTGGGTTTGATTTTATAAAGTCTAATATAAAATGTACCACGATTACTCATTGAACTTGACACAAAATCAAAAGAAAAAAATTGCAAACGCATATAAAAGCAAAACTAGTGTAAGTGTTAGACTAACAAATGCAAGTTTACAGACTAAAGGCAACGTTAGTTTGCAACTGACGAGTCGACAGATAAATAGAATTAACAAATCAAAAGCGTCTGGACACGGTATACAAATAAACTTTAGTAAAACACAATTGCAAAAACAAGGTGGTTTCTTAAGCAGCTTACTTAATTTAGGAAAACTAGTGTTACCGTTTTTAGCTAAAAAGGTTTTGCCAACTTTGGGATTAGCAGCTGCTTCCGGGGCCATCCAAGGAGCAACTAATAAAGCAGTAAATAAATGAAACCATTAACAAACTTAGACATTGATAAAATCATGATTAAGTGTGACAATTATCGAGGAACATTTAGCAAAGATATGTTACCAAAAGCAATGAATAAAAATGAGTCAGCTGTCGTAAACTTGCAAGATTATTTTGCGGGTAGTGGAACTCATTGGGTTTGTGTTTACAACGAAGAAAAATCAGATAAAGTAGAATACTTCGACAGCTTTGGACTTGTACCCCCAAATGAAGTTGTTAAATATATGAAGACTACAAACAAAAACATTATTTACAATGATGCACAAATTCAAAATATTAACTCAATTCTTTGTGGTTACTACTGTGTGTATTATATAACAGAGCGAAATAAGGGGAGAACAGCAAACGAACTATTGTTAGATTTTCATGAAAAACCTACACCTTTTAATGAAATGTTTATGAAGTTTTATGTATCATATATTAAAGATGGAAACTTATTGTGTTAGAGAAAAGAAAAAAACTAAATGTGTTCCAGGTTCTGATGAAATTATAAAAGCAAAAGGAAATGGTCGCCTGATGTTACGTTGCATTTGTGCTAGTTGTGGTATTACAAAGCATAGTTTCATTAAAACCAACAAAAAAGGAGGCTTGTTAGACCTTCATGCTGCGATAGGAAAATTACCAAAACCAAAAGGTGGGTTCACTCTTCCAAGTCACAAGTACACTGGGCCATATAATCCTTTGGACAAACAACTTGATTCGAACGACCAACCTTTACCAGGCCAAGAACCTTACAATCAAATAGATGCTATTGCAATGAAACATGATATTTGTTACCGTGATAATGACAATAAAAAAGGTAAACTAAAATGTGATAAAGATATGTTAGACAGTTTATCGCAAACAAAAACGAAAGGTATCCGGGAATCGTTTGATAAAAAGTTAGTACAAGCAGCAATTGGAACTAAATATAAGTTGGGGTTAGGTGCAAAAAACGGGAAAAGGCGTCGTGGCAAACAGAATTAGCTGATGAACTACACAAACCAGTAAAGAAAAAGTTTCTGCGACGCCGAGTTATAAGCAAATCAATTGACGAAATATGGGCGGCTGATTTAGTAGAAATGCAAAAGTTTAGCAAATGGAATAAAGGTTACCGATATTTACTTATGGTGATTGACGTATTTTCTAAATTCGGATGGATAGTCCCTTTGAAAGACAAAACGGGTAAAACTGTTGCTAATGCTTTCAAGAAAATCTTCAAAGAAAAAAGAATCCCAGAATTCTTATGGACTGATAAGGGAAAAGAATTTTACAACAAAAATACAAAAAGCCTGTTGGACCAACACAACATTAAATTATATTCAACTGAAAATGAAGAAAAAAGTTCTGTTGTTGAACGCTGGAACCGCACTATCAAAAATAAAATGTGGAAGCAATTTACAAAACAAAGTTCAACTCAGTACTTAGACATGCTACCTGAGATAGTTGATGAGTACAATAACAGCTATCATTCATCCGTGAAAATGACGCCTGTTCAAGCAAGCGAAAAAGAAAATCAAGGAATTGTTTACTATAATTTGTACGCTAAATTTAAACCAATAAAAACAAAAGCAAAATTTAAAGTTGGTGACACAGTTAGACTTTCAAAATACAAGCGAAAACTTTTTGACAAGGGTTTTACTCCAAACTGGACAGAGGAACTGTTTTTAATTTCTAAAGTTTTAAATACCAATCCACACACTTACGAAATCACTGATCTTCGTGGTGATTTAATTTCTGGAACTTTCTATGAACAAGAACTTTTGAAAATGAATCAACTAAATTCAGAATAGAAAAAGTTGTTCGCAAAGATAATAAAAAGAAATCGGCATTAGTTAAGTGGTCTGGATACAGCAATGATTTTAATAGCTGGATTCCGATTGAAGAATTAGAGCAACTTAAATCTACATATAAATAAAAGATGTTTTGTGGATTTCAACCTTCAAATTTATCAGTTCCAGAAAATATAGAAGATATAAAACAAAAGTGGAATAAACGTGTTTTAACTTACTGTATCACGAACTTAACACCAAAACTTACAGAAGAATCGATACACAAACAAATTGATTCTGCTTTCAAAGTTTGGGATAAACCTACAGCACTTAAATTTAAGAAAGTACAGCCAAATGAGCCCTGTGACATAAAAATTAGTTTTTGTGCCAAGGAACATGGCGATGGATTCCCTTTTAAAGGTAAAGGCGGTGTTTTAGCTCATGGATTTTATCCAGGTTCAGGAATTGGGGGTGATTTACATTTCGATGCTGATGAAGATTGGACAGACCAAGAAACACCTCCCAAACACAACTTATTTGTAGTAGCTGTTCATGAAATAGGTCATTGTTTAGGTTTAACCCATTCACAAAGTACAGATTCTATCATGTATCCTACTTATAAACACGAGTGGTCAAAAGTATCAAGTGATGTTCTATCAAAAGAAGACATTGAAAGAATACAAAAGGCGTACGGTAAACCTAAAGTGAAAATATTTGATAGCAATGGCTTTACAATTAAAGTGAAACCTATAGAAAATGACAAAATCAAACTAATTATTGAAAAGAATTAAACGCGACTGAAGCGCAATTATGAGCACATGTTGGTTACATGTGACAAGCGCTCAATTGCGAGTTTAATACCTCCAACTAACATCGGGAGGGGGGACTGAGAACCACGATTTAAAAAAAAAATTGAAACACAAGGACGGTTTCAGTGCATTTTAAGTCATTTTGTTTCCAGTGCATTTTTTAAGAGTCAGGTGACCTGCTTTGCACTGAATGATTTTTATTGAGACAGTGCAGTCACGTGACCTCTCTTAATTTGAGACACAAGGACGGTTACAGTGCAGTCACGTGACCTCTGTGCACCGAACACGCCATATACATAACTACTGGAAATAAGAAGAATTTTGACAACTGTAGACCATAAGTAGCAAAACTTTTGATCCTTTCTTGCCATCTATTAGCACCAGTGCTGTACGTTTTGTTTTCAAAGTAGCAACTACATTGGAATTATTGAAAAGCACATCCTCGCAACTGAAAAATCTTAAATGCTATTATTCAAACAAAAATTGATTTTTGATGTCTGAATCATACTAACCTGAGTTAAAGAATCAAAAAATTCTTTAAACCGTCTTCGTGTAGAAATTTAAAATTTTTTGAACTCTGCTTTCATTTTTCCTTCAATGAGAGGAAGATCTTCAACAGCTATGCCAGCATCTAAGCAGATATGATTTTATACTCCTGAAAGTAATTTTTTTCTATTGATGAGTAAGGACGGCAGTACAGCACATGATATACAAGTAAAGTATTCTTTATCAGTCAGCAGAAGTACCCTTAGCGTACGTCATGCTTGAGCAATACAGTTAAATTTCTGAGGTACTGGTATATACAGCGCACATTGTAAACCCTAAAAAAGGCAGTATGGTATGCAATTACATTCTACTCCAAATTTTAAGTAAAAGTACAGTACGTAGATTTTATACCGTAAGCTTGGATGGATTTGGACAGCAGGGTGAATTTGAACAGATTTTGATTAGCAGTTAAGAAAATACTAAAAATTGAAGCAAATGTTTAATTAACAAAGTGGGTGCATGGTAAACGATCTGAAGTTTTTTCAGCAAAATATATTTCACAAAAATTTCATAAAAAAAAAAAAAAAACTTTTGCAATAGTCCAAATTCACTCTGGTTTATGATATGATTTAAACGTAGAATTTTGATACCAGTATGTTACGCTGTTACGATATAATGAAACTCGCAAAGTAAATAGTATGTACGGTAAATTATGAACTTATCATAATGTAGTGCCATTCTTGTTAATGAGAATAAAAACATATGAAGCAAAATATTTAACAAAATTGCCAAGATATAACCAGGGTGTCGAACCGTTTCAAATAACGATTCGGGTTCAGGTTTAGCTCCTGCTCAAAATATTTTAGTGGTTCAGCTTTGGTTCGGGTTCACTTGAGCACCATTTTCGAGGTTCAGGTTTGGTTCAGGTTCACTCAAGTAAAATTTTACTGGTTCAGGTTCGGTTCGAGTTCATTGACTTAGAATTTAACTGTCGTTACTCGTTTCGTCCAGAAAAATAAAAGGAGAAATTGCTGATCCTGTTGATGATCACCACTGCTCTTATTGTGCGTGTACCAGTGCCAGCGGCATCCGGATATGGAAAAATATATTCTTACTTTTGTTAGGGGTTCAGGTTCGGTTTGGGTTCAATTGAGCACAATTTTGAGGGTTCAGGTTTGGTTCAGGTTCACTGAAGTAAAATTTTGCTGGTTCAGGTTCGGTTCGGGTTCACCAAAATGAAACGGTTCATTCGGGTTTCAGTTCGGGTTCAGGTTCGGTTCGACACCCTGGATATAACAGTTTCAAATTTTCAAAAGAATGCTTGGGTTCATTTTACAAGATTGTTTGAAAGGAAGAGTGCATAGCTGATTATCCATATCAGCGTTTAGTACCAGTGCTACAAAAGGGTTGGTTTGAGCAATAAGTTATATATCATTTCTGAAATAAGCACTTTACTTTTGACACACCTTACAATATTCCCTGCAGGCATAGCCAGAACAACGAAACTGCAACAGCTTAAATGAACAGAAGATTACAGAGCCAAACAGTTCTGTTTTGTCTAAGAGCTCTCTCATCAGCTAGCCTCAGAATTGCATAGAATAGAACTATAGCAACCTTATCAGCCATATGCTACAGGTTAAATAGCCACTTCAGTAATTTCAACAGTAAACGATGCTATTTTTGTAGCTAATTTCAACAGAAAGAATGGTATTGCTAGGCTCTTGTATTAAAGACACACTGAACTGCATGGTAAGTAATCAAAAATAGTAGGCTAGTATTTTTCTAGATTATCTGGACTATTTTTTAGTATTTTTCTAGATTATCTGGACTATTTTTGACTGACCACAAATTTCATGTGTTCAACAAACATTGTCTGGCAAATGCTAAGTTTTATGAATACTGGTATCTAAAAACCCCAAATAAACTTCATGACACCAGAAATTACTAGTTGAATATGAATTTCATAAACACAATTTTTTTGTTAGGCCTGGATCACATGATTAAGTTTTTGCACAATTTTCTTGCATCAATCGTGAAAAATGTCACGCAAGTCCACGGCATAGTATTGCGGGCACCTGTCATCAGTTATATTGCACAGCCTGTGTGAGAATAAAAATCAGTGTTTAGAAAGTCTAGCTAAGTTCTTGCAGGGAAATAGAACCAAGCTATATTTTGCCAGAAAGTTTTCTAAAAGCCGCCATTCTCTACAAAGAAAACTGAGCTTTTAGATGTGCCTTTGAAAATTGTGAACCGCAGAATACGAAAATTGTCGCCAAAGTCAACGCAAAAAACGAATGCGTCACAATTATCAAGCGAAAATGCTGTAAGAAATTTCACGTTTTTGATTTAATCAACAATGACATAATATAACATTGTGCCTGTTTTTTTCTCATATTTCTTTAAAGACCTAAATGTGTTGCCTGCTATTTTGTTCACAATCGCTTATTGATTACCCAATTTTTCCTACTTCGAACTTGAGCTTGGCCTTTTCGAAAATGATTCTGAAAAGTTATTAACCATAACTGCAGTAAAATGATCAACATGCCGTCGTGGTCAATTCATGAAATTGAAGTTTTAATTAGCAAAATCAATGAAAGGCAGTGTTTGTGGAACACATTTAATTCTGAATACAAGAATAGAGCAAAATTATCAGATTCTTAAAAGGAAGTTTTGGAAATTTTAGATGGAGATCAAATGGAGGTACGCATTTGCTGACTATTTAGTAAGAATTAAACTTGAATAAGTATTCAATGTGTGATCTGGCTTTAACCAAAATATTAAAAATTTTCATCTGATCAGAAAAATCTTCCGGCCCAGCTTTCGCTGGAGCCGAGATTATGCAATTAGAGATACGTTTTTGATAATTTTAATATTTTTTTAGTTAAAACTCGACATGTCCGCTGGCATAAGAGCCTGTTGCATTTTTAAGCAGTTAAGATAAATTTCAGCAGATAATTTTCATCTATTTCAAGCTGATTTTGTAAGAAACCAAACAAAACCGCTCTTAGTTAGTTATTCTTATTTAAAACTAAAAAAAGCTTCAATTTACCCTGATGTCCAATTATTGAGCCCTCTGTAACCGCAAGTACCCGAAAGAACATACCTGGTTTAATATAACTTGACCAATCATGCAACATTATGCACATTTTATTGACCTAATGGATAACATAGCATGACAAATTCTACGATATACGCTAACGAGTCCCACACAAACAAACTTATTTTGACATTTTCCATCTATATATTCATTTCAATGCAGGTCAAAAAAAGATTTCATAGTCTGCGCACGCAATTTGCGACAGAACTCATATAGCTATTTATTGTTGTATAGCTGCAGCTTTGTGCTTTTGTGAATGTGCTCAAATCATTTTGGCAAATGAGAAATAACAATGAATTGCCTGCCAAAGTGCATAGTATTACTATCGCCACTGCAAATTTCAAGAAAATTCCTTAACTACTACGCAATGCAAAAAATACTTGTGACAGCTTCGGCAATTTGTTTGCAGAAAAACCCAGACGTTTCTGTCTGGCAAGAAACTGTGCAAGGAAATAGCGACTAGATGTGACAGCTCCAAAAACATTGATGCAAGAAAATTGTACAAAATCTTGATTGTGTGATCCCCGCCTTAAGAAAAACTAATATCATACGGTACAGTGTTCACATAAGCATTTACTCTTTTCAAAACATTTTGCTAAAAGTACGTAAAGCATCATCAGTTAAAACACAATCTGCGCTAATTTGAAGAGTAGGCTAGCTTAGATTTACTTTTTGTTGATAGTACAAAAAGTTGTGTCTACAAAACACTTTTAAATGATAGGCTACAGCAACTGCTAACGTGTTGGTTAATCTTTTTTGTTTAGACAACTGTACTTATACAAAGTTTTACAAAAACTCTTAAGAAAATAACATCTAGGAACACCTTACCTTCAAAAGCTGCAATTACATCAGAAGACAAACCAATTATTTGTGCAAGTATAGCTAAGCGAGGCATATTTTACACAACTAGATTACCCGAAGCTGCAAAAAAAAACAACTACCATACATACTCGCCAATAGGTTGCACTATTAGTTTTGTGTTAAAAAAGTTTAATTTAGAGTTGACTCGCACATAAGTCGCACTGAAAATCTAGGGATTTAAAAGGCCCTTTCCCTAGCTTTTTTGCACAGATAACTTTGAAAATTACTGCAATTGGTTGTTTTTTTAGCATTGAACTGCATTGCATTGAAATCGCAAAGCCGTTTTTTCTTAACAAAGCGGGAAAATCCAACGCACGCTGAGCAATCGCATGTGCGTGTGCGCTCATGAAACTGTCTCGCATTGGTATGTGTGTGCACAAGCGCATGCACCCGTATTTGATGGAACCACAGTGGCAATAGTACATTTCCACTATAATTTGTGTCTATAACGGCTTATTAGCTGAAAAATACGGTACTTGCAATAGCCGAAAACTTTTGATTTTGTTCCGAGTTGGTGACGATTTGCACTGTCGAGCGGATTGGTAGCGCCTATATTTTTTTTAAAAATATAAGAAAAAGTTGCGACCTATTTATGAGTATATGAGGTAACTTTTGTTTCAACCTTATGGCAAGAGCTGAAAGGAACAACTTTTGCACCAGCTCTGACCTAGGCTATCTCATATGTTTCAATCCAGGTTAACGTTAAAGGTGGGCAGTGCAAGTCATAAAATCAATGCCCATAGGGCAACTAGGCCTACTCCAAAAATTCTTACACTACAAGGATTTCCGCAAGCCCCCCTAAATAATTGTGCTCACAAGCACAAATGTGAAGTTTTAAAAAATACAGTAGCATAATTGTAATAAACTCACTGCTCAAATTGCACTATGGTATGAAACCATTATTCAAAACAAATTATGCACACTACCAATTCACAATTAGCAAACAAAGTAGACCAATTTTTTTTTGTAAAACAATTTTAGAAGAATATGAGGCTCTATATTTATTCCTGATTTATCCTTATACTTCGTGATTGGAGGAATCCGCACCTGCTAAGGGGTTTCCAATGATCCAATGTTCTTGTGGATTTTTTTCAAATTCTTGTGCACTGAAATTGCTGCTTGTTCAAAGCCTCCAAGCAGAGATAATCATCATAAAGCGTCTTATCCAAGGACACAATAACGTGACTAGGGTGCAGGTTGAACCCAGATCATTCGACCAGAGTCATCGTAAAAATTACATCGTTACCCTCTCTGCTCCGCTGCTGACAAAATGAAGAAATGAGCCAATAGCAATTGTATTCGTAAGCCAAAAAAAAGCAACACATCTGTAAGCAATAGGCTACCAAACGAGGTTTGGTATTGACCAAAATAACACTATTCTGAGCATTGCTTGGAGGGTTATTACATTCTCAAAATTCAATTTACTGAGCTACAGATTTCTTTTTTTTCTGCACAACTGTTTTGCTTGCTACTGTATGGTACAGGGTAGTAACCTATGCTTTGGACTTGGCAGGTACCTACAGTACCATTATCAATCAAAATTTATTAGCCTGCAGAATCTTGTAATTTTACAACAAGAATGAAAAACAACATTACAATCTGAAAATGCAGGCAGAAATTGTTACCTGCAATTAACAGCAAATGATAAGTCATGGGTTTAAACGGTAGCCTATTCTATGACATACCGGTATGGTAATTTAAGATTCTGTGGTGTGTACCACACCAGCAGTCAGTTGAAGCTGGAAGTGACTACCAATATGCAGTCCTCAAAGTCTACTGACACAGTCTGTAATTCTAAACAAACAGCCTACAAAATACTGTAGAACCTACCAGTAGGCTTTTTAAGAACATTAATAGGCTAAAACTTCAGGGGATCTGGGAGCACACCAGGGCTTCCCCAGACCACCTAGCTGAGCTATATCTGCTATCACTCTAATATGCTATATCCCCTGTTTTTATTCACACCATTAGAGTGCAAGTTATTTGGCGTTCACAAGAACTTTGGATTAGCAATAGCAAAAAGTACCTACCAGTACCTTGTGTAGCCTAGGCTACTGGTAAATTAGATCTCACTAAAAACTGAAAAGAGCAACTGATTTCTGCTTAAGTGACACCTTTTCCATAGTGATTACGCTTAATACAATAGGCATATCCGTACGGTTGCCAGTAACCTTGCCACAAAGTGAATTCGTCACAGTGATTTCGCCTTTTCACTAAGTAATTTCGCTTCTGACCGCATTTCATTTCGTGAAAGACAAAAGTTTGAAATAGGCCTTGTTACGCTAGCAGAAAAAACGTCTAGAAAAGAGATCTCGTGATACCCATCGAGGTACCTCTTGAAAAATTTTTTACAAATAGATTTTTAATGCCTGATTAATGATTGAAATGTCTTCGGTTGCAACCAGGTGCCGTTTTTAAGATATACCGCTTTTAATCGAACGCGGATGAATATTTTAAAATCATACGCTTGAATAATTTTTTTTACTATTAGTGTTGCCGTGAAATAATTCACAAATTTCAATAAAGATATTTTTTATCTTTCTTTGAATGTAAAAATTCAAAATACTATAATTGTAAACTAAATAATTAATCATGGGTTAGTTTTTGTTAAAAAGTTTGCATATTTAGTGTTTTAGCTTGAGTTTTTTTGTGTTGAATTTTTAACGTGGAAACTTGCTTTGAAGTCACGTGACCGTCGTCGCTTGGCAGCTGATCGTTACGAATACAAAACTTTGAAATAATTTCTCATGATTAAATAACGGTATCCTTAAGAATTAATAAAGAAATTAATTCGTGTTAAAAGTCGAAAAGCAAATGAAGTACCGTACCTCGTGAATTACACCATATGTCTGTTATGATGATAGTCTACCCACAAAAAGTAGCCTAATACAATAACTGCTTCGAGAAATACCGATAAGGTTTCACTCCTCGAAACTAACTAGCCTAGCACTAGCTGGTTGGCTTATCAACTCTCGAATGTCCGTTCGCCACACTTAAGCACTTGAAACAATCACCGCAGTTAAGCCAACAAATAACCCAAAATAAGAGATGACTCTTATGAAATTGTGAAAAGGAGAACAGTTTATTTATGCCTTATTTTGCAATATTTCCGAAAGTGTAGGCCTATTGCTTTATGTTGAAACTTCGCAGTAAACTACTGTAGTCTTAAAACATTGTAGCTGAATGATTTATTAGAATTGACGATGTGCTTTTGTTCGATTGGAATAAACGTTATGGACTGATGACCGGTATATCCATAGCTACCGACTGCCATAGGCTATCGATATTCCTCGAAGCTTATCGGTATTCTTCGAAGCAGTTATTGTATTAGGCTGCTTTTTGTGGTAGGCTATCATTATAACAAACACGTAGTGTAATTCATAAGGCAGTTCGTTTATTTTTCGACGTTTTGCAAGAAACAATTTCTTTATTAATGGTTTCCGGTACTTCATCTTGAAAAATTGTTTTGAAGTTTTGCATTCATATCGATCAGCTGCCAAGTGACGACGGTCACGTGACTTCAAAGCAAGTTTCCATGTTTTAGAATTCAGAGGTGGAGTCGAGGACACAAGGCTCGAGGCCAAGGCCAAGGCCAAGGACACAAAAAAAATCCGAGGCCAAGGCCAAGGCCAAGGACAGCCCTTCCGAGGACAGAACCTCTCGAGGCCAAGGACAGGAATGCTCGAGGCCAAGGCCAAGGACCAAGGACACAGGCGCAAGTGTTCTCCAAAAAAAAAAAAGTCTTCAAAAATTTTTTGCAGGCGATCTCCAATTCGTTGCCGTACCAAGAATTTATTGGGATAAGCCTAAACCACAAATCACATAAAATGACGTCATCAAAAATTTTCCAGAGCAAGTTTTTGTGGGACAAACATATCGTAGGATGGAAGATCTGATATCGCTGCCCGTTAGCACGTAACCAGGATTTTGCAAAGGGAGAGGGCTTAAACTAATAGTTCAAAAACGCAAATATTTAACTTTGGAAACGTGTTGAGAAAGCTAGTGTAACTCAAAGGTATCACAAACGGGATGTCTCCATTGGACGATTTTTTGTAATTTTTTGGAAAAAAAAGCTATTTTAATGCCATTGAATCACATTTCGCAAATGTTCAAAGCCATTTAAAAGCACTAGGTTTTGACATTCGAAAGCTAATTGAAAAAATCTAATTGTTTAATACTCCTTTTACTTGCAATTTAAGTTTAAAACATGTTTAACATCTTGTATTTTGGAGTTAAATTTAAGTGTAAGTGATGTGGTCCAGCTAGAGTGCGTTGTCTTAATTATAATGTGCATTGTCTCTTGCAACATTTTAGCAGTAAATAATAATCCACTCGAGGATTTTCCTCAGAGATTTTTGTTTTGTCATGACAGTAACCAGTTATAGGAGTATATGTTCGGCCAGGAGGCCCAGACTCCCTCAATTGAAGTTCAATAATTTGTTCAATCAGCATTTTCCATGGCTAATTTTTTTAAAAGTATTTTGTGCATAAAAACCGCCGAGATTGGAGGTGAATTACTGAATTGTTATTGAAAAATGGTAAAATAGACAGTTAACTTCAATTAGCCATGTTATTGTCGGGCCGGATTTACATCGCGCTAGGCCCCTGGCGCTTTGGAGATTTTCTTAACATCTTTCTGCCAAATATAGGTGAAGACCAAAAAAAGTCTTACGATTTTAGCTCGGGGCCACTAACTGATACTCAGGCTCGTATCCAGAAATTCGCACTGTGGGGGCTGGTTTGGGGGTCTGGGGGCGGGGCCCCCAGTCACCAGAGGCCAATGGGGGTTAAAGGGCGAAGCCCCCAGCTCTCGAAAATTTTGCATTTTTTTGCAAAATGAACTTAATTTTAAAGCTATTTTAATAGAAGATAATGCTTTTAGAACGTGGCATAGAAATTGGCAACCCAACATGATTCAACTAGTTGCATTAATGGGCTATATGGGAAGTGGCTGATGATAACATTGCAGTTCTCTTGTTTACCTGCTGGTAAATCAAAAAATCCTATTATTCAATAAAACTCACACGGAGTAATCTATTTCGCCTATATTTTATAAAAATAATTGGGGGAAGGGTTAATGGAAAGATATTTGAGAGAAGTGACTGGTAATTAACTAACACTGAATAGCCCCCCTCCCCATATTCCTGAGTTGATGATATATTTGTTGATAAAACCCAAGTTTGGCGTTTTTAAATTAGCGATCAAATTTGATTGTTTATTTTCGGGCATTTTTTCAAAGTTTTCATTGATTTGTAACTTTAATTTACGACAATTAGCCCCCGTTGAATATATGTTTCAAATGGTGCATTAAGTAACTTTTTAGTCATTTCCAGCGAAAAAACAGTCTCAAAAGAGCTAAAAACGTGGTATTTTTCTTATTCAGTAATTTGGTTGACAGGCCAATGGGGGGCTAGAGTCCCCGCCTCCCCCATGGCTACGCTACTGCTGGTACTGCGTCATATTATGGTAAATCCAGCCCTGGTTAATGCTTTACGTTCACAAAAAGGCTAGATGTGGGCCTGAGATAGCAACTTTTAGGACAAAAACTCTCTGTTTTCTTCGGGTTATACGTTTGAATTGGCTGGGAAAAATTGAATTGAAGGGAACCTGAGCTCCTGGTTTTCAATATTGTTGTTAGTTGTTATACTGTTGTAAGCGAAAAATGCTAAAAAGAAACTGAAACTGAAAAAAAATTAGGCTTTTTTGTCACATTTTGTCATTGGTGAAATTTCAATTGGGAAGGGGGCGGACCCCCAGCCCCCTCCCCTTGGCTACGCCTATGTTCTAAGTGAGGAAAACAGAAAAGGTGTTCGCAAATTTTCTGCAAGGTTTCTGGCGTTTTCCAACGAAATTTCAACCGTTCAAAAAATAGTGCTGTCCTCGAGCCGAGGACAGGCCGATTTTCGAGGACTTGAGGCTTCGAGGCCAAGGCCAAGGCCAAGGACTTGACCTTCGAGGCCAAGGCCAAGGCCAAGGACTTCAAAATGTGTCCTCGAGGACGTCCTCGAGGCCAAGGACGTCCTCGAGGACTCCACCTCTGTTAGAATTCACCACAAAAAAACTCAAGCTAAAACTTTAATTATGCAAACGTTTTAGCAGAAAACTTACCCATGATTAATTATTTAGTTTAAATTTATCATATTTTGAATTTTTACATTCAAAGAAAGATAAAAAATATCTTTATTGAAATTTGTGAATTATTTCACGGCAACACTAATAGTAAAAAAAATTATTCAAGCGTATGATTTTAAAATATTCATCCGCGTTCGATTAAAAGCGGTATATCTTAAAAACGGCACCTGGTTGCAACCGAAGACATTTCAATCATTAATCAGGCATTAAAAATCTATTTGTAAAAAATTTTTCAAGAGGTACCTCGATGGGTATCACGAGACAACACAATTTTGGACACCGTAACAAGGCCTAAAAAAAAGCAATTTTATGCTTGACTGATTTCTTTATCTTTAAAAAAAAAAGGAATACATCTGTACATCACTTTGCAAAAGCGATTTTGGTTCAACCAGTGTTCCTTCTAAGATTCGAAATAAGCGAAACTGCCAAAACGAAAATTTTAACAGAAATTTTAACTCGAGGCCAAGGACGTCCTCGAGGACTCCACCTCTGTTAATTTACGGCAATTCAGTAACTTATAGGTGTTAGTGTGCAGTAATTTTTTGCATATTTTCCACTGCTTACAGTCATATCTGATGTCGTTAGCCAACTTCAAGTTAATGCTGACGAAGAGCCTCCTAAGCTGAAGGATTGGGTATCTAGCGGATGGAGTTTGCAGAAAGATGTGTCGCAAAAATCCCGACAGCTAGTAAGATTGGGGGTCAACCAAAGCTGACTGGTACCAAGCAGGGCCTTCGAGAGGGAGGTACAGGGGGTACTCAGGGGGCCCGAAAGAGTTCAAATGTCTCTGCGTCAAGTTTTGGTGTACGCACCCAGAAGCGTATCTCCTTGAGTGGAGACCCCCTTTTTTTTGCTCTTCACCAAATTTTGGGCAAAATATCAGACTAAATTTGAGTGAGGACCTTTTTTTTTGCTCTTCACCAAATTTTGGGCAAAATATCAGACTGAATTTGAGTGAAGACTTTTTTTTTTTGCTCTTCACCTAATTTTGGGCAAAAAGTCAGACAGAATTTGAGTTAAGGCCAAAAAATCAGACTAAATTTGGACAAAAAACCAAACAAATTTTTTTGGGGGGGCGGCCCGATGTCGATCTTCGTACCCCCAGGAAAAATTTCTCTCTGAGGCCCTGGTACCAAGTCTGTTGGTGGCGAAACGGCTTGCTTATCGCATGGAGTTTTTAATAATTTTTGTGTCAAGTAAGGCCATATTTTTGCTCGTGCTTTCGCTTTCCATTAAAGCCTTAATTTTTTTCAGCCTGTTATTGCCATTTTTTGGCCAATAAACTTAGATCAAAAATCTTTCATTATGTTCATTGTATTACGCCAAAGCGTGTAACGAGTTGGCAGGGCCCATTCCCGCGTCACTGAACCCGTCAACAAAGTTTCTTTCGAAGAAATGTCACAGCGGTGGCGAGCCGTTGGCAACACTGTGTCCAATTTGGCCTGCCCAAGATTTGAACCTCAGACCTCCTGCTTCAAAGACGAACGCGTTAGCGCTCGACCAACTGGCCGCTTAAATCACTTTTCATCGGATGGTCAGCGATATGTCTCAATGGCAGCTTTATATAGAATATTTACAGTTTAGTTATTTTTTTTCCAGTAAATCAACATATGAAGTTATGCAATTTACACAATTCATAATTTGGAAATGGCTCACATAAATTCATAAAACAAGTTGACTGTTATTAACAAAGGTGGAGTCGAGGACATAAGGCTTAAGGCCAAGGACACAAAAAAAGTCCTAGGCCAAGGACAGCCCTTTCGAGGACAGGCCAAGGACAAAGAACACAAGCGCAAGTATTCTCCAAAAAAAAAGTCTTCTTCAAAAAATCTTTCATGCGATCTCCAAAAACAAAGGTTTTCAAAAATTCTTTTCACGCGATCTACAAAATTTTAATTCAAAAAATACTGCTGTCCTCGAGCCGAGGATAGGGCAATTTTCAAGGACTTGAGGCTTCGAGGCCAAAGCAAAGACCAAGGACTTGACCTTCAAGGCCAAGGACATCAAAATGCGTCCTCGAGGACTCTTCTTCTGGTTATTAAATCGGATCTGTAAGCCATATAATGGGTTGTTTTTAAAACAATCTTGGCTTCATTTCAGTCATACCATAGACTCTTTATTAGTAGACTGGAAACTGACAGTTTTATCTTTTTTGATTTACGGTTCATTTATTGTTCTTGGAATGTGCCGATTTGTTCAATCAGCATGACTTTTTTCTTTCACGGTTCACATGTTCTACAAATATGTGGAATCAAATCGGTCGAATACACGTGACCGCAAAAAACCTTCGCAAGTACAAGACCAACCTTTATTTCTTCAATGCTCTCCTCTTTTTCTCCGTGTGTCTGTTTCTAGTCTACTAAATATGAAGTCCATCGATGGTCAAATAAACTTCATCTCACAAATAGCCAGAGTTAATTTTTTGTTTTGTTTAGTTTTTTTAGCCAATTTTATGGCTTGTAGATAGTTTATTGATTTATTTGGCTGTTTCTTTGTAAGCCACTAATCACGTATCACCAAATGTTTGGTCAAATTTTTGGCTCACAAAATCACACAAAAAAATGGCTATTACAAAGCCGACTGTAACGTGAATGCCACACAATGGCTTCTTTTTGAAACAATTTTGGCTAGATTTAAGCCAAACAAACGCAAGCATCAATTTTGCGAGATAAACAGCCAGGAATTGGCTAAACACACAACCATTGGCTAAATGTAAGTCGATGGCTTAAAGATAGCCACGAAATAACTGTAGTGGCTTAATTTTAGCCAATATTTTTATAAGCCAAAAAGCTGACTTAAAATTGGCTATATTTAAGCCAATCAAATATTTGCATAAATTTGTCTTATACGTAGCCATTTTTTGGCTGAAAAGAAGTCATTGGCTACATAATTATAAGCTATCGGCTGAAAGATAGCCAGTAAATGACTTCAATGGCTTAATCCAAGCCATTATTTTTTCCTGTGCAAGGACGCAACGACGGAATCAGGGGCGGGTTGAACCCAGATCGTGCGATCAGGGCCGCCGTAAAAACGACACCTTTACAATTTTGGCCACTCTGCCAAGTAGCAGAACAAAAATCTATTTTGTTGTTCTAACAACAACAAAAAAATCCGTTAATTTTTTAATTACCCGGTACGTCAACAGTAGGTAGCTGCAAAGAAACCTATGGTTTTCAAAACAAACATCATTCTGAATACAGCAGCAATTGCTCTCTTAGTTCAGCATATTCTAACTAAAACAAGTTAACCTTTGTCTGTGCATCCTTTGCCTGGATTACCACACTGCCTCGATAAATCTGTAATCTGTAACTAGAGCATTTCAATAATCCAAGAACGATACCAGCTCATCCTTAAACTATCATGCTGGCAGAACGTTGCCAAAAGGGGATCCAGAAGTGATTCAATTCCGCCTGAAAAACTTTTACTCAGTAGGCCTATTATTGTAATTGTAAATGACATTTGCGCTTATATTGAGTTCCACCGGGATGTCGCTGATGAGCCCTGCCTGAACAACGCATTTGGCTTAGACCTACTTGCTGGAACGATCTAGAGATAAAAAGAGCAAGGATTGATGTGCTTGTTTGCAAATCAGCCTTGGGCTCCTATTCCTTTATAGTAATGAGTCACAAACCGCATGAAGTTGGAAGGTTGCTACACCACAGCAAATGACTTTAGCGATGTCTTCAAGCCCTAGATTAAAATATCAAACGATCTAGAAAGTGGGGTGCCATGCGACAAGAAGGATCTTTTTCGAAAGCAAAAAATACATGTCGTTTTGGACAATACATCCACAAAATACATTCTGTACTGTAAATGCCTTTGGTAAATAACTATCTTTGGGACAAGACACAGTAAATACAATTTAAGCCTTCAAAAGAAGGGAGTTGATTAATCCTCTTGCTCTGAGAAATGAATCTTGACCTTATCCTTCGGACGGATCCGCACTCGCTTAGAAATTGATCATTTTGTTAGATTTTCCGTAGACTTTTGATTTCTTTTTATGAAAATTTGTTGTTAATCGAAGCCATACCAAGCTGAGATAATGTTGTGGAGCACTTTTGTTCAAGGACGTAACAACGTGACCTTTATGATTTTGGAGGAATTGGGGATGTTTCAACAAACAAATATTTCTTTTAAAATATTTTCACCCTGTATTTGCTGCAGCAATAGATGTGCTAGAATGGGATGCTGTTGGAGCCAGAGAAGCCGAATGTGCTTCAGGCCTAACCCAGGTTAGTTTATCGATGCAATAGGCTTAACGTTAAAGTTATCACTTTATCGGGTCTTCTTTTGCATGCGGTAGGCCTATTTCAAAACAGTAGTGCACTCTGCATCTTTTCCATGTTTTTGGGTTTGCACAGATAGGAAAAATCTTTATCCACCTTGTAAAATAATTTTCAAACAGTTTTGAACGTAATACAGATTGCATACTTGGCAAATTTACGTAATCGCAAGTTTTAACAAATACGAGCGTAGACACTATACTAATTGCGACCTGAAAAAAATTTTTGAAGAAGTTTTTTTGACATTTAGTTTTTCATCTCTTTTTTAGTTCCAGTGGAGGTCCGCGCACAATGCCCACCTGGGTTTGAAAATCCTCCGGCTTGTACAGGTAAGCACTGAGCATCTTGTCATGAGATATTGCATCTTCACAATTTTAGCGACTCAAAATGCAGCTCTCTTCTTGCATTTACGAATAGCGGAACGAAAAATAACTAGGCATAATAAGGGCAGAACAACAAGATTTTCGTTGTATTGGCCGTCACCGCGTCATGATACAAGAGTTATCAAAAAACAAAACTCTCAGTTGTGACACCAGCTTCTGCAATTATGCTGTTTGTGTTTAGTTATGCAATATATGAGAAACTACTTTTTTCAGTTATTTTTTCTAGTAATGAATCTTGTGCGATAATCGAAATAACACAATCGCAAATGTTAAAAATAGATGAAAAAGCATCAATTAATCCTCACATTCAAGTTAAATCTTGGTTTTTGTGCTTTTAAATTGTAGTTGAATGATAAACAAGTAGACTACGTCATTGAATTAAAAATTTAACGTAAAATCTGCAACTTTTTCCGAAAAAACTTTAAAATATTTTCTGGCGTTTGGGTCTTCAGGAGGATATGTAAAACAATGAGCACTTTTTTAATAAGCTGACATCAAGACTCAACGCATTACTATTTTTCTTTGCTTATTTATTTGTTTTTTTGTTTATTTGGTTATTCACTTATTTACTAAGTGTTTGCAAAACTTAATAAATTAACGTTAGTGTGGTACGGTACTGTAAGTTATGCTTTGTTGATTTCTAGTTTATAAAAGTTTGGTTTACATTTTTGCTTGGTTTGACTTTGTTTTGGTGTTTCATTGTTTACGATTTTATGGTATTGGCTTGTTAAAATATGTTACAAAATTTGCTTCTTTCCGAAACTTTGGTTATGGTTGTTTTTAACTTCACAAAATAAACTTTTTTAGATATAAATGACTGCGAGGAAAACTCCTGTTCGAACGGGGGAATTTGCATCGATCGGGTTCAAGGGTTTGAATGCCAATGTGTCCGTCCTTTTACTGGACCTAGATGCGATATCTCTCCCACAAGTAGGTCTGTTTCGGAAAGGAATGTTTGCTTTCCAGAAAGGTTTGGTTACTGCTATGTTAGCACCTATCCACGCTATTTTGATCTTGATTGGTAGAAATGCTAATGCGTGGGAAATAGCCACCGCAAGTGGGGTAATTATAATTTTATTTAACGCTGGATTAGACTTGGCTTACAGTTGTAATAAGCGCTCGGCGTATGTTTTGTTTGTTCTAATTAACTAATAGTCTGCAGCGTGGGTTTCGCGTGATGTTTCTTACGTTTGATTGCGTTGATTTAGCTTTTGCTTATTGCTGTACAATATAAATCGAGTCAAGATTTCAAGATTTGCTATCACTAAAAAACTTATTTATGCCTGAGAGCAGCATCATTATTTAATGAGAACTCAGCTACAGCACATCCGTATTATATTCAAGGAACGATTGAGGAGGATTAGATTCAAAATATTTTTTAAACATTTATTTTTTATTCATTTGTTTTTAAATTTAGTATAATGTATATCGCATCAACATCTCTGTGATATTTTTTTTGCTTTTGTTGCTACTCTTAGCTGTGTTTTGTTTTTTTTTTTCGTCGAACTTTTGCCTTGAAATAAAATTATCTATATGCCTGCAGTTTGTAGTAGACTAGGCTAATTGCAACATTCCACATTGAAAAAGACCATTTCACTGAAATTTTTTTATTTGCTTTTTTATTAATTCTGACTCAAATTTAACCCAAACTCAAATTCTTACTCTAAAACTAAACTCAAACCTGACCTAAATCAAACTCGAACTTAAACCATAGTCTTAATCCCTAAAAAAACGAGCTCAAATGAAAATTGTGCGAATAAATATTCCGCATTTTCGTTTTGTTTTCTTAATCTTAAAATTTTCGGTGAAATAGAAATTCCTATTTGAAATGCCGTTAGTTGTTGAAATACTCGTTTGCTTAGTTGTCGTCTGTTCAAACGCTCCCATTGTTGCCAATGCTGAAAGTTCTCCAGGATCTGGACCGTTCAATGAAGGCGATGAGGTTCAGTACACCTGTTCGCAAGGTTACCAGTTGGTTGGTGCACCAACAATTGTCTGCCAAAACACTGGAATATTTCTGCCCTTCCCTCCCAGCTGTGTTTCAGGTATGATGCAAATCGTTTAGCTTCCCCATCGTTTATCATAACAATATTCAATCAAAGTCAGGATTTGGTTATATTTTGCTTGAAAAAGAGCAAAGTGGCAGCATAACATATCACAACTTGCAGCATTAGAAGTCAACAAATCTTCTTAGAGCATTATCGTAAAACAAAAAGATATATGAAAGTTACGTTGGTTTTTGTAAGTCAGATAAAATTTCTACCAGCATTTTGCTGATTTTGATTTAGCGCCAAGCAAAGAAAGAGGGTGAGGGGCTGTCTGCAACTAACAGCTAACTAAAGTTATTTAAATTTTAGTTTGTGATGGTGGTCCGCCCATAAATGAGGGAGTAAAATTTAGACCAATACTAGCAACGTACGAGAGCAACACCATTGTGACGTACTACTGCGCAAACGCTGCTGGAATTCTGTCTCCATCCACGGCCAGCAATCAGTGCGTCAACGGCGTTTGGATATACAGTTCTCCATCTTGCTTTGGTGATACTTTTTCGTTTATATTAGTAGTGTTGAAGCATTTCAGCGTAATTTCGCTCAAAGCAAAGTGCCACGGATGTAGCTTCCATCTACGCTTATCATGTGATCAAATCATAAAGCGTAGCTGCACTCCATTGTAGAAAAAAACATTTTCAGACATATGCAACAATTATATGGCCACTGCGTTCAACTCTTAGCTATTCGACACTTTCATTTGGCACTTAAATTCTAAAGTTTTTTTGTTTTTTATTTTATTTTTGGCTACCATGCTCGTTTCGTATATGTTCTTACGGCTACTCTAAAGTTCGGAAGGATTGATTTTTAACTCACTGTATCATTAGATATTTTCAACAAATCACTCAAAATTGATTTAATCACTTTATTCCAAGGATGAAAACACGTTGTAACTCAAACTTGAACAGAAAAATTTATGTGTATTAACTCAAAATTAGCAGCAATTTAGAATTATGAAAACTTTTTATTCAATCATTGTCAATCTAAAACTATGGGTTTTGGAAACACAAAAACCTATAGTTTTAGATTGACAATCATTGAATAAAAAAAATTTAATGTTTGTAAATTAAAGCTTTCGATTATGCAGTAGAATAGAGCTAAAGATGGTTACTTGCATTATCAATTTTATATTTTATTGTTTTTTGTATCACCACTCCGTTTTTTGTTTGTATTTTTAGTTTGCAGCACCCCTCCGCCATTAGAAGAAGGGTTTTATAATCCAACTCAGGATCTATATAACGAAGGAGATGAAGTAACATACTTTTGCCCGGTTGGTTACAGCTTGATCGGTTCGGATGTTAACACTTGCACCTCCACTGGCTCATGGTCGTTTGTGGTTGCTCCTTCTTGCTCGTTGGAATGTAAAATAATTTGTTTCATATTACTGAACATGCTCTTAACGCATGTATAATTGTACATAAACACAAACATGAAATTATTTGCTTAAAGATAGAAAAAATAGTTTAGGAAGACAAACACATATCGCAAACAACGCGCTGATACAATTAAGCCTGGAAACACAACGTGTTTTGTTCTGTTTCGAGTTATGTTTTTGTTGACATTACACTGTTTACAGCTGATCAAAACTCAACCAATACTATTTATTTAGGAGTTTTATTCATTTATTTTTTCAGTGTGCCCACCGCTTTTAATGGTTACAAATGGAAAAGTTTCTCCGGTAATTGTTCTCGATGGACCATCTCCTATTGGTACAATTGCAGTGTATACTTGCTTGCAAGGGTTTTTCTTGAGTTCAACGGTCTTAGAAAGTGAATGTGTTTCTACTGTTCTTGGCCCAGGTTGGACGCTCGGAAGCGGACCAAATTGTTTGCAAGGTGATTTAGATTTCTCATTCAATTTTCTCTTTCTGTGATAAGGTTGAATTTACAGCTGTTGCTGGAGTCGGCAGCGTGGCCGAATGGGTAAAGGCGTCGTTTTTACGACGACCCTGATCGAATGATCTGGGTTCAATCCGCACCCTAGTCACGCTGTTGCGTCCTTGGATAAGACGCTTTACGATGATTATCTCTGCTTGGTGGCTTCGAACAAGCAGCAAATTTAGTGGACAAGAATTCGAAGAAATCCACAGAAACATTGGATCATCGGAAACTCCTAAGCAGGTGCAGATTCCTCCAATCACGAAGTAGTCTTGGTGATGAAAAGTGTGCGGATCGTCCAACAAGTTAGCGTCTGACGCTGTCCGGTGACAGGAGGATAAATATGCGCTACAACTACAACAACAAGTTTTTCCTTTCGGTCGTAATTAAATTCTCTTGTCAAAAGCTATTTGCAGCATGTGAGTGGAGGGTAATAGGGTAGTATAATGCCTTTTTTTTTCAGAATCGACATTAAAGAAAAAAATAGATCAAAACTTGAATATTTTTTTGGAAATAAACGGTTAACCAAATACCAAAACAGATTTATAGTTTTTACAGAGTAAATTTTTCATGCTTGTGAAAAAAACAACAACAATGACAACAATAAGATTAGTAATATAATAATTCTAATTTTTATGAAACATTCACCCTTCTGCAGTTTGTATCTCTGTGACTTTTCCCCTACATTTAACCAAAATTATATAAATCGGAATTTGCTTTTTCATTGTTGTGAGATACATGTGAAGAAAAATTACCAGCCCAACCCAATTTATTTTCTTTATAATCACAATTTCTCACCAGGATTCGATAAGATAAATGTGTGTGTATACAGTCAGGCGCGTCACCAGGATTTGGGAATGGGGGGAGGGGGCATTTTTGAAAGAGTGAGAAAAGTGCAGACGACCTTGACCCGAATTTTCATTGTTCTTGAATCGGAATCACACGATTTGTCCGAAAATTGCGAAAACCTCGGAAATTCCATCGTTTTTCCAGCCCGAAAACAGGTGGTCTCCAAAGAAAAAGGTCTTCACCGAAATTGAGTCTGATTTTTCGGCTAAAATCGAAAAATCAAATGTTTTTTCAGACCGCATCGCGACACATACTTCACGACTTCAGCACCCAATTTCCTTTAAGGGAGGGGGGCTGTTTTCAATTTTCAACCAAAAATCGGGCTCAAAAGCACCAAAAACGTGCGATTTTGCATACTTCACAGGCCAATGGGGGGGTTGCAGCCCCCCCTTGGCTACGCCTCTGTATACAGTGTATAGCTGTGCAGGTCTACCTTATTTGGTAAAACAAGGGTACTTTTATGGGGCGCCGTTTGCTAAAACAGTTTTTTCATTTTACAAGGACAAATTTTTCCCCGACTTGACATAGTTACGGAAATATAACATATTGCAGCAATAGGTGACATATGTGCTGCGATGGGACATTGTACCACAACATGTGACATATTGCAAAAATGTGCGACATATCTACTGCGACATGACATATTGCTATAATGTGTCACGTATCGAGCTAAAGACAGTATCCAAACTCTTGTAGGCACAATCAAACCTTCGATAAACAACCTAAGACATACTGTTTCGGAATCTACAATTGTCTTTTATTCCTCGTCAGTATAGCTAGAATTACAGATACGAACATGAGCGTAGAAGGGTGAGAAATTGCATATTAACCAGATCATAATGCATTTTTTTTCCAAAAGTATCAAATAATCACAATATTACGAGAGATAATTATAATAGTTCAATTCAAAATAATTTTTAATGGCATGCCATAGACAGCTGTTTCGCCCAATCTCAGGGCTCATCAGTAAGGCGAGCAAGGCCAAAAGGGCAAATATTATCAGTGAAAAAAATCCTCAAATCATGCATCTTTAGCAACTTATCGGTCAATGAATAAATCTTTACCGATTAGGTTTATGATACATAAACCTTTACCCCATTCAGTCAATTTTAGCCAAAATAAGTAATTCTTAACTGAAAAATCTTTTTTGAAGAACCTAATCAGTTAAAATTAACTTATTTTAGCTAAAATCTTTTTTGAAGAACCTAATCAGTTAAAATTAACTTATTTTAGCTAAAATTGACTGATTGTTGAGTAACGATTTATTTAGGCTATTATATAAACATAATTGGTAAAGATTTATGCATTGATCGGTAAATTGGAAAAAATGCATGTTTTGGAGATTTTTATCACTAGTGATATTTATCCTTTTGGCCTTGCTCGCCTTACTGATGAGCCCTGAGATTGGGCGAAACAGCTGTCTATGGCATGCCATTAAAAATTATTTTGAATTGAACTATTATAATTATCTCTCGTAATATTGTGATTATTTGATATTTTTGGAAAAAAATGTATTATGATCTGGTTGATTTGCGATTTCTTACCCTTCTACACTCATGTTCATATCTGTAGTCCTACTATACCTACGAGAAATAAAAGACGAATGTCGATTTCCAAACAGTATGTCTTAGACTGTTAATCAAAGATTTAATTGTGCCTATAAGACTTCGGATACTGTCTATAGCTTATAATTGGTTTTCTTAGAACATTGTTTTTAAAAAATGTCACGTATTGTTGTAATATGTCATATCGCAGCAGCTATGTCACATATCGCTGCAATATGTCATATCGCTATACATATGTCAAATTGGGGCAAAATTTGTCCTTATAAATTGAGAAAAAAATTTTTTTTGACATACGGTGCCCCATGTACTTGCTATCTGTTTTGTATTTTGACTCATTGCAACCAACTTAATTATTATCATATGGCTAATACTGCTTGCTGTTTTCACTAGCTTTAAAGTGTGAAAGATTAAAATATTATGCGCGGAACTTAATGTTTGCCTTATAGAAACAAGTTAGTGGGTTGCAACGGACTGCAACACGAAAACGGATGACGTTATGCTTAATTGCTGTTGCAGGTTAATCATTAAACATCGCCATTGCATTGCAGGGTGTTTGCCTCCCGCAAATTTTTTTATTCCTCCTGGTATTCTGGATCCTGCTGAAGATGTCTACAGACCTGGAGAGTCGATTACATTCTCCTGCAGCTCAGAATACAACTTTTTTGGAATTTCGCAATCCTTTTGCTCAGAAGCAGACGGATTTATCTTTCCAGGAACGGAAGATAACGTCTGTCTTCAAGGTGAAATCTTTTTTCTTCTTGTTTCGCATACAATCAAAACGAGATATCAGAAATCAATGTTCGTAAATTATTTCAGCTGGTATTTGGTGCTGGTGTCGTAGATGCTGCAACGGGGCTTAGATAACACTGTTAGTAATATCATATAGGATGGTAACAGTATACAAGATGCTACTGTAGGGCATTTGGAGATAATTATTTTGCCTTGCAATCAGAGTGGAGCCACGCTCACATCAGATAGTTGTCATCCAACCTATCTTGATCAAGCTAGCTTTGTATGTAAAGTCTTATTATGCTGTTACATAAAAAAAACATATACTCATCTTAAATTTTTATTTGTTCTATTTTTTAAAATAAAAAGAGACCAACTCCTGTGCGAAGCTGGGTCAGCTGATTTTAGGTTTAGGTTGGTGATGTCCTTTTGGTTTTGAAGTCAGCTTTAGAACATTTAGCTTTGGTTAAGGAAGGACTGTTGGCAAGGTGATCCCATTTTGATGCAGCTTCTCCACGTACGATGATAATGGTCATCTTGATTTTACAGTAGTTTGTTTGCAGCAGGTCTTAAAAGAGTAATGCTAATGTTGGTTGTTTGACGTGCATGAAAGATGTAAAAAAACTTGAACCATAGCAAAAAGTATAAAAATGCTTGGGACGGGTTGACGTTCATATTTCTTACAAAGAGAAAAGTCACTGAGATCAAATAAATAATTTTTTAATCCAAGATTATGTTGTAAATTTAGACCCCAATTATAATTGAATATAGCGAGTGCTATTTACATGATTCAAACTGTTATTCTGCTTCATGAATTTTATTCGACGGTGATTAAACATCGTTAGTTTTTATGTATTTTGTGTTTCACGGTGAGTGGCACAACGACACTTTCTCGGTTTCAATGTTATAATGGTTATGCTAAGTGAGCAGCTTCTTCTATTTTTGTTTTGAGTGATTTAAATTTCCGCAAAGAGTATTTTTTCTTATGTAACAGGTTAGCAATTTTTCTCCTCTGAGAAATTAAATAAGATTTGTTGTCAGAACTGGTCGCAATGGCGTTTCTGGCTCATGCTTGAATTTTTGAATGAATTACAAGTTTGAAGATACAGCTGTTGATTTATTAATTCTACCCAAAAATATTAAATAATAATTGGTCAAAAATTTCTTGATGGACAATCGATCGATATTGGGATTATGATGTAACAAGATATGCTGTTGAGACTTCATTTAACATACACCGGTAATCAAGCGCGTAGCCAGAAATTCGCAATGGAAGGGCCGCTGTTTTGGGGTTCTAGGGGCAAAATCCCCAGCCGCCGGAGGTACGGTAATTCGAAGGCGGAAACCCCAGCACTTTAAAATTTTGCGTTTTTTTGGCAAAAATAACTTAATTCTGGTGCTATTTGGAGAAAAATTATTAATTTTAAAACGTGGCATAAAAATTGGCAATGCACATATGATTAAACTGGTTGCATAAATCGGCTATTTGGGAGGTGGCTAAAGGTGAAATTTTAATTTTCTTGTTTACATGATGGTAAATCATAAAATCCTACAATGCAATAAAAATCACACGGAGTAATCCATTTTGTTTATATTTTATAGAGAAAATAAATGGAGGGGGTAATGGAAAAATAGTTGAAAAAACTAATTGGTAATTAACTACTACTAAATAGCCCCCTCCCCTTATTTTTGAGTTAAAAATATTTATTGATGAAACCTATGTTTAGAATTTTTACCCTAGCGATCAAATTTAATTGCTTATTTAAGGCCATTTTTCATTGTGTTCATTAATTTGTGAGTTTTATTTTTGACAAATTACCCACCCCCCTGAATATATGTTTAAAAACATGCTTTAAATCACTTGTTACTCCATTTCAGTGCAAAAAGCAGTCTCAAAAGCGTTAAATACGCGGCGTTTTTCTTATCTTGAATTTTGGTCGACAGGCTAACGGGCCTGGGAGCTATAGCCTTCCTGGCTACGCTTCTCCCTGTAATCTGATTTTAGGAAATGGCTTTGCATTTTATGTTTAAAATGAGCCTGATGAGTTTGAAACTTGATTTTTGGTTTACAACTTCGCACTACTTGCTTGAGCTTATAAAAAAAGCTGTGGAAAAATTAAGAAAGTGTAAAACAGAACAATAATCAGCAACTTCTTTGTGTTCAACTAAAAAGGCTGTTAACCCTTATCAAGGCAAAATCGATATTTGGAGAGAAATTACTCGTACATGAGCAATTGAGCATTTTTTATGTTATCGAATGCCAGCGGCGCAGTGGGCGATGGTTAGGTAGATTATTCAAAACAAAAAAAACGATAAATAATGCGCTAGCATGCTTAAAGATCTTAGGCCAAAGTGTAAACCAAGCCAACTTAGTGATCAATTAACTGCTTGATATTTTTTTAGCCTACAGCAGCATGAGGCTTTTAATTGACGGCATAAAACATGTCAAATGATATACGCTTAACTGACGTATAATTTTTTTTACAGAGTGTTTTTCTCCAAACATACTTGTGGCAAATGGAGGAATAGTGGTCACAGAAGAAAGATATCTTGTTGGAACCATTCTTGTCTATTTTTGTGATCATGGATTTGGCACCAGAGACCCTATTGAGACTGAGTGTCTGGCAGGGAGCTTAACATGGACGCTTGACAGCAATCTGCCTAACTGTATCCTTGGTATGATATGTTAATGTGGTTAATGTGATGTAAACCTGGTTAATTTTACGAAATATTGCAGAGCTTCGTGGTTGAGTAATCTTGAAAAATCAAGAATCTGTTTTTCTGACTAAAGAAATGCAACATGCGACATAGATCATGTCGAGTACGCTTACTAGCAAGAATCGAGAAAAGCGCTGCTTGACCACCTTTAAGAAGATGGAGTTTGATCAACTGCATTTGAGTGCCTGGGATGAGGTTGCTTAAAATTTCATCTAAACAATCAATGAAAGTAAAAGGATGAACAAGGAATGTGCTTGCTTAGTCTTGAATTACTGCCCTGCAAATCCCAAAGAATGGGAATAAAAACAAACAGAAAAGGGAAGTTTCTCCGATATGCGAATGCAACGCAATTGAAATAAACCGAACTTAGCTTTAATATATTTTTCGTTTTTAATTTGATGACATAATTTGGAGCTTTAGAGTCCAAAAAAAATTAGCAAAATAATTGAATGTTTGAGTTTTAGCTGTGGTTCAAGTTCATAGCTTTGCTTTGGTCCAGCATATTGAAGGATTTGTGAAAATTTAGATATTTTTGTTTAATTAATTTGGATATCATCAGGAATCGTTATCTCATATGTGAGTGCATAAAATGTATGACCTGATAGATGAAGGTTAAAATTGTTTGTTTTTGTTCTAATTTCAGTTTGCCCAGAACCAGAGATGGTAGCCAACGCAGTTCCAAGCATGACCTACTCCCCGTGGCTTGTTGGTGACGCATTCAGTTACGTTTGCAGTGGTAGCCTGGTGATATCTGGCGATGCAGTGAATCAATGCATGAGTTTAGCAAATTCAGCTTTTTGGACGCTTTCAAGTCTGTTAACCGATTTTCCGATATGCGGTAATATATATTAAGGCTTATCAAGTGAACATTTTGTAATCGGAAATGCGTGATTTTAAAATGTACCAACAAGTCCAGCATTTATGCTTACCAAAATTCAAACTGCTAAGATGAAACAAACCTCAAAACGTCTTTCAAATGTTTGGCCCGTTATCACAAAAAAGTGATATCTGTGGTATTTTCAATTTTGTTGCATTTTTTTGAAACCTGCTGTTTATTCATGTTTCTAAATGTTTTGCTGTTACTCGACACTTCATGTAAGGAAAATAACATTTTGAGGTCAAACTTCATTTGCATCTTCTTGCACTCAAATTTGTGCACCACGAGCATATCAGTCACTATTGTTATGTAGTTTGTTCACCACCTCCTATTGTCCCTCCTGATGCTGTTTCTAATCCTGAATTCAACTTCTCATCAGTGTTTGTAATTGGCGATGCGATAACCTACAGCTGCACAAACCCTGCGTTTGCAGTTGCAAATAATGTCACAATCTGTCAACCTGATGGGACTTGGATACCAAGCAGCTTTGTATGCAACCAAATAGGTAACTATACTGCAGTACATGAACGAGTAATCGTAAATGTGCTTCGTTTATTTTATATATGCTTTATCTTCTTGGGCTATTTTAAAACAAGGATTTTAAGGTGCCAAAATTAAGTTATCATTGTCAGATCTAGTTTTATCTACAGTAAATTCAATAATAGGGAATAGAGGGTAAAGGAAACTTTTCAAATTCACTGTCATGCTTATGCAATTTTAGTGATGTAAATCCAGTCATAACGAAGGTTTACAATAAGAGTACTGAAGAGTAAACGTGTCTGGTTCAAACTTGCTTACTCTACAAATTAACCATGATTTTTTTTGTTTAAAAAGTTTCTTCATTTGCAGCTTGTCTTTCACCCATTCTAGTTGCTGAAGCAGAAGTCTCACCATCCCAGGAAGTTTATTCACCAGGGCAAACTATAAACATCAGCTGCATTCCTGGAAATACTTTTGTGGGAGATCCGACTGCTACTTGTTCCGAAATCACCTTTATGTTTGACGATATTAATTTTTCATGCTTTCCAAGTGAGCCATGATTTTTGAAACATTATGATTTTTTTCAAATGGAAATAAGAACGAACTGTTATATAATTCGATGTTGAAAGCTATTGAATTAGATTGAGAATATTTCAATTTTTTCTCCCCACATCTAGTAAAACATCTCTAGACTCATTTTCAAACACTTCAATGCAGGCTATAACTCATCGGATAGTTATTCAACTTTGTTTTCTCGTTAACGGGTCGAATATCTATCATGTATTTGTAGTAACGTTTTGATAATGCAGCTTTTAGTTACTAAAAAATTCTGGTGCATCAATTACTTAATTCTGGTGCATCAAGTCCCGAGTCATTTTTTATACTTATCAACATAATTGAATTGTAAATTTGCAAACAACCAAAGTCAATACACAAAAATATGCTCTGAATTGATACATACACAATGAATATATATTAAACGGTTACAAGCTGTAGCAATTTATCAAATTTTGCGCGTAAGGGCTCTTCATGGGCCTTTATTTAACAAACTTATCATCAGTAAGCATAGACGACGCCAAATCTCTTCTGTGTACCGTATCGTACGTCTCTACAGGCGTTAACTTGCCATAAAAGTTTATATTGTCAACAATTTCTGTAGAAAAGTACGCCAATTAGCAAATTCAGATATCAAAAATAAACGTAAATATTATTACGCTGAGCCACATAACTCATACAATTTGAACACATACAGTACGTCAAATATTCATGTAGAAAGTAGCAGCTACAGTATAAATACGAATGGAGAATCAGACTGAGAATACTAATCAACATCATTGCAATAAATAGCCACGCTCACCGATGGTTTGGTCTCCAGGCAGACAATAATCTGGAACTTCAATGTCGACGTCTTTTACGAATGTAACCTTAAGTAGCACAATCGCATAAAATTTCAAGTTGTCTTGGTCATAAAACAGCAACATCAGTGATGCTAGCCTTGATGTTTTTACATCAAATCTGATGTTTTGACTTAATGTCTGATATCTGGTGTTTTGGGTGGAATGGTAGAAATCTGGTGTAACTTACTCCTGAAAGCAAATTAGATTTCTTGATGAAAATTTTATGTGAATTACAAAAAAAATTTGATTAGAGCTGAATCCACATTATTTTAGTTGGCAAACAGCTTTGGAAAAGAGGTTATCTCAAAAAAAAAAAAAAAAAAAAAAAAAAAAGGGCTTCGCACAAATATTCGGAGAAAAACAGTCGGAAAAGTAATCTAAAAAAAAACATGAAAAAGGAAAGGTCTTCATCCCAAATTCACCTCTATTCATGGATGTTACTTCTGTATGGATTCACCTCTATTGCTGTTCATTGAAAACTTTTGCAGAGGATTTGGAAACAATCTCAAAATTTACTGACTTAAGTAAACAGCTATGTAATTGTAATTACGTTTTATTCTCCAAGTTGCTTTTGGTAAGGAGACAGTGAAGGACCCTTTCGCTTATCGAGTCAAGCTGTCACCACACATGATGGAGGCTTCACACCGTCCCTTTAGTTGCTGAACGTCAAGCAGGGAAGCTGTGAATACCAATTGTTTTAGTCTTTGGTTTGACCAGCCCAAAAATCGAGTCCGAGTCTACCGTTTCTGTAGCAGAAGCTCTATCCACTCGACCACTGATCGGTTATGGACATCAATTGCATTGATGTCGGTTATGGACATCAATCATACTGATTTGACTGGGAATTGTACTCAAGTAGATCGTGTTGCTAGCAGACGCCCTATTTACTAGACATCAATAGCTCACTGATAGGCATAATGATTAAGAAGAAAAAAATCGTGGGAATTTTGATTTCAGATTGCAGAGAACCGCCTCTTCCACCGGTCAATGGCGAGCTACTTGGTGTCAATCAAACTAAAGACTCTGCTGGCACATACCCGGTCGGTGCCATTGCCACATACCAATGTTTATTTAACTTCCTCGCTGAAGGAAATACTTCTCTGTCATGCTTAGAAACAGGATTATGGGAAGCAGTAACGTTTACGTGCATGCAAGGTACAAATAAAGCAGCTTGATAATAATTAATTTGCATCCGTGGAATAAATTGTTATGGCTCTTATAAAGAACTTCAAGCTAATACGCAAAGGCATCCTCCAAATCTTTTTCTTTATTATGTAGGAAAGCACCTAAACGCTTAAAAGCAGGTCAGCTCAGCAAATAAAAACTAAAATTACGTGACATTAAGATGGTTGACCAAGATAAAAAAAAAAGCTCTCGTAATAGCACATACTGTAAATTAGTTTTACAAATGTGAAGAAATTTTTGCAGAAATATGTAATACAGACAGGGCCTCAGAGAGAAAATTTTCAGGGGGTACAAAGGTCGACACCGGGCCCCCAAATCTTATTGGGTCCCCAAGCCTTATCGGAGCCCATGGCGTTACATCATTTTTTGTCCGATGGGTGTAGATCTTCATTTAAAAGTGAGGGGATAACGATATTCGCATACAGTTAGGACCTATGAAAAACACACACAACTAGAAACAAAATTGGTTTAAATCCAGCTAGGGGGTTTGGGGGAGCGCTGTGTGAACTAGGCAACACAACTAGACACAACTAGATATAAAATTGGTTTAAATCCAGCTAGAAGGTCTGGGTCAGAGCCCCCAACGCTTTAGCACTTTTTGTGTTTCTCGAAGGTAAAATACAGCATTTGATCAACATCCCAGCACCAAACTTGCTTAAATTGACAAGCAGAAAACGTAATATACATGAAAGAAAGTATGTGAAGTGGGGTATGATGACATTGACACAATATGATACAATATAATGACTATAATACTGCAAATCCAAATATTTTATTGATAAAAGTTTTAAGAAGTCATTTGAAATCATAGACTTCACAATTCCTAATACCTATTAAACTCATACAGATAGCGTAAGTTACTTAATGATAGTATTAAAGAATGTCAACTTTGACTCCGCTCTCTGAGGTTGAAATGCTTTTGGATCTCTGGAAATGTGGGCCCTCACGCATTGTTATACCGTAGAATTAGGGCTCTGAAGTCAGAGAACTGTAACAAAACGTTAATTTCGGTGCAAGTGTATGGCTTTTGATAAATTTTCCTTTTGATAAATTTTCCTCCCTAAACCTGGTCCCGGGTACGATGTACGCGCTAAACCCCCCTCTCGTAGGCCCTAAATACAGATATTAATTGGCTTTACTGAAACTGGTACAGAATGACTTGTAATTTAGACATTGAATGTATCCTACTCGTCGCGGCAAAAATTCACCAAAAGTTTCCAAAATTAACAGAAATAAAACAGAATAAGCGCAAAGTCTTTGCTTGATAAATTAAAACGTCTCACCGCCAGAAAGTCAAATCAAAAAATGAACCAACTAGTGAAACAATGCTAAAGGTCGATAGCTGCCGTGTAAAAACGTAAAAATGGTTATCTAAAGTTGCTTAAAACGAGGCAAAATATTGTGCAAGCTGCAGGCAAATTCTTTTTTTAAGTTACTGCATAAATAAGAAAGATAAATATGAGTTTGAGGCCCAACTAAGACAGCTAATGAAAATAAACTGAGCTCGGTGCAATTGCAGAAAAGTCATGTAATTAACTTTTTGAATATATTGGACATTTGATGAGTAGTTTTGACTTACACGATCAACTTTAAATCTTCTGAGATTTTTGTGATTAAATTTGATTTAAAGATCGGGTTTGCTAATTAAAAAACTCCCGCTCTAGAATTAACGTTAGCATATTGGAAAATACCATCTTAGAAACACACCAAATTAAGTAGCTCATGCAGGATTTTGAGAAAAGATTTGAAAATTAATTTCGCTTTTCAGTGTTAATGACGTCACAACCGAAGTTAATGGGCTTCATGCATAAAACCTATCCAATTTTACACGATTAAAAATAGCCTACTGCACAGTACAATTTCATGGTCTATGTTATTACTAATTATAAATCTATGTCAAATCTCACCTTGCCAAAGCGGAGGAATTTGTTTGCAAGAAACCAATGGCTTAACTGTCAGTGCCTAATATCTATCACTGGATCATTTTGCAAAAACGGTAATTTCATTTGATACGTGGGAGCTAAAGGCCCATTCTGCGATGAGCTGGGTTTATCGCGGCGTTCCATTTATCCACTGGGTTTATCGCTGGGTTTATTGCATTAAACAGAGCGCGCCGACGCTTTCATTAAACGCACAAACGTGACGCTCAACTATCTCTAATTGTTTACGGTACAATAGCCGTCGTGTATAGTTGTGTACACTACAATAGTCGTCGTGTATAACAGTAGTCGTGTATAGTTGTCTAAACTTCAAAGTAGAGCTTATAGACTTCAAAGTATGCAAACTTCAAAGTATATGGACGGTATTGCTAGTCCTAGAGGCAATACTAACAAACCAACGATGAACAGGCTTATACATACAGTCTAGTCTTAGGCTGTCAATCATAGGTTTAATTGCGCTTCTAAGATTTTGGATGCTGTCTATAGCTTATCATAAATTTCTCAGTATGCATTGTTCTCAAAAGAGATTTAGACTTTTGTAGAAGCGTATTTTATATGTTCATTTTAGAGTGGAGCGGAGTGGCTAATTTTTACACTCCGGCTCCACTCCGATATTTTTTAAACTGACTCCAGCACCTATCAGGCTCCGAAGTTTTACGACAGCACTCCACTCGTAAATACTTCTGGACAAAAATATGCTTTGACAAAAAATTAGAACCAATTGTCATGGTTTAATAACCTTGAAATAAAGGCCAAGAAAACAAGCGATTCTGGAACTTTTACCTGTTCGCATAATTCGTCATTTCGCCTACTTTGTCATTTTTTTCTAATCCTTTTGAGGTGACGATTTAGATAAATTCTACCGTATAAAAAAAACAATCTACGACAATGTTTTACTGCCTTTGCTAAAGTACAATTTTATTGGGAATACAGCAACACTCTGAAATTTAATAAAACAAAACAAGCAAAAGCGCAGATTATCGAGGTTTACTTGACGAACTTTGTTGCATACAAATTATTGCCATTGGTACACCACTATCACTTATACTTTCTGTGGACTTACTTAATTTAATTCTTTAATATTCTGTGGACTTACTTGAAATCCAAAGTATATCTTCTCAGCCCCTGCTCAAAACGCAAATATGCTTTAAGAAAGGCATGAAGTTTACTATACTGCTAAAAAAAGTCAAATTTCAAATTATTTTCCAGCGTGCCCCCCATCAACCGTTATAGATGTGTGGATGTTTTTCTTCCGTAGCGAGAATCTAGATGAAAGTGACTTCTTTATTTTGGTGAACTTTGCTCGAAGCATTGTCGGTCTGTTACCAATAGGACTTAATAAGACCCAAGTAAGCGGCTAGGCCTAAAAGCATGCTTTTGGCTAATCCACTTGTTTCAATTAAGCTAACTCCGCTATTAGTAAGAAGTCTATTAATTGTGCAGCTGCTGTATTCCTGCCCATATACCACCAATAAATTCAAAAAGGCTACAAAAATCATGAAATGCATGAAACATGACGTTTTGCTCTTATGGTGGCGCTAGAGCACTTAAAAAAGAGCCTCCTAATTGGAACGATTGACAATCGCGTCGTGTGTTTCTTTGTTTTTTTTGATCATTTCGCAATTAAAGAGCGTGAAATTTCAAGAATTTTGCTTATAATTTGAAAAAGGTTAGAGGCTGCAGGAAACAAGATTTTTGTTTGTATCGGATTTTGAGGCAATTTATTGGTCATGCGGCTTTGATTTTAGAACCCAAAAACCGCACCGAAAAGTTCGGCAAAAATATTTTACAAGTTATATTTCTTATGACATCTTTTCATTCCTACCAATCGTGATCACAATTAATTTTTTTTATCTTTTTTTTTTTTCTTTTTTTATCTTTTTAAGTTTTGTATGTTTTTCTTCTCCTAAACGGCAAACACTTGACTGTAACTTTTGTGTGAAGTTGTTGAGCCGCTAACTCAACCTTATATCCAAAAACTTTTTGGTGCCACTTTCCAAAAACTTTCTCAAATGAACCGCAAAAAATCAATTTTTTGTTATTGTACTTTGATTTTCACCTAGATACTTTAATTTTCGCCTAGATACCCGTTGTTCTTTGATGCATTATTGTTGCGTCGCTGTACAATTATTACTACTTTATTTGGTCTAACTATATCAGTCTTTCCTATGCTTAGACTTAGAAAGATAAGGTATTATAATTGCGCGTATCACTCATTTTGAGGATCCGTGGTCTAGTTTATGGCTTTAGTTTTGATTCAGCAGTACTAGTTCATAAACTATCTGAAAAGTTGTCGTTTTTTGAATTTTTAACTTGATAATAGTAAATTATAACTCGTAGCTTAATTTCACTTAGCCCCTTCGAACACGACATTGTAGTTCTTCATGCAAACAATTTATTTTCTGTCCTAACGGTCCTTACAAGCTACTAAACTCAAAAAATATTTGATTTTTAATTTTCTTTTATAGATATGGAAATTAGGGGGGCGTACAATTGTACGGCTTGTGACTGACTTGGTTGTACAATTGTGCTGTTTGCGACTCAACTGGCCAAAACGTACATACTAGTATATGTATTCAATGCTGCCGTCGAGGGTAGGCTCGTTTTACCAGGTTGCTTTGACAGGGTAGGCTCCGAATTATTTTGCCCTCGAATTCCCTAACTTTTTGCTAATTCTTGTCAACATCCACTTTGAAATAATTGGAAAACTCTACAAAATTTTGGCTAAAGTTTTTTTGGTTTTCCTAAATTGGCACAAAAATAGCAAAAAATTTGGGCTAAGATTTTCATTTCTTTTATTTTTTACTAGAAATTGGTAGAAGAACGGGACAAAATTTCAGCAAATACCTTTTGTTTTGACAGAAAAATGGAAAAAAAGTTTTAAAGCCAACTCATTCATTTCTCTATAAAACGGCAACACTGTTTACGGATTGCCAGCAATTTCAAACTCGAAAAAATTTCACAATGCCTATGAAAATGTTCAATTGTTCATTCTAATGTTACTATGATGATTTGGACCGCAGTGGCTGAAAACTCGCAGTTATTTTACCAAAAGTAAAGCTATTTTACTTACGTGACGTTTTGCTGCTTAAACTACATTGGGACACGAAACATACAATTGCGAATGATTTTGATAGAAAAATTCTGTAGGCTAATCTATAACAAAAATTAAAACAAATATTCCTTATATAATTTCGAAGAATTACTGATTCAAAATGCAATCCCAATTGTTAAGTAACTTATTTGGTTTCGGCGTATTTTCAAACTTATTTTGCTTACTATCACTTGCTGCCAGCATGTTGGCAACCATCTTGTTCGACAGTTGGCTATTGTTTTAACGCTGCACACTTCGAGTCAGAACCGCTGTCACGTGATGGTGTTATCAGTACAATTCTACTACTAATGACTTAAATGCTTTTCCATTACACCTGGACAAAAAAACTACGCCAAAAACAAGTGTAAAATTGTACGTGTGGTGACCGAAGGGGTTAGTCAAATTTAAAGTTGATGTTATTACTAGCCTATAGCTTATGTAATTGGTAGAGATATCAGGTAAATTTGCAGTCTATAGCCGAGCAATACTCGGTAGGGATTTCAGTTAGACTAATTGTTACAGCAAGTTAGCTTGCTTTGGATTGAAACAAAAACCTGTCGCCTTGCAAGATTCCAACCACTATTTATTCAAACAGAAAACCTTTTGTAACACAAGAAAAGGCACGCGAATATCAATCATTGATAAGATGTCATGTTTACTTTCGCTATTCGTAGTAGGCGAATTGTTTTGCTTAGTCATGTTTAGTTTTTTCTTTCTTGATCTTTAATGGTGCATAGCGGATTGGGATAAAAACAAATTACTTTCTCTGTTTGCGTATCTTGATTTTACTAGTATTAGCGGAAATGTAGTGATAAGTTGATTATTGTTTTTGCATTCGTCTTAGTATTTTCCAATATGATTAGTCCAGGCAGAGGCGATAAATAATTCACCCACTTTTGCAAAACAAAACTTGTTTTGGACAATGTTTACGAAAAATAGCCTTTTATTTCCTTAAAGTTCCACGTGGTTTTTGTTTCATTCTTTATCATTTTTCTCTATAAATGCCTTTGCAAAAATGCCAAATTGTTTCAATTGACTCAAAACGTTGAAATAGATTTGAGATAAATGAACTGTTTGATTGTCAATTTCTTGATACGATTTCTGTGCATTACCGTTTCGAAATAGTTGGTGAGTTTTGTGCATTTATTTTCAATGTTTGATTGATTTGTGAACTTTATATTGCAAATTTGGATAAATTATTTTGCTTTAATTTATCTTTTCTAATGATGCTATACGTAAAAGCCTGAAGCTGAAATAATGTTAATTCACTCATAAAGAATGTTAATTGTTTTACGCTGTTAGTGTGCCTGCTTTTTATTGCATTGTGTGGTGTTTATTTTAGAAAACCGTCAAAAGTTTCACATCAGAATTCACGTCAGAGTTCACATCAAAAGTTTCGCGTCAGGATTCACGTCAGAGTTCACGTCAAAGCGTCAAAGAGTCGAGCGTTAACTGTCATTCGAAAGACGTCGATTCTAGTGATTGTGATTTGTGCACCTTAGTCAATAATGAACTGTTCGAATTGTGAACTTGGGTGTGCTTGACGAGTCATCTTTATCCGGTCGGTTTTGCGCACGTTTAAGACTGTGGCCGAGTTTTCCTGTAACACTAATAGCCTGCAACTTAGTTTCAATTGATAAAAATTTCAGTTAGTTTAGCATCCTGAGACCTGAATTTTTGTTCGGTAACGATCTCAGAGAGAATTAATTAGTTTAGCATAATTTGTTGGGTAAAGATTGCTATGGGACAGAATTTTATCTGCAAAGTGTTAATTATTTTCTAGGTGTAGTGTTTTTTTTTGTAAGTTTTATCAAGGTGATATTTGTCATTTTGACCCTGCTAAGCCTAACTGATGAGCCTTAAAATTAGGCGTAACAGCTGTCTTAAGCATGCAACTGGTAATTTTTTATCTGATTTTTGCAATGTCTTATGTGAATTTTGATGTTTGTTCGATTGCTTTCGTAATGTAGCTTTTAAGTGGTGTTCCCTTTTCAATTTTTGCTTTTAGAAGCTAATTGTTTTTGATATCAGTCGATATTTAAAAGAGAAAGATTTTCACATAGTTTGTTATGCCACCCTCCGGTAGCCTCCAAAAATTGACCTTCAAGAAATCAAAATTTTTAAAAGGATAAAGCTCAAAACTAACTTTTTTGATATTAGAAGATATTCAAGAGAAAATTATTTTTACATGGTTTTGGTGTGCCACCCTCCAAAAACTGTTCCAGAATTTAAATTTTGTCATAATTTGGGGGTTTTATCCCTATCATGTCCTCTCAAAATAGACTTCCAAATTTCAAAGCTCTGAACAGCTTAAGCTTGAAAGCTACTGTAATTGTTTTCGATATCAGTTGGATTTCAAGAAACAAATACTTTACCATAATTTGGGGGTTTCGCCCATCAGGAAGCCTTTCCCAATAACGGCCACCCTACAATTTTTTTTTAATTTCAGATGAAACAACGTTTTTTTTCTTATATCAGTAGATGTTTGAAAGACAAAGAATTATAAATAATATTAGCAGAGGTGGAGTCCTTAAGGACGTTCTTGGCCTCGAGGATGTCATTGAGGACACATTTTGAAGTCCTTGGCCTTAGTCTCGAAGCTCAAGTTCTAAGCCTTGAAGTCTACACGTCCTCGAAAATGTCATGTTGTCGGCTCCAGTACAGCATTATTTTTCGATTGGTAAAAAAAGAAGATAGCCAAACAAAAGACAACAAAACTGCTAGTCTGTCAATTTGTTGTTTCCTTTCCTTATTTGAAAAATAATACAATGTGATAGCCGACTAAGTCAATTCATTATAAAATCAATTTAAAATGGCATAGTGTAAAAGCTCTAATTGGAGAATGAAGATAGTACAAATGTACAATTTTTTTTTCTTCTAATACTTCCAGTCAGGGCTGTTCAAACTGCAAAGCACTAAACCATCTAGAATCGTAATAAAGAATTCGGGATCCAAACAAAAACAATTTTGAATTGCACCAAACAGTTGCAATATACAGCAATAAGCATAAGATCTGATGCATTTTTAGGCTTGTTACATGTACTTACATTATTTACAATTAAAAGAAAATGACTAAGCAAACGTTTTCGGGACCACATTGCCTCTCTTTAGGTATATCTGAAATAACAATTATATCTGTAATGAATCCTGATCAAACAATAAACTAATGTGATAAAAAGCTAAAACATTTGGTGTACTACTCACTGTCTACTACGCTAAAATCAATATTTGAAAAGTTGATTTGTGGTAGAGAACTTGAGAAGTGCTTTGATTAAAATGTTCATATCTCCGAAGCTTTAAATGTTCATATCTTTGAAGATTAAAATGCTTATAAATTCATTATAAAAAGGAGATTCAAATTTACAACAACTGAAATGACAAAATTAGCTGATCTGATGGTTTGTGGTTGCTGTATATTGCTTTATATGGTGCAAAAGGTTTACATCTTCGCCAAAATAATGCAGAAAAAAGTATGTGTGTGATAATAAAATATAATGCAGTATTTTCAGGGAAGGCATATTGATTTAAAACCGATCAGTGGTCGAGTGGATAGAGCGTCTGCTACTGAAGCGGTAGTCACGGATTTGATTCCCGGTCGAGTCAAGCCAAAGACTGCAAAAATTGGTATTCACTGCTTTCCTGCTTGACGTTCAGCAATATTAAAGAAACAGTATGAAGCCTCCGCGGTGTGTGGTAGACAGGTTGGCAGGTGGCAGCTTGACTCGAAGACCGAAGGGTCCCTTCGCTGTCTCCTGGCCAATGCAACTTGGAACATATCGGAAAAAAGTTTTTTTTTGGTCCACCCTAGTGTATAGCTAGTAGAATAAATCTTAATCCACAAAATCTCATTACCTAACTATTCTACCTAACTTAAGGGAAACTCGCCTCAAAAATACTTGACTTATCAATTTATACCTTAAGAACTTATGCTTTATAATATATCCTTATCAACTTCAAAAATGTTAAATACTTAGGTTTTCATCTCGATTCTTAATAAAACTTCCAGAACTATATTATAGCAACTGAACATGAAATATCTTGAACAGTTAGAATAATGTCCAAACTCAAACGTTTCCTTCCACAATCTGCCTTGATCAAATTATACTACACTCTGATTCACCCCCACTTATTATATGGCTTGAAATATCTTAAATACAACTCAAACGTTTTCTTCCACAATCTGCCTTGATCAAATTATACTACACTCTGATTCACCCCCACTTATTATATGGCTTGATAATGTAGTGACAAACTTTTCCTTCTTATCTCAAAAAATTAAGCACACTTCAAAATAAAGCTTAAAACTTTCCTGCGTCGGAAACTATCAGGATCATGTTACTCCTTACTTTAAACAACTTAAATTATGAGATTTACCCGACCATGAAACTTAAACTTAAATTATGAGATTTACCCGACCATGAAACTTAAACTTAAATTATGAGATTTACCCGACCATGAAACTTAAACTTAAATTATGAGATTTACCCGACCATGAAACTTAAACTTAAATTATGAGATTTACCCGACCATGAAACTTAAACTTAAATTATGAGATTTACCCGACCATGAAACTTAAACTTAAATTATGAGATTTACCCGACCATGAAACTTAAACTTAAATTATGAGATTTACCCGACCATGAAACTTAAACTTAAATTATGAGATTTACCCGACCATGAAACTGCTAAATTTGTGCATCTACATTTTCGAAACAAACGACTTCCAAAACTGTCTAATATCTTTGTTGAAACAAGTAAAATCTAGACTCAACTTATCAGATCTACCTGTTCATCTGATAACCTATCTCTCTACATACTCAGATTTCGAATAGCTAGACTTCAAAGATCCATTAAATGTAAAGGTGTTAAGGCTTGGAATGCAATCTCTGCAAATATCCAAACTGAAAGTAAAAGGTTATTTAAAACTAAACTAAAGAAACATATTTTGGGTAACTACAATTATGTAACTACAATTAGTAAGTACAGGAGTAACTACAATTAAAACCACGATTTGTACTTCTCGTAGCTCAGATTTTTAAATTAGTAAAAGGTGGCTGCTTGACTTGAAGATCGAGACAGGGTTGTAAACAACCAAACCCGGCCCGAACACGAAAACTAATTTGAAGCCCAAATCATGCCCAAAAAATCCCAAAAGTTAAGTTAGGTCTAAAAAATTTAGCAATCTCCCAAAGTTGGTTTAATTATATTTTTGTGCACCTACGACAAAAAGCACGTCTCAGGCCCGAATTAAGCCCGACGTTTTTGTCAACTTTAGACCCGATCACGACCCGAAAAGCTCGGCCCGACTTATAGCTCTAAACCGAGAGGTCTTTTGTGGCTATTCATGCAGCATGTATGTTTGTATGCGCTTGAAATATTAGTGCTGTTTGTTTTTTGTTTTGCAAAATGAAGTATTTATTGATTTGCTAGTGTCCATAATTGCATGCTGTGGCAAATAAATTGAACTGAAGTGATTTACAGTAAAAAATCAGCATGCCTTGAAAGCACAATCTTGTTTTCCGTTAGGTTTATTGTTTATTTGAGCTTTACGAAATACTCACCAGTCGATTGCTTTTTAAACGAATAACGGAAAACTTCAAAGTATAACTGGAAAAATGTGAATGAAAAAGCATATGCGGGAGTTTCTGATCATAAATATTTAATGATATTTTGGTTTGTGTTCAGACTACGCCTATTAATAATATTACGGTATTTTGATAGTATCTAAACTTCAAAATCAAGGACCGAACTGTCATTTTGATTTGAGTACACACGATACGCCTTGTGGGCAAAATTATTTTCAAAAAAATTAAAATGTTTCACCGCTAATCATACGCTAATCGGTGAAATTTTTCATTTGGAAGGAAAATTTGGTCGGAAACTGGTTGCAACTTGCAAACAACTATATCAACTCAAAATTCACCGGTCATAAAAAAGCACACGGCAAAGAATTCCCAACGGCAGGAAACTTGAATTTTCAACTTTCACAGTTGTTGTCCAGTGTGCTCCAAATATCTCAGTATCTACAATCTCGACAACACCACTCTATACGCTGTTAATGATAAGGCCAGATTTACACCTAGGGTAAAATCATGAGAAATTCGATACTTCGGCGTATCGCCTTTCAAGCGTACAAGCTGCCAGTTGGTTAAAATAAACCAAAGATACGCTTGTACGCTCACGATTTTACGCGCAGTGTAGACCGGGCCTAAAGCGGTCTGTTTTCATTCGAACATTGCTCGTTTTGTTTCAATTGTGACGTAACCTGCAGGAATTGCATATTTTCCTACTATCTTCTCATGACCTGTAAATGGAATGTTCTAAATTGCATGAAATGCATATGGCGGAAATTGACATCATATTGATCTCTCTGCAGTAGTGGTGTTGTTTTAAGATTTAAGCAGAAAATCTTTTTAAAGTTGTAGCGGGAATCAAGGTCTTTGCTGCTCTTGTGTGTTTTGTATGCTTAAGCTCGAAATTTCAGTCACATAATGCAGCAGTGGTGTTTTTATGGCTTTGTATTTGGTATATATTTTGGCAGCTTTGCAACAACAACTTTTTCAAGTTTTTGCTGCAAAGCCAAGAGCAATTTCATAGGAACTGGAGACGAATTTTTGCTCAAAGTTTAAAAACAAGTTATATAACAACAACGCAGGAGCTGCAAAAAAAAAATAATACAAAGGAAAAAGAATAAATTTTAAATCAATAAAGAAACTAAACTCCATACCAATTTAAAACGATCAAATGGTAGTGATTTTGTGGTACTGTACTTACAAGCAAAATTGAAACGATTTAGGATTATGAAGTGCTATTGCGCATTGCGTAGGCAACTCATAACGTTTTGACCGTCATTCAAGTTGAAAAAGCTCGCGTTTGCAATTTTACGACACTGCAAGATAAGCAAAAATGCCTTTAGGCTGACAACCGTTTAGCCTTTAGAGCAAAAAGGGTGACGAAGCATTTGCAAATAAATAGTTATACAAACTTGGTCGCATACAGTGACATCGGTACTCTCGAAATTTATTGAGAATAAAAGAGGCTGAAAATTGGCAAAAAATTAAGAATAGCCTGACCCAACACCAGTTTACTGATTCTTATAAAAAGAAATGTAACCTGGGTTAAAATAATCTTCCTTCGCGTTAGTGAACTAAATATAATAAGATAATATTTATGTGCTTCTACCGATTTTTAACTGCTAAATTTCATTATGCTCGAAATATAACCAAATGAGCAAATAGAACTACGAAAAATCTTTTCTAATTTAGACTCTCAGAAAAAATAAATAGCAAAAATACAGCATAAGTTTTTGAATGAAAAATACTTTTTAGCAAATGATTTTCCGAGTAAAAAATATAGTTCCTGAAAACTACGTTTTTGGGGAAATGTAACTTCGGCCAAATGTAATTTCTTACAAGCATAAATTCTAAAAAATAAGTTTTCGGGAAAATGTAATTTCGGCCAAATGTAAATTCTAGCAAGTGTAAATTCTGGAAAAAGAGTTTTTGGGAAAATGTAATTTCAGTCCAGAGTTCATACAGGCAGATGTAATTTCAGACAAGCCTTCATTCTTGCAAATGTAATTTCTGACAAGTTTTAATTTTGGCAAGTCTGATTTTTGACAAATGCTAATTCTGGAAAAAGATGATATCCTTACACCTCGCAGAAAAACACTTTCCCGAAAATCATTTGTCAGAAAAAACATTTCACGGAACGTTTATTTTCCAGAATTAGCATTTTTCGGAAATCACACTTGCTATAACGAACACTTGCCAGAAATCGCATCTGCCAAAATGAACACTTGTCTGAAATTACATCTGCCAAAATGAACACCTGCCTGAATTTACATCTGCCAGAATCAATACTTGTCTGAAATTACATCTGCCAGAATAAACACTTGTCTGAATTTACATTTCACCAAAAACTTATTTTCCAGAATTTGCACTTACAGAATTTACATTTGGCCAAAATTACTTTTCCTCGAAAGCTTATTTTCCAGAATTTACACTTGCCAGAATTTGCATTTGGCAGAATTTGCCTTTACTCTAAAACTCATTTTCTAGAATTCACACTTACCAGAATTTACATTTGACCGAAATTAAATTTCCCGAAAGCTTATTTTCCAGAATTCACACTTGCCAGAATTTACATTTGGTCAAAATTACACTTTCCTGAAAACTCACTTTCCAGAAATTACGTCTAGTTGAAATGACATTTACCCGAAAACTTATTTTCGAGAAAACACATTTCCTCAAAAATTCTATTTCTAGAAACTATTTTTCCTTCGAAAAAATATACTTCGTTTATGTTATTCATTTCTAATAAGCAGAACAAGCTTTTAGTTGAAATTAAGAAACGTAGCAATAACAGTTGGCATATTGAACGAGAGATATAACCTGGCTAATTAGTCAATTTGCCATTATAAGTTAAGCTTCGAGCGTAATAAAATCTAGCAATTAAAAATCGTTGCAAGCATTTTCACTGAGAAAACGCAATCTTATTTTTACTTGGGTTACACTTTTCTTAGAAGAACCAATAAGTTTTGAGTTGAGGCTGGCTATTCTTAATTTTTTGCCAATTTACAGCTTCATTTTTTCTTAGTATTAGTCCTTAAATTCTAAAAATGTTCATGTCAATTTTAACCACCATGTTTTTGACGCTGTTTTGATGATTAATTCCGAATTCTCTGTCAGCTTGAGCTAGGACTTTTTGCTTCTTTTGCAGCTTGGTAAAATTGCAAAAGCAAAAAAGTACTGAGTTTTTTGAAAACATCCAAATATTTATGAGCTGCCGGGCAGTGCGAAGCAGCAATTTATAATATCAGAACCGTTGCAATATTTTGCTTGTAAATATTAGAATTACTACTCAAATTTTATCGTTTTAAATTAGTACAGAATTTAGTTGCTTTTAAGGTTTGAACTTTATTTCATTTCGTTTCTAAATTTTTTGTTACTGCTGGAGGCTGGCATTGTTCTTAAATTTTGAGCAAAAATGATTCTCCAATTTTTTTGAAAAATTATTGTTGAAAAAATAGTGTAAATCGTCTTGCGTTAGCGGCAAAAATTGAAACTGCAGCTGTAGTATGAAGCTGCCAAAATCTACATCAAACTCAAAGCCCGGAAAACGACACTTGTTGCATTCCTTGGCAAATGATTTCGCCCTTTAACTTACAAACACACAAAAAAGCAGCAATGGTGTATATTCTCGGGACAATCTTCATAAAATTTTTTGTTCAAATCTACGAAGAAAGCCACTCCAACGGAAAGCTCATTCTAATGTCAAACTCGCCATACACATTATTTCAAACATTTCATTCACAGTTCATGTGAAGGTAATAAGAAGATAAGTGATTCCTTTAGGTTAGGTCACAATTGAAACGAACGAGCCTTGTTCTAGCAAAAGCAGACCGTATAATGCAAAGGAATGAACAACGTCAAATGAATGGTCTTGTCGAGATTGCCGTTGCGGAGATAGCTGGACTGCAACTGAATTGGTTGAAAATTCGAAATTCCTGCCGTTAAGAATTCTCTGCTGCGTGCTTTTGACCTAAAAATTTTGAGTTAATGTTTGTTTGCAACCAGTCTACGGCCGATCATTCGAATTGAACAATTTCACTCATTTGTATATTGCTGTCAGTGAAACATATTAATTTTTGCCTAACGTAAGTTTTGCCTTAAGGCGCTTCATGTACCTCAAATCAAAATGACAGTTCCGTACAGTACCTTTTTAATTCTGCAAATTTAGTGATAAAAGTAATACAATATTTTATTGTTTAATTAATGCAAGAAAACACTAACCCAACGAGCACGATAAAAACAATTAAGACTGAAAGCCATATGCGAGCGTAATGGTTGTGAAATTTTAAGTTTCCTCTTTTCATACGTGTAAGTTTGCACTAAGCAGATGTGGAGTCGAGAACACAACCTTCGAAGCCAAGGACGGAAAAAATCCGAGGTTAAGGCCTCGGCCAAGAACCGACTTCTCAAGAACAGACCCTTTTGAGTCCAAGGACAGAAATTCTCGATGCCAAGGCCAAAAGCCAATGCACAAAGCGCAAGGGTTCTCCAAAAAAAAAAGTTTCCCCAAAAATTTTTCCAGGCGATCTCAAAAAAAAAAAAAAACAAAGGAAAAAGGTCTTCGCGAGAAGAGTTGCCGATTTTCAGCGAAAAATCAAGCGTTCTGAAAGAAAAGAAGGTCTTTGCAAATATTTCGCGAGGTTTCTGCGGTTTTCCAAGGTAACGTGAAAAGAAGGTCATGGCCATGGCCCATTTTTAACGAATCAAAAAAGGTGCTGCTCTCGAGCAGAGGACAGGACATTTTCAAGAACTTGTAGGCTTCAAGGCCAAGGACTTAAAAATATGTCGTCGAGGACTCCACCTCTGGCACTAAGGTCAGTAGCGTAGCGGGGAGAGTGGCTATAGTTCTCTGAGGCAGCAGTTTTTTTGCACTGGAATGGATTCAAACATGATTTAAATCATCTATTGAAGCATTTATTTTGCAGGAACTGATTTGTCAGAAATAAAATGCACAAATCAGTAAAAAATTGAAAATGGCAACAACAGACAATCAAATTTGATCGCTTGTTGAACAATGCTGAACATGGAAATTCACCAAAAAAATATTAAAACTGAGGCATATGCAAGGGACTAATTAAAATTAGTTAGTAACCAATCACTTCTCTCAAAATTTGTCAATCACTTCTTTCAGATTTCATTAGCCCCCTCTCTCTCCAATTATCTTTCTCAAAATTATACGCGAAATAGATTACTTCTTATAAGTTTTATTAAAATTAGATTTTAATAATTACCAGCTTGTAAATAAAAAAAAAGAAGTTTTAACGTATATAGCCACCTTATACATAGTCGATTTGTGCAACCAGTTTAATCAAGTTCGTGCACTGCTAATTTCTATGTCACGCTTTAAAGGATTGATTTTTATCAAAATAAGCCGAAAATCAGTCCGTTTGGCAAAAAGCACAAAATTTTTCAGTGGCTAAATGCTCTGCCCCAGACTCCCAATGGCCTCCGAAAGCTGGGGTCTCCACGATCAAACCCCCAAAACAGCCCCTCAAAGCAGACTTCTGGCCACTCGCCTGACCAAGATACTTCAAATTTACAACGCTTGTGTTGCTGATATTTTTGTGAATTTCATATACTATCGAAATACCGTAATACGAATTTCAAACACCTTCAAAATATTCTGGCAAGTGCAAATTTTGGAAAATAAGTTTTCGGCGAAATGTAATTTTGGCCAAATTTAAATTCTGGTAAGTGTATATTCTGGAAAATAGTTTTTCGGGGAAATGTAAGTTCTGGCATTGCATGTTCTGGAAAATGTAATTTCTGGCAAGTGTACGTTCAGGGAAACGTAATGTCAGACAAGTGCACGTTCAGGAAAATGTAATTTCTGGCAAGTGCACGTTTAGGGAAATGTACATTTGGGTTAATATAGTTTCGGCCAAGTGTTTTTTGAGAAAATGTAGTTTTTGGAAAGTGTTTTTCGGAGAGGTGAATAGGATCCCTGGAAAAAGAACTTTCTGGAAATGATTTTCTGGCGAATGGTTTTCTGGGAAGTGTTTTTGTGCGAGGTGTAAGAATATCGTTCTTAAGTTAAGTTGTGGTAATTTGCAGATAAAAACAAACTTGAATAAAAACTCAAGATAGGATTGGGTTCATCCACCCCATATTTCTACACAACTATCACCATTACAAATGACGATTAACGCTGTAATAGATTCACAACCATCTCCACCAGTTTCGTCTAAAGTTATTGTAGTTAATAAAATTTTTATTCAATGATTGTCAACCTAAAACTATAGGTTTTCATGTTTCGACCAGTAACTTAGGCCATCTTCACGGCTAGCATTTAGAAGCATAAGTTATTCATCTATACAATTTATGATTGCAATATACAGTGCAAATGAGCTATCGCGACGCGTTTCGACCTTGCTCAAGGGTCTCATCAGATAGCTCATTCGCACTGTATATTGCAATAATAAATTGTATAGATGAATAACTTATGCTTCTAAATGCTAGCCGTGAAGATGGCCTAAGTTACTGGTCGAATCACGAAAATCTATAGTTTTAGGTTGACAATCATTGAATAAAAATTTTAATGATTCTAAATTGCTGCTAATTTTTAGTTATTATAGTTAATTATTATATTTTTGTTTTTGCAAAGCAAGTAGTTTATCTTTCATAATATCTTATTGTTTTTAAGTGGGTTGCAGGAAAAAATTATTAAAAGGGCGGTAGAAATCTCAAATCTGGCTGCCTCAATTGCAATAGAATGCAATACAAGACCACCAGCAGTAAGTCTCTCCAGCCACTATATAACTATTTTACATTTTTTTTTTATAAGAACCAGTTGGGACTGGCTATTCTTAACTTTTTGCCAATTCTCAGCTTCCTTTGTTTTTAATTTGATTCAAAATTTGAAAATATCGATGTCAATTTTGGTGACCATGTTTGCAAAATTCTATGCTTTATCTGGTTGAGTAAGTTTCTTTTTAGTTACTTATGCAGCGTCGTAAAATTTTAAAAGTGAAAGGCAAGCTTTTTTAGCTTGAACGACTGAAAAATTTGGCAGTCGGCTGCGCAGTACGCCGCAACACTCTATAATCTTGGAATCGCTGTGACTTAGCTTGTTAATCCATTTGTGCCGAAGGTTGAAATACTTAAAATATTTTTATAAGAGCTTGAAGATTGCTTAGTGAACATCTATAACATTTTTTCCGATTAATTTTTTTAAAGCTGATTGCGTACTTCTTGAGATAAAAGCCGTTTTACATGTAGAACACTAGACAAATCCGTTGGTATAGTTTGAATTTGCGTGAGCGTAATGCGTACGTGTTGTGTAATCAGGTTTTATTGTTTGCTTTGTCTGTTTCGCTTGAGGCAATAATGTTACAACCATTAGCGTATTTTATTGAAGCCTGATTTCGATGAGTAACCAAATAAGCATAACAAAGTTTTTACTGAACATGAAATTGATAGGAGCATTTTAGAGTTCTCAAAACAGTTCTCTATGTACAAAAATCACAGAAAAGACATTACAGACAATGATAATCTTTGAAGCATTCTACATGCAGGCCAACATCGCATTTTCACATCTTGTTGTACTTTTCATGTGACAGTGGCGGCATTTCGTATGTCCACTTCGTGGTTTTACCCAATGCTTGTATTCATCATAATGAATTTCCGATAAAACATTTTGAGGGTTTCCTCGCATTCCTTTTTCAGGCGGCTTGCCATTTTGAGACAAATGCGTTCTAACAATATATCGTCGAAATTGAAGCATATCCGTTAGATTTTCATTATTGTAAATTTTCTGTAGTTGCCAGGCGTTGTTGATGGAAACATTGAGCATTATGAAATCAGACACCAGTACCATTTTTTACCTCTAATAGCAATTCGATATTTTTAAACATTTTGATCCATTCTATCGACACCCCCCATATGTTCATTGTAGAGCTTGATCAAAAAAGGTTGGTCAATTTGCACCCGCTTCTTTCCAAAAGAAGAATATCGAGAGGCTTTAGATATGGGATGGACTCCAGCAGCATTTGAGCATAAATTTACTACACTATTTTCATTGCATTTGCAAACGAGGACGTCGTTTTTGGTGTCAGTTTTGAACTCGAACTTTCCAAGTCCTTGCTTTTTCAAAGCATCGTTTAAGGTCAGTGGATAATTTTCAGTCCTGCTTTCACAAATTGTACCAGTTGCTTTTACCAATTTGTCTTTTAGCGTAGTAACGAGTTTCACACTATTGAAGAAGTGATCATGGCATAGGTGGAAAAACTTTCTACCACATCCGGATAGAACATTTGCAAAATGGCTGACAAGATTTCCTCCAAGCCCTAATCCGTTATCTTGCAGTCGAGATGATGCTGATTTTTCTTGATACGGAACACCAAGTCAAGTATCCCAGCTTCGTAGTTCCACACCAAATGTTAAAACCAAAACGTATTGGTTTACCTCTCAAAAACAGCTTACATCCATGGCGCCCATGATATTCACACATTGATTTGTCAAAACTGTAAAATTCTTTGTTTGGTAAGTGACATTGGAGCTTTTGATTCAATAGTTTTATTAGAGGTCTGAGTTTTGCAAATTTATCCTCTTCATCTAAGCAGTTGCTATTAGCTAAATGAAAGTTGCTAAAAGTTGCCTCAAAATTGTCTCTTCTCATAGCATTAGTAACAAGGTTGTGATGCGTGTCGCTAGCATTTTCCCAGTAAAATCTTCATCTTGCTGGAGCAAGATACACAAATAAAAATAATATGCAAATAAAACATTTTATTTTATGCTTATCAACAGTCAAGTTTCGATTTTTTTTGGGAAGCAAACCAATTGGTTTTATCTACAATTAAATTCAAAACTTCAACATCAAAAAATAGTTCAAAACATCCTTTGGTGGTCAAGTTTTTGTTTCGTAATTCTTCAATTTTGTTATCATCTGACGTCCACTTTGGCAACTCACTTTTCAGATCTGTTTTGACCCAGTCTCGTTTTGGGTTGTTAGTTTGCTTTTTTTCTTTGTTTGGTGGCCCCTCTGGATCTTCAATATTTTTGACATTTTTACAACTGCTATCATCAATTAGAGCTGGGGCTAAAAGTATGCTTCCTAGTGAATTGTTAATCGCTCCTGCTCCATTCTCATCTCCTGAGTCTTCATCTGTAATATAACCTGTGGCATTTGTTGGTGAACGTGCACTTACCAAAAATTGGTCATCTTCTCTGTGGTAGGGCAAAGCATTTTCCTCTACTAAATCTAATATTCTACTCAATGATGTAGGGGTTTTATTTCTACAATTACCATAAAAACGTGAAAATTTCATCTAGAAAAAAAAATGTGCAGTTTTACATTTTGGTCACCTACATTCGTACTCAAAATATTGAAAAAAATCACCCACCCTAACTTACTTTTTATAAACAAAATTTTGCCTTTGTGTACAGCTTTTCTGACCAAAATTTTTTTGATCAAACGTTTTTGTCTCAAATTTTCTAACACCATTGCAAAAAATCGTAAACTATAATGAAAGCAAGAAGACCGGATGTGATATAAAGAGATTTATATTATATAGGAAAGCTGATTAGACGAGTAAGCGTCAATGATCAGGTTTAGATTGATAGCTTCTATGGAGGAAAGATGAAAAGCGGTGCTATCTTCGGGAAGACTGATAAACTTGTTGATGCTGAGCGCAGCAGAGATTTAAAAAAAAAGGAGTTCGATAGAACAATCAGATGAAAGAGTTTTGAGTAGAAGACTTGCAAGCACGTACTTGCAAGTCTTATTTATCTATTTAAAAATGTAATTATCTATTTGATTGTTTTAGTAAATACAATAGCTTGGGATTGCTACTGGAGATTATGGTTCATAGCGCGTGAGAATCGCAACTTGCAAACTCTACTTGAACATACGCTGTATCGTAGCGACGCACATTTTGCTATCACGTGTGCCTAGCGACCTATATGTAGGACGCCAATATTTCAAATAAAATTCCTCGAAAACTATAAGTTTAGAAAAAATTTAACATTTACCATAGAACAGGAAAATTACTAATAAATAAATATACTTGACAATTTCAGTACTTCTTTGGAAATGCGTAGTTATTGGCTCAACTCTATATGCACATTCAAGATTTTCAAAAAAGCGAAATCAGGCGAATTTCAAAACTGCGTCACGTCTCACCTGATAAAGCAGTTAAAAAAAAAACTACTGTCATATGTGTCCAATTTACTCGTAAACGTAATCCAACTTCAGCTACATTCAAAAATTCAATATACAAAAAGCAATCCTAAATTAAGCAGGCGTCCTACATATAGGACGCGAGGCACAAATGAGTTAATACTCGAAAATCTTTAAAGTTTGATTGTTTTCACTCAGTACAAAATTTAGTTGTATTTTATTAAGTTTTATTTTACAATTCTTAATTTTATTTGCTGCGGAGGCTCGCATTGTTTTTAATTTATACTTAAGTATTAGGCAAAAATAAGGCTCTTGTTCTTCTAAATAAGTTTTTATAAAAAGAGTGTACGATAAGACTGATCCAGGATAAGTAAACTAAAGTGGTAAAATCGAAAACTAGGCAAGCTTAGAGACAACGGAAAATTTCTATTTCAAAAATCTTCAAAACGCACGTTAATCACTATGGTAAAAATCAACAAATTGCGTGCGAAAGCTGTTCGCTTTATTGGTTTTTAATTTTTTTAGGTTTCGATTTATTTTAATAATGACCCCGAGGGTAATGGCGTCGAGGGTCAATCGCTATTATTTTTATTCGATGATTCCCAAAGTGTCGAAGCGATAAACCATTTTCTCGATGTCGCGACCAACTACACAACAGAACTTGTCGCGACCAACATTGGATATATATTGGAAACATTAGCTAACGTAGCTGACAGCAATAACAACGAGAGCTTAACCCGCTTTGGAGTTCCAAGCGTCCTCATTCTGGTTACTGACACTGAATCCTCTGATGATGTTGCATATGGTGCAAAGGTATTAAGTAATTTAATTAGTGCATTGCGTGGCTCATATTCTACGAGAGGTGGGAAGGAGAGGTAAATCAGCCTACTTTGCAAAATAACTTGGTTGTAGCAGTTACGAAATCATTATCAAAGTAGCATCTTCACCCACTATCCCCGACTTAAATTATTTGTTTATCTCAAAACTTATCTTTATGTAGGGACTTGCGTTTTAGAATTAATTGTGAAATTTCTAAATCAAATCTTTCATTATACAGTACTCGCTGTATTACGCCGAAGCGTGCAACATGTTTGCGGATCCCATCTCCGTGTCATTGCTCTCAGGCAACACAGCTTTTTTCGAAGAAATTTTGGAGAGGTGAATAGCCGTTAGCAACACTGTGCTCGATTTGACCAGCCCGATATTTGAACCTCATACCTCCTGCTCCAGAGACGCACGCGCTACCGCTCTTCTCATTTTTTTTTATTTCTTCATTTCACTCTTTTCCGTGAGGGATTGCGGTAGCAGCAGCTCAAGATTAGCCGCCAAACTTCACGGTCTTCCATCACCTCCATCATTTAGCACGGGTGAAGTTATTAAGCTATTCTATCCAAGATCCTTAATGTAATTGATTCATCTAGTTTTAGGTCGTCCAATTGATTTTTTCCCCTTTGCTTTGACCATAGGTGGGCAAGTTAATGGTTCAAGATAAAAATAGGTTCACATGCACTTACTGTACGATGTTGTGATAGGAAAATCTTTGGAAGTTGCGAACAGCAATAATTAATAGACCTATCAGGTTGCAGCTTATTATTTGCCACAAAAAGCAACAGATGTACGTGTTAGTTGTTTGGTACTTTTTTCCGAAAAGGCTATAGCCTATCTTGCGTTAAGATGCGCATTAATATTCACCACTGAAAAGCCAATGGAATTTTGATCAACTTTTATTTAAACAAAACACAACAAACTCAACGCAAATGCCAGTCACTTTCATCTTACGGCAAACTACGCAGAATTCATGGGTGCATCATGGGCCTACCGCAGTATTGTAGTTCAACTTATCTAAGATCTAACTCACTTGATATTTACACGATTAAAAATATTCGCAGCATTTCTTTTCACGACAGCTTATTTGATCCTTCTTTTGCTTTTATATCCTGCAGTTTCTTTTTTCGCTTTTTCTTCAATAAAAATTGTGCTAATACACAACAAGTGTTGTCAATGCAAACTGGTTTGTACCGGTGCAATGAATAAATGGTGAAAGAAATTAACAATGAAAACCTTATGTTGGCGAAACTTAACCTAAGTTAATCAACGTTTTAAATTTTAAAAGAAGCTAATTATTAAGTTAACTGGCATTTTAGAAGAAGTTCATTTAGTCTGTTCACATAAAAAAACTTTTTAACGAATTAACTAGTTAATGAAAAAGTTAGCTTCGTCACTAATGATTAACGATTTTGTGCCCACCTAAGGCATAGATCATAAAAGAAAATAGGCTCAAAAACTGTTTTGAAAATTGAGAGATTTGCCATTTCAAACAATTCTCATTTCATAAAAACCGCATAGTACAAAGCTCGCATTGCTGCTCTAGCCTGGCCAATTCGGGTTTCCACTATCCACTTCTTTGCCTTGTTTTCCGTCACTCGTGAATGCAACCCTAAGATACTTGAAGTTATCTGCCTGTTTCAGAACCGCTCCATTTACTTGCAATGAGCACTGATCAGGGTATGTTGGAAGATGAAGTACCTCAATTTCGGCCGTGCATATTTATTCCGGCGGTGTTACATGCACCTGCAAAGCTATTTTGCGCGCTGGAGGCCAGATTCTGTGGAAGAAAGCAGAACCAAATGATCAGCCCATAGCAAAAGACTGATTTTGCAATTTCCAGTCGTGGCTTACTCATCGGCTTGGCTGCATTTGTCATCACAATTCATGTAAACAATGAAAAGGAGAGGTGAGAAAAAACGCACTATTGCCGGACTCAACGCCAAATGGAACAGCTTTGATTGCTTGCCGTTTAGCCAAACACAAACCTCCGGTCGGCAGTAGAAGGACTTAATAGGGTGTAACAACCTACAATCAACGTCATTCTCCTGCAAAACCGTCCGAAATTTATCTCGATGAACTCAATCATATGCTTGTTTAAGGTTGACAAAGCATACAAAGAGATCTTTGCGATAATCTCAAAACTTCTCGAAAATTTGCTTCAGAGTGAAGATGTAGTTTGAGGAGTTACGACACGAAGACAAATAATGAAAATTACGTGAACGACGTTAATGGGGCCACCTTCACAAGTCGAACCTCGTCCGGCAGGAGAGCGCCTAGGGACTCCCAGGTCGTCATTCAGCGAAACCCCTATGGCGTTCGAGTCTTAGGCAGAGAGGCTCGTTCAAAAAATAACCAACAATCTCCACCAGCCAGCCCTAGTGGCAGCTCCACCAATGTGCCCGCTACACGTTTGGAGAGGCGAATGGAGGCAGCGCAGAGTATTCGTACTCAAGATAATGTCGCACACTCACCGGTCAACCATCACCAACTGCTGTTGAGCAATTGGAATATCCTCACCCTCACAGGAAAAGAGCTAGAATTGGTTGAGGAAGCAAAGCGGTATCATCTCGATATTATCGGAGTTTCTTAAACCAAACGACGTGGCTCTGGAACTGTGAATCTGGATGGCGGATGGAAACTCTTCTATTCTGGTGCTGATCCTAGTATGTCTGCACAAGCGGGTGTGGGGATTCTCACAAGCCCCCGTTTGTCAGACTGTGTGTCAGAATTTGGGATCACGGGTCTGTATGTTGAAGCTCAAGGTATTGGATCGGTCATTGTGCCTATTGCAGGTATATGCCCCCAATGCCACGAGTGAATATCAGACTTTTGTGGATGAAGTAAATGATGGTCTTCTACGAGTATCAGCTACTGAATCTACAGTTCTAATGGGGGATTTTAACGCACATGTTGGAACAGACACAAATACGTGGAAGGGTGTGATCGGAAAACATGGAGTCACTAGACTGAATGAGAACGGAAGGCATTTATTGCAGCTTTGTTGTAGCAACGGACTCCACATCATGAATACCTTTTTCCAGCACAGAGAGGTTCACAAGTATACATGGTATCGACCTAGTATGGATGAAAAATCTTTGATAGATTTTTGCATAGTTTCGTCAGATTTGTTTTCTGATGTGCTGGACGTTCGAGTGAAGCGATGTGCTAAATTGTCAACTGATCACCATCTGGTAGTATGTTCCTTACAACTTTCGAAACCTTGGCCAAACAAGAGATCCAACAGATCGTCTGTGACTTACCGGATCAAATGGGAGGCTTTGGAGGACAAAGAAGTAAGAAAACAGTTTGCATCTAGTATATTATCTAAGTTCAGACAACTTCCTGATGTATCCGAGGACTTCGAGAGGGAATGGCTGCTGTTCAAATCGGCAATCATTTCATCAGCTGCTGAAAGTTGTGGGCAAAACCGGCTTAGAGTGGCGGGCGATAGTGAGAAAAGAACACCTTGGTGGAACCAAGAGGTTAAAGAAGCTATTCGAGCAAAGAAAGATGCGTTCAAGGCCTGGCTACAGGACAGATCGTCATTTGATTTGCAATCCCGGTACACTGAGGCGCGAAAAGCGGCAACTTCGGCAGTAAAGAAATCCAAGGAGAAGTCATGGGAAGAGTTTGGTCGTCGCTTGGATTCCAACTATTTTTCGGCAAACAAAATATTTTGGAAGATCATCAACGTTTACGACGCAAAAGATCGAGTATCACGTACTCCATCAAGGATTCTGACGGTAACATTCTAACGGATGAGAATGAAATCCTTTCACGATGGAGAGAATACTTTGAAGATCTTTTGAATCCTGTAAAGGCATCGACTCGTGACACACACGAAGTGATACATCTAGGGGAGGACGAAGTTTTCACTGCAGCAGAAGTGGCAACGGCAATTAAAGGGATAAAATCTCGAAAAGCTGCTGGTGAAGATCAAATGGGACCCGAGATGTTGAAAGCGCTGACTGGAGAAGGAATTCTCTGGTTAACGCGGGTGTGTCAAGTTGCGTGGAAGCTTGGAAAAACTCCCAGAGATTGGCAAACAGGTGTAATTATTCCGATATTTAAGAAAGGAGATCGCTAGCAATGTACAAACTACAGAGGGATATCACTCCTTAGTTTGCCAGGGAAAGTATATGCCAAATGCCTTGAAAGGAAATGCCGAGAAATAGTGGAATCAAAACTGGAAGATGGTCAGTGCGGTTTTCGTCCGGGTCGCAGCACCACGGACCAAATCTTCACTCTGAAGCAAATCTTCGAGAAATCTTGGGAGTATGGCAAAGATCTCTTTGCATGCTTTGTCGATCTTGAAAAAGCATATGACCGAGTTAGTCGGGATAAATTTTGGAAGGTTTTGCAGGAGTATGGCGTTAATGGTCAATTGTTACTCGCTATTAAGTCATTCTACTGCAGACCGGAGGTTTGTGTTTGGGTAAATGGCAAGCAATCAAAGCCGTTCCATGTGGGCGTTGGACTCCGGCAATGGTGCGTTTTGTCACCTCTCCTTTTCATTGTTTACATGAATTGGATCGACAAATGCCGCCAAGCTGATGAGTGTGCCACGATTGGAAATTGCAAAATCAGTCGTCTGCTATTCGCAGATGATTTGGTTCTGCTTTCTTCCACAGAATCTGGCCTCCAGCGCGCGTTAAATAGCTTTGCAGATGCATGCGACACCGCCGGAATGAAAATAAGCACGGCCAAAACTGAGTTACTTCATTTTTCAAGAAACCCTGATCAGTGCGTATTACAAGTGAATGGAGCGACACTGAAGCAGGTAGAGAAGTTCAAGTATCTTGGGGTTGCACTTACGAGTGACGGAAGGCAAGATGAAGAACTCGATACCCGAATAGGCAAGGCTAGTGCAGTAATGCGAGCTTTGCACTACTCGGTTGTCATGAAACGAGAATTGTCGAAAAAAGCAAGGCTCTCAATTTTCAAAACAGTTTTTGTCCCCATTCTCACTTATGATCATGAATTTTGGGTAATGACCGAAAGAATGCGATCACAAGTGCAAGCATCCGAAATGAGGTTTTTACGAAAAATCGAAGGAGTTACACTGTTTAACAAAGTGCGTAGCTCTGAAATTCGAAAATCTCTTAACATCGAGCCGTTACTTCTCCGAATTGAAAGATCTCAGCTTAGATGGTTTGGTCACGTAAGCAGAATGCCTCAGGAAAGACTCCCCAAACAAGCTTTACATGCCAAAGCAAATGGGAGAAGACCAGTCGGACGACCTAGAACTAGATGGACTGATTACTTGAAGGATCTTGGATGGAATCGCTTGGGACTTCACCCAAGCGAAATGATGAAGGTGATGGAAGACCGTGAGGTGTGGCGGCTCAATTTTGAGCTACTGCCCCCGCGACCCTCACGGAAAAGCGGGCAATGAAGAAAGAAGAAGAAGAAGAAGCGACACGGAGAAAATCCGTACTGGCCATCCTCCAGTTTTGATTTCACTATTTCTCGGCAAATTTTTCGAGGCACTTAACTCATACTTTTCTTGGCAAACTAAAAACAAATCAAATCAAGTTTATTGTTGGCCAAACATGCCGATAAAAAGAAAAACCACAAGCACAATCATCAGTTAAAAAAGTTGATCTGAATGATGTTACCGTATCAATAACTGTAACTATTAAAGATCATTCAAAAAAAAATTTTTTGGAATATTAGCTAGGTAGCACCAAATAACTAGAAAGTTTACGAATCAAGGTGCTTCCTTAATTGTTCACACTTGGAAAATAAAATAAAACGAGGTCAATGAAAGAATTAAATGCATGATACACCAGTAATCTTCAACACACAAGAAAAGCAAACAACAATATTAGTTGAAAAAGTAAATCACACGGATCAAATGTCAAATAAGATGAAAAATGAAATAATTTTGCAGCTGAGGTCGATTTAGTAATTGCTAATTAGAAAATTTGTGTAGTGATTTTTGAAGGTAGCCGTATTAAATTCTTTGTTTTTTGTAAACAACGTCAATGTATGTACAAAGTTTTAACCCTCTAATATAGGCTAATAATATTGAGTAATACATTTTTTTGACTCTTGGGCGAAAAGAAAAATTCTTTGATGCATGTCTGGTTTTGTGACCATGCCCAGTGTCAATTTTGCGGAACAGATGTTGAAAGAGTTTTGGTAATTTATTGTTTTGAAGTTGGTGCATGAATTTAGCCAGTTCTAATTCGGAAATTTCTGTCACTTTAAAAAAGTTTGATTTTTTGTAAAGTTCTTTTTTAACCACCTGTTTATTTTTCGTAATTTTACATTAACTTGATTTTAAAGAACCAACAAATTTTAGTCACTCATTGGTAAACATCACTCCTCTGCGAATAGTGTTGCATAAAAGTTGGTTGTAGTTAGAACATCATTAACAATATGAACAAAAGTGGACCTAGCGAGGATCCTTGTGAAATTCCTTAGGTTACATCATGGTTGTAATGAAAAGGGATTGCCAACTACCATTGTTAATTGTTCTCGTCACGCATGAGTAATGCTCACATTTTTGGTCAAATTTCTGATCAATCTGATCAAATTGTTTCTTATGGCGCGGGGTCTTGTGGGTTGGATTAATTTTGTTGCATTTTTGTTGGTGGATAGCCTAGGACTCGAACATGGTTTGTCATTGATATTATGTATCTGAAAATCCGTAAAGCTGGATGTTGGAGTGAGAGTGATAGAATTGGTGAATAGGCAAACCTATCATCTTGCAATAGCCTAGCATGGGCTATGTGTGAGGGCAGCTGAGAACGTTAAAATGCTGTAAAAAATAGGAAAAAGTTATCTCATTTTAGCCCTTCCTACCCCGCTCGCTTGCAAAATCGCAGAGAAAATGACGTAGAGGCCCAGTTCAGTGCTATTCGAGCCTAAAAATTGGCTAATGCGGTAGACGAATGAGAGAGTAAAACGCAGGCAGTTAGTGAGAAGTTATTGCAATGTCTTGGTACTTGGAACCTTAAAGTTGACTGTACACTTAATTGCAGTAAACGCTTTTGTTTGAATGCGAAGCTCGCTGCAATGCGGTGTTTACAGCTACTTTGAAATCTCATCAACCAGGTACCAGATACAACAGAATCAAGACAAACAAGTTCAGAAAAAGCTAGTTTCAGAATAATCATGCGCCTACAGTTTGAATTCGATTGCTCTTGAGTGCAAGCTCAATAAATATACCGGTAATTACCTTTGCATTAGGGTAACTAATAATCCTCTCTAATGCAATGTTCCTTAGTCCGCTTCTACTGCTAGGCCGTAGCAATAGGAGAAAGCCAAGCAGGAAAACTCTAAACTCTGCCTGGAAAAGTTTCACTTGATAGTGATGTTGTCTAGTGACGCGCCATATTAGCTAAAAATAACGTCCCAATTATCTTAGCACCAAAGTAATTCTACTTCGGCCAAGGACTAACTTTTTTGATCTGAGTCTCGTGTTTGAAAATTGGCCCCAAATTTCTGACGAGGATTGTTGTATTTTTTATGTCTTCTTAAATTTGTACGAAACGTGTTGAACCTTGTTTGAATTTTTCTGAGTCCCGTTTGGACAATTACCGCGTCTCGCTGCGAGTCTACAAACCAGGGGAGCAGAAACGCGGAAGGGGGGAATGGGAGGGATATATCCCCCCAATAATTTGACTGCATTCCCCAATAATTTGACTATGGTCTGCATCTGCATGCCTCCTATAATTTGACTATGGTCTACAGCTGATCACTGGATAATCTTTGGACTATTTTTGGTTTTCATTAGGTTTCGGGAACAAAAAGTTTTCAAATTAGGTAAAAACCTTTTTTTCTTATTGTTGGTGTTCGCTTAATTTTGGGGACAAAAACTCTTCAAATTTTTCTTGAAGACTTTCTATTTTTGGTCTTCACTTGATTTGCTTACGTGAAAAAAAATGGTTGAGCTTCACCCCCCCTCCCAATGCTGATGAGGCAAAATTTGGGTAAAATTGCAAATTATCCCCTCCAATGCTCAACATAAATCGGCACCACTGCTACGGACCGTATCGTATGGCCTGTCGAGTCCATGACCAAAACAGCAATCATTTTAAAAGTTTTATTTCAGTGAATTTAAAAATATATATATAAATAAAACGGCTTGCCGAAATCAATAAGTGTTTTCTAGCCATTGTTAGTTTAATCGGTTTATAGTTGTCTAGATATCTTTAGTATGACGCCGATAGATTTACTTCTTTAATGCCTTCTCTCCATAAACTTTGCCTGTCAGCAGTCATGACCAAAGTGAAACGTTGGCAAGAAGAAATCAGAACATACAGAAATCAGAACATACTTTCATTGAACAATAATTATACTATTTCGTGTTTAAATAAAGAAAATGAAAAGCAACAAACCCAAATAGCTATAATTATTAAATTCTGAAGATATCAGGAAGGAGGTATAATTCTTCATACGAATAAGAAAACCAGGTTGTTTAAGGTATTTGATGAATGCTCTGAAAGCATATCGGTTTATTATATGCTTTTGCTACCATTTTCATGATATTGGTATAAGCCCTGCTCTTTGCAAACGTCCTAGTGCTGATCATTATCTTCCCGCTTATCACTCTTCAATCTTCCAGCTTGTGACTTATATACCGTTATAGTTGGCAACTCCATTGCGTCGTTCAGTTGAGCTAACCTAATCTAAATTCGAACTATATAGCTATTACTAAAAGATTTACATTAGTTCTAAAAAAGAAAAAAAAATAAGGTTAATGGTTGACGATCATTTTGTACAGTTTACGGTATTAAAACCTATTTAGCAAAGCGGACATTATAATGGAGTGGATTGTTACCAACTGCATGCAAATGTGATTATATTTAATCAGCTTGCACTCAAGAGCAATCGAATTCAAACTGTAGGCGCATGATTATTCTGAAACTAGCTTTTTCTGAACTTGTTTGTCTTGATTCTGTTGTATCTGGTACCTGGTTGATGAGATTTCAAAGTAGCTGTAAACACCGCATTGCAGCGAGCTTCGCATTCAAACAAAAGCGTTTACTGCAATTAAGTGTACAGTCAACTTTAAGGTTCCAAGTACCAAGACATTGCAATAACTTCTCACTAACTGCCTGCGTTTTACTCTCTCATTCGTCTACCGCATTAGCCAATTTTTAGGCTCGAATAGCACTGAACTGGGCCTCTACGTCATTTTCTCTGCGATTTTGCAAGCGAGCGGGGTAGGAAGGGCTAAAATGAGATAACTTTTTCCTATTTTTTACAGCATTTTAACGTTCTCAGCTGCCCTCACACATAGCTCATGCTAGGCTATTGCAAGATGATAGGTTTGCCTATTCACCAATTCTATCACTCTCACTCCAACATCCAGCTTTACGGATTTTCAGATACATAATATCAATGACAAACCATGTTCGAGTCCTAGGCTATCCATCAACAAAAATGCAACAAAATTAATCCAACCCACAAGACCCCGCGCCATAAGAAACAATTTGATCAGATTGATCAGAAATTTGACCAAAAATGTGAGCATTACTCATGCGTGAGAAGATCAATTAACAATGGTAGTTGGCAATCCCTTTTAAGTGTATCCTTGTAAAATTGGCAAATTCATACATTTCTCCCCCAAAGTTTAGGTACTGTAGTAGTTTACTTAAAACGTTTTTAAGCGAATCTAATGGGGTTCCACAAAATGCCACATTAGGTTTTTAACTTTTGCAGCAAAATTCTATGTTTTAAAGTTTCTAAAGCTTTTGACAAATCTAAAAATGAGTGACATCCCTTTGTAGTTCGTCCATTGCTTGCAATGTCTTTTCTTGAATAGCGGAAAAATCACACCTGTTTGCCAATTTCTGGCAGTTTTGCCAAACTTCCATGCAACTTCACACACTCGCGTTAACCAGAAAACTCTTTTCCATCATCTTTACCAACAGCTTTTCCAAATTTTATCACTTTAATTGCCGTTACCACTTCTGCTGCAGTAAAAACTTCCTCTTCCTCGAAGTGTATCATTTCTTGTGTGTCACGAGTTGTTGCCGTTACAGGATTCAAAAGAACTTTAAGGTATTCTTTCCATCGTGAAAGGATTTCATTCTCATCAGTTAGAATGTTACCTGCAGAATCCTTGATGAAGTAAGTGACGCTTGATCTTTTGCGTCATAAACGTTGATGATTTTCCAAAATATTTTGTTTGCCGAAAAATAGTTGGAATCCAAACGACGACAAAACTCTTCCCATGACTTCTCCTTGGATTTCTTTACTGCTGAAGTTTACTCTCTTTTCTTTACTCTTCCCATGAATTCTCCTAGGATTTCTTTACTGCTAAAGCTTTTCCCGACTTAGTGTACTGGGATTGCAAATCAGGTGACGATCCGTCCTGTAGCGTGATCTTAAACGCATCTTTCTTTGCTCAAGTAGCTTCTTTAACCTCTTGGTTCCACCAAGGTGTGCTTTTGTAACCATTACTCTCCACTCTAAGCCATTTTTAACCACAACATTTAGCAGCTGATGAAATGATCTCTAATTAAACAGCAACCATTCCTTCTCAATGTCATCGGATGCATTAAAAAGTTGTCTGAACTTTGATGACTTTCTAAATGGAAACTGTTACCTTACTTCTCTGTCCTCCAAAGCATAGGCGTAGCAAAGAGGGTCAGGGGGCCCGGACTTCCCCCCAATCAAAATACCACTAATGATAAAAAATTATGACAACATGGCCTGGTGATGTTTAGTTGCATTTTTTTTTTAGTATTTAACAGTAATATTAATGACAACAAAGGAGCCCCGAAACCCTTAACTAATAGTTAGGGGGCGCCCAACTAACGACTAGGGAGCCCTGGGACCTCTAATCGACAACCAGGGCCCCTTTGGCTTCAAACTGAAAACCAGGGCCCTGGGGCCCATAACTGACGGCCAGAAAACCCCACGGCTCCCAACTAACAACCAGGGGCACTGGGGCCCCTAACCCTTACCAGGGGGCCGCTAACTAACAAACAGAGGACCACAGGGCCTTTAACTAATCACCAGGGGCTCCAGGGCCATCAATGGACAACTAGGGGGCCCCAGGGCTCCTAACCAACAACCAGGTGGCCCTGGGGCTTCTAACTGACAACCAGGGAGCCCCCAGGGCCCCTGACTGACGATTATGGGTCCCCGGCTAGGGGCTCCTTAATTCAAATTTTTAACAATTTATATGCAAAACTTGTAAGAAATCTATATGTTTTGTCCTAAAAGTTGCAATTCCAGGCCCTCGCTTAACGTTATTATGAACGTAAAGCTATAACTTAGGCGGTAATGCAAACCCCCATTTGAAATACTACGCCTATACCAATGTTAAATATAATTAGAGCATAGCCAGTAAGTTGTCTTTGTTTGGAGTTGCAGTTTCTTTAATGTAAGATTTACGCCTATAAAAGCAAATAATAATAATGACGACCACGTGTCCACGTCATTATAATGTCATGCAATTCTTGGACGTTTCAGAAAACTTTCGAGTGACTTGATAGAGTCCTCTACGTTTTGGAAAAGAAGTTTGTTTAATTTTGCTTAAAATGTTTTTTTTACGAAAGAACTTAAGGGCACGATCTTATCTCAAAATCATAGGCGTAGCCAGAAGAGTGGTCCAGGGGGCCTGGGCCCCCTCAATTGAAATGCCACCAATGACAAAAATTTAACAAAAAAGCCTTGATTCTTCATTTTCACTTTCTTTTAGCATCTTTGTGTACGACAGTACACGCGTACAACAGTAATTAACAATAAATGATATTGACGACTAGGGGTCCCGGTGCACGGACCGTGACTATTAGGCGAGGACGTTTAGGCGCGGGACGTTTATGCGCCGCTGATTATGCGCCGGGAATTTTAGGCGCCGAGACTTTTAGGTGCCAGAGGTAAAAATTTTTTTTTCAAAAAAAACATTTTTTCACAAAAACAAGTTTTTTTTCCAAAAAAAAGTTTTTTTTTTCCAAAATAACCTTTTTTTCTGCAAAAAAACGTTTTTCTTCCCCCAATTTTTTTTTCTTTTAAATGACAGTCTTTTTCCAAATAAAAACTTTTTTCAAATAAAAACTTTGATCAAAATGTTAATGTTTTCGAAGCTTTTCATCAGTTGTTTGTCAAAAAAGAATCGTCAGAATAGAGAGTGCAGGAAAAGGAATGGCTATAGGAAAAATCCGAGCAATGATTAGCTGGAAAAGGATTGCTAAGAGAGCGTCATTTGTGTAGAACCTTTAAGCTGAACAAGGATTCTTTTTGTCAGCAGAGTGCGGGGTTTGAAGTTTTGACAAAAGTGACTTCAAAAGCAGATAGATGGAAACAGAGCGGAAAAAGTTTTACAAAACTTTGATTTCTTATTGCATTTTTTTCAATAACAAAGAATGTTTTCCATTACTTACTTGCAAAGTTTTTTACCTAATCCAGACGCATGCGATCTCCAGCCAGCGGTCTCAAATTTTGCGGCGCACAGACACGAGTTGCTTGTGCAATATTGGCACACGCAGCAAGCCGTGTGACGTTTCATAGTTATTTTGAGTCTACCTCTACCAAACAATACAGTACAAACTTTTTCAGAAGCTAAGGATTCATCTCTCGGCAGATTCCTATTTATAGTCTTTACATCTTGTTGTAAATATAGTAAAAGCAATGTTTAAATTGATATTTTTCAGCTTATAATCTTTACACCTTGTTGTAAATACACTTATAGTGAAAACAATGTTAAATTCTTGAAGTCAACTTCTTCAGAAATCAGCCTGAAAGCGAAGTTTGCGTTTGACTAAAACTCATTTTATTTGAGCTTTAAAATTGATAAATTGATTGGTTTTGCAACTTCTGGAGCAGCACAGATCAGCTCAAATTTTGTCCCAGGATACAGCACGATAATGAGTGTAATTTGTTCACACTTACGCACCGACTTTTCTATGTTTTAACTTATATGTATATTTTTCTCCCGAATGTACGGTAAAGACCAAAAAAAATCAAAGAAAAAGGTTTAGTTGTTTTAATTGATTTGGTTATTCACCAGAGCTCCGCTCTTCAACATTTTTAAAGGCGGTGAATCATCCAGCCAATTCCGGTGGTTTATAATAGCTAAAATTGAACTATAATTTTTGATATTTTTTGTTTGAATTTTGTGACTGCGGTTGCAAAGTTCTTCAACAAATACAAAAAGATATCCCCTGACGAAAAGTTTTTGGAAACTCTGAGTTTTGTTCTTCCCGCCAAAACATTCTTTGTTATTGAAAAAAATGCAATAAGAAATCAAGTTTTTGTAAAACTTTTTCCGCTCTGTTTCCATCTATCTGCTTTTGAAGTCACTTTTATCAAAACTTCAAACCCCGCCCTCTGCTGACAAAAAGAATCCTTGTTCAGCTTAAAGGTTCTACACAAATGACGCTCTCTCAGCAATCCTTTTCCAGCCAATCACTGCTCGGATTTTTCCTATAGCCATTCCTTTTCCTGCACTCTCTATTCTGACGATTCTTTTTTGACAAACAACTGATGAAAAGCTTTGAAAACATTCATTTTAATCAAAGTGTTGGAAAAAGTTTTTATTTAAAAGAAAAAAAAATTTGGGGAAGAAAAACGTTTTTTTGCAGAAAAAAAGGTTATTTTGGAAAAAAAAACTTTTTTTTGGAAAAAAAACTTGTTTTTGTGAAAAAAATGTTTTTCTTGAAAAAAAAACTTTTTTTGGAAAAAAAAAAATTTTTTTTGAAAAAAATTTTTTGTTGAAAAAATTTTTGAAAAATTTTTTGAAAAAAAAATTTTTACCTCTGGCATCTAAAAGTCTCGGCGCCTAAAATTCCAGGCGCCTAAACGTCCCGTGCCTAAACGTCCGCGCCTAAAAGTCGTAGACCCCCCAGCGCACCCCCTTAAGCCAATTTTTTTCAACCAATTTAAATGTATAACCAGGGTGAAATCAAGGGTTTTTGTCCTAAAAGTTGCTACCTCAGGCCCTCATCTAAACTTTTTATAAGCGTAATGCAATCACCAGCGCTGTATTTGCCATATGGCTCAGTGCCAGAGACCCGGTTTCAGATAGTAGGACTTTTATTGGTCTTCACTTATATTTGGCAGGAAGATGTTGCAAAAATCCCTTAAGTGGCAGGGGCCCCGCACAAGGTAAATCCGGCCCGAAAATAATATGGGTAGTAAGCGTAACCATCTATTGTACCATTTTTCAATAACGATTCATCTCCACCTTGCCAGTTTTTACGCACGAAATACTTTAAAAAAATAGCTAGGGAAAATGCTCATTGAACAAATTATTGAATTTCAATTGAGGGGGCTAGACTCTTTGGCTGTGCATGTACTCCTTTAACCGGTTAACTTCATGACAAAACAAAAATGTCTAAGGAAAATCTTCGAGTGGATTATTATTTATTGCTAAAATATTGCAGGAGGCTATGTGCCTTACTTACCCCTACATGGACTAAATCACTTACAATTAAAATTTTACACCATTATGCAAGATTATAAACGTGCTTTGGTATTTAATTGCAAAAGGAGGATTGATCAATTAAATTTTTTCGATTGGCTTTAAAATGTTAAAAATCGAGTTTTTTGAAATGGCTGTGAGTTTGTGTGAAATGTGATCCATTGGGATTAAAATAGCTTTTTTTCCAAAAACTTACAAAAATCGTCCAGCAGCTGGGGGCTTTGCCCCCAGACCCTCATATCCACCGGCGGCTGGGGGAGCGCCCCCAGATCCCCGTCTGCAATACGTTTGAGTACACTAGCTTACTCAACATGTCTCCTAAGTTAGAGATTTGTACTTTTTAACTATTAGTCTTAGCCCTCTCCCTTTACCAAAATCCTGGTTAAGTGCCATCAGGCTACGTCTTCAGATCTTCCATTCTACGATATCTTTGCCCCACAAAAAGTTCCTTTTTTAAATATTTCAGATGACTTCATTGCATGTGATTTGTGGTTTGGGCCCCTCCAATCAAAAATTCTGGCTACGCCTATGCTCCAAAGCTTCGCATTTGATGCGGTAAGTTACAGTCGACCAGCTGGATTTCCTGTTTGGCCAAGGTTTTGAAAGTCGCAAGGAATCTAATTATCCATGTAGGGGTAAGTAAGGCACATTGCCTCCTGCAATATTTTAGCAATAAATAATAATCCACTCGAAGATTTTCGTTAGATGGTGATCAGTTTAAAAATCAACACTTATATTCCTTGCGACTTTTACCAGAATCAATTCAATAATTTACCAGATGGTGATCAGTTTAAAAATCAACACCTCGCTTCACTTGAACATTCAGCGCATCAGAAAACAAATCTGACGAAACTATACAAAATTCTATCAAAGATTTTTGATCCATACTAGGTCGATATCAAGCATACTTGTGAACCACTCTGAGCTGGAAAAAGGTATTCATGTTGCGGAGTCCGTTCCTACAACAGAGCTACAATAAATATCTTCCGCTCTTATTTAGTTCAGTCAGTCTTATGTTTTCCGATCACACCCTTCTACGTATCTGTTCCAACATGTGCGTTAGAATATCCTATAAATACTGTAGAATCAGTATGTGATACTAGGAAAAGAGCATTATTTACTTCATCCACAAAAGCCGATATTTACTCGTAGCATTGGGGGCATAAACCTGTAATAGGCACAATGACCGATTCAACAATACCTTGAGCTTCAACATGCAGACCGGTGATCTCAAATCAATCCAATTTGACCAGTCTGACAACCGAAGCTTGGGAAAATCCCACACTCGCTTGAACAAACGTACTTGGATCAGCACCAGAATAGAAGAGCTTTCACCCGCCAGCTTGTTTGCGAAATTTCTGGTTTGCAAAGCATTTTGCTCTACATAATTGTGAGACGCGCACAAATTGTCAAAAAATGGAATCATAACCTGTACCACACTTTTTCTTTAAATATTACAAAACAATGCCTGTACGTATGGCACAAATCAATATTCTAGTTTAAAAAAAGTTTCGTTAGCAGTGTTTCGGCCCATTTTTTTTATTTTTATTTTTTTATCTTGTTCATCTTTTTAACAGAAACTGACGATGAACTTTTGAGACCAAAAGCAATTTTATCATTTTTATGAAATTTTAAACAAATTCGGTTGTTTTTAACAATTTATTGACAGGTTGTACTTCTTCAGTTTGGATTTGATTCTTTAGATGTCGCCATCAACAATATGTTAATATCTGTGGTTATCGGTTATCGACGATCGTGCTAAGCTTAGAGATTGAGTCCTTAAGGACGTCTTTGGCCTCGAGTACACATTTTGAAGTCCTTGGTCTTGGCCTCGAAGCTCAAGTGCTTTACCTCATAGTCTACAAGTCCTCGAAAATGTCCTGTCTTCGGCTCGAGGGCAGGATATTATTTTTTGATTGGTTGAAAAAGAAAAGAACGAAACAAAAAATAGCTTAAACTTTAAACATGTTTATTCGTTTCATGCTTTCCTTATTTGAAAAATATATAGTGGCAGCCAAATTGTAGTAATCCATATTTTAAACAACATTGTGTAAAAGCTTTAATCGGGAAACGGGGGCAAAAAACAATATAAAATCGTTGCGTTTATTTCGGCTAATATTTTTGGTGCGGGTGGTGCAAACAGCAAAGCACTAAAACCATCCATTGCCATAACAAGGGATTCGGGGGTTTAAACATTTTTAGTTGTTAATCCTAAAACATGACGGTGCCTATCTAAGTGTGGACTCAGAAGAAAGTATATGTGCGCGATAATAAAATGTAATACAGTTACCAGGGGCAAGCTTATTATACAAAGTCTGTTAGTATATTCAATTATTTATTAAGTAAATAACAATACTTATCTTGAGAACGCCATTTTGTTCTGAAACTATGGAAGCAAATATTGCTAAGAATGAGACAAGAACAATTCTATTATCAGTGCAAAGTGGTCTGGGGGCAAAACCACATCCGCTGAACAATTTTTGTATTGAAAATCGCCGCTAGGAAGCCCAAATAATAACCTATTGTATCAAAAAAAACAAACGCTGCAAGAAGAATTGTTAAAAAAGCGAGCGTAAAATTACATTCAAACTTTAATTGTTTGAACGCCTGTAAAGACGCGCGCTGAACTTAATCAGTTTTTTACACGAAGTCATAAAGATGAGGACGCAAATTTTTCGCGAAAGTCAGATCAAGTTTGTTTCACTATGTATATGCTTAGATACGCACAGGCAGAAAACAGCGATAAGCCCACAGGGTCATCTGAAGTCAGCTGCACCTTTAAAAGCAACACTTAAACAATATGAGCGTAAACTTAGCTTGACATAAAAGAAAAAGCTCTGCTAGTCAGTACAGTGGGCCTACTGCAATGTTAACTAAGATAAGATAAAAAAATAAAATAAAAAAATAAAAATTTGGGCATTTTTTGTAAAAATAATTAGTTTTTATTTTTTTGTTTCTACAATTGTTAGCGTTTTTAAGGATAGCTCCTGGGCAAATCGCAAATGTCACTAATGCCTTCCTTCTACAGCGCTGCTGAGATTCTCAGGTTAATTTTTGCCGTCTTGTATGTTAAATTTTGCAAAGTGTCTTTTGGCGGCCGAAACAAGTGCTCTCATTTATTGATAGGCAATAGGTATTAGATGCAAGTCTATAAAGAACCATCACGTGTACCAAAACGTGAAGAAAAAATTGGCTGAAAATTCTAATAGGAAAAATATGGGAAAACTAAAGTTTTTCATTTTAACATTTGCGGTTTTTTTTTTCAATTTTTTTTCAAATTGAAAATCTAATTGTTTTATCTCCGTTAAAAGTCACAAAAATTGTTATTTAAAAAATACTTAAATTGTTCGTGGGGAATTTACCCTCGGCCCCAGAGCCCCATATTTTCTAAAGAATTAAGCTTGCATATTTTTGGTGCTGTACCTCAATTCATTGCAAATAATCTAAAATAATTCAAAAACTTAAAATATTTACAGTATTTTGCAATACTTTTAGATTATAATATCATAGTCGTTATAAAATGTTCAAAAACTATGATAACGTTTTAAAAAATATGTGAAAAAAAGTTGCTAAACCAAAAAACAAGATTTCAATTTGAAAAACTACTAATCAGGTGGAGGACCCATAATTAGTGGCAGAGGTGTAAGGTAAAGAAAATAGCTCTACTTAAGTAGCCCTCTCAAGTAGAATTTGTCGTTAACAAGTACTTTTAAAGCAGTTATGCATTTGAATATTCACTGAGTCCGCACGCAATGAGTCTCAACTTTCTTTAAGTATGAACAGCAATTAGAATGACAATTAATAATGATAATAATAACAACATAAAGCAAAGCAGCGGTATATACAGCGAGTCAGGCGCGTAGCCAGGAATTCGCAACGGGGGGGCTGTTTTAAAAGCTGGGGATCTGGGGGCTGAGGCCCCAACGCTCAAAAATTTTGCAAATTTTTTGCAAAAATAACTTAATTTTAGGGCTATTTCGATAAAGAAATAATGCTTTTAAAACGTGGCATAGAAATTGGCAGTGTAAACACTATTAAACTGGTTGCATAAATGGGCTATATGGGAAATAGCTAATGGTAAAATTTTAGTTCTCTTATTTAGATGCTGGTAAATTATAAACTCGTATAGTTCAATAAAATTTACATGGAGTACTCAAAAGTATTTCATCTACAATTTATACAGAAAAGTAATTGGGGGGGGAGCTAATGAAAAGCGATTTGAGAGGAATGATTGGTAATTAACTAACACTGAATAGCCCTCACCTCCCCCCCTATTTCTAAGTTTATAGTATATTTGTTGATGACACCTATGTTTAGCATTTTCACACGATCAAATTTGATTGCTTATTTTTGGCCATTAGTAAAGTTTTCATTTATTTCTGAGTTGTATTTTTGAAAAATTAGTCCCCCCTCCCCCCCGCTGATTATATGTTTAAAAAGATGTTTTAAATCACTATTTAGTCCATCCTAGTGCATAGAACAGTCTCAAAAGTGCTAAAAACTTTTTTTTCTTATTTTGCATTTTGGTCGACGTGAAAATGAGGGGGTGTATAGCCCCTCCCTGGCTACGCTAATGCAGCGAGTTAACAAAGAAAAGCGAGAACAAAGGCAATATTAATTAAATTCCTTTTGTCTCGCAATATCCGTTCATTATGCAATACCACCTATAGCAATGAGCGATATGTGCCAATAACCGCATACCGCAAACAATTATACAAGGACAAATATTTAATTATATTCACTCGGTCACTACATATACTTTCTACTTTCACTTGCTTACTTATAGCGTGGAGTAACGCTGTTTAAGTAACATTTTGATTCAGAAGGGTAAAGTACAAAGTACTGTAGTTTTGAATTTCAACCCTAAATTCGTCAAGTTTTCAATTAATATAAGATAGCAAAAGTTTTATGAAATAATTCCTAGTAAATTCTGCGTAACATAATTTTCAAATCTAAAAGTTTTGATGTTGTTTCTTTTTGAATTAAATATATTTACAAAAACGAACATCAATTAGTAATTCGTGACTTCTTAGAAGACCTAGCATTATTTAGCAGCCACGTGAAAGAATAAGGCTAGTTTTCTTAAACTACAGTTTATCGATGGAATAATTTGTTTATTTTGCTTAAATACTTTTAGAAATACTTGTACTTGAGTTCTTTTAAAACGACTACTTTTATACTTTTACTCAGGGGCGTATTTGGGGGGGGACGGCCATGGTGTAATGGCCCCCCCTTTGGGTCTCCAGTATAGTATAATTAGCATAGAATAGTATGCAAAATTGCGGCATTGCCCCCCCCCCCCCCCTTTGTAACTTGGGCAGAAAATTTGAGCACAAAACCGGACTAAATCTAAATAGAGAAATTTTTTTTTTGGTCTTCAATATTCTCAAATACCCTGGTCTCCCCCTTTCAAAAATCCTGCGTACGCTAGTGCTTTTATTCAAGTCCTTTTTTGTCAATACTTTGTACTTTACTTCAAGTAGTTTTATGTTCAAGTAACAAAACTTTCACTTGATTACCCTTTTTGAGTACTATTTACACTACTGATCAGAGAACGTTTGCTCTGGGGGCCTAACTAATGAAGTGTAGACCTTAAAATTGACCTCTTCTAAATTTGAAATTTAGTTATTCTCATTTACGAGTTACGGCCATCCGCCTTCATTTTTTCATTACCATGCTACCGCTACCGAACGTAATCAGCATTGCTACAAACGCGTAGAACTTCAAAAAAACATTCGTTATTTTTAGAAACTACTATTTTCGAATTATCATCAAAAACTTCACGAAATGCAAATATCTTAAACACTTTTTTGCTTAAAAATAATAGAAAATTTGTTGGCCATATTTTTAGAAAAATTGTGTCCTTTGTCCTTGCCTTGGCCTAGACCAGTGGTTCTCAACCGGGGTGCCGCGACACCCTCGGGTGTCATTTGCGATTCGCTAGGGTGCCGCGAGCTATTGCACATTGTTTATTTGTCTAGGAAATAAATTGAATGCTGTGATGTTATTTTAAGCTTAAGATATTAACTTCACTTCTTTTTGATAGAAAAGTGACCTTCAAGTTCATGCTCAGGTGAAAATTTGAGATGGCTTCGAATAATTGCTTTATTGACGATGACGCCATACCAACTTTTCAGTTAAGTCAGTACTGTTCAAAATCATACTGTTCTTTTCAAATTTGAACAACAATGAAGCCTCATAATGACGTTTCATACTATCTCATTTATACTCCCGCTTGTATCGTGTACGGATGTAGCTCCATCTGTGATTGGGTCAATCAAAGGATTTGTGTCACTTGTAAAAAACGTTAATAGTGAAATCATAACAACCCACTGATTAATCGTTTTACGTGCTTCTGGCATAAAGGCTTCCAGCGCGGAAGCCTAGGGAAGAGCCACCAGAACAGCGACTACTTAAAACAAGCAATGCGAAAAACTTCTCTTCCCGCAGGATTCGAACCTGCAGCAACGAACCTTTCCACAGAATTCGAACCAACTGTTTTCTTCATCGTGAAGTGCTTCTTGGAAAAACATTGAACTCGGACTTAATACAAGTGTTGAAAGAAGTTATAGAAACGGTGAACTACATCAAAGCTAGACCGCTTAAATCACAATATCACAATTATTTACAAAGCTCTGTAAAAAAATGGAAGCAAATTACGAAAATCTTCTGTTACACACCGAGGCAAGATGGCTTTCACGTGGAAAAATATTGTCACGAGTATATGAGCTGAAATAGGAGATGTTAGCTTTTTTAGTCTTGAAAAACAAGAAGAATTTTGTATGTTGCTTTGCGATGACAGCTGGAAGTCCAAATTACTTGAAATTAGTATATTTGGTAAACATCTTTGACCACTTAAATAAGACAAATTCCAATATGCAAGGCAAGAAGTAAAAATCTCCTATCTTCTGCAGATAAAATGGGAGCTCTACAAGAAAAATTGAAAGTGTGGTCATAACGAATACAGGAAGGAAACTCTCACATGTTTTTTGTTTTTCGAAAACGAACAACAAAGAAATGGTTTCATCAGTTATTAAACATCTCAAGTTTTTGCAAGACAAAATCGAGAAATACTTTCCAACAGTGTCCTCTGAAAACTATAAATGGGTGAGAAATCCGTTTTTACCTCAGGATACCCATTGTATTTTGAATCTGAAAGAAGAAGAAGAACTTATTGACATACGTAAAGACGGTAACAGTAAGCTGTTGCACAGGGAGATGCTGCTGGATGAATTATGGATTAAAATTCAAAATAAATACCCTAACATTGGAGAAAATGTATTGGGTATTTTACTTCAATTTTTCACAACGTACCTATGCGAAACCGCATTTTCCGTTTTTACTAATCTAAAAACAAGAAAAAGAAAAAGGCTACTAATTGTTGTATAGGAAGAAATGCGAGCAACATTATCGAATGTGCGCCTCAACATTGAGAGAATTTGCGCTAAAAATCAAGCACAAATTTCTCACTGACTTTTAAAATAAATTAAATCATTTTTATGACATTTTTAGTGTTCTGTTAAGCTCTTATTAATCAAAACTGTTTCAATATAATGTTTTGATGCAAACTTTACTCTTAAAATTGATTTTATTAGAATCGGAAGTTCTTAGGTTCAAACGGGTGCCGCAAAACTTTTTTGGTGGTTACAGGGTGCCAATAGCCAAAAAAGGTTGAAAACCACTGGCCTAGACCATTCCTGTTTTTGGCCTCGAGAAGGTCTGTTCTCAAAAAGTCGTTTCTTTGCCTCGAACGTTCACGACTCCACCTCTGGCTAAGCTGTAGCAATTTACTTTTTTTTCTGTTACATTTCACTGGGGGATATTTGAAGCAATGGCGTATTTGAGAGGTCATTGCGTCATTCCCATTTGGGTCATTGTACAATCCCCAAAAGGCGTAAAACATTTAAAATTAGCGTAATTAGATTGAAATTTAGTGCAAATTTATAAAGAATTTTTTTGCTACCCAGTATTTTAGCTGCGTTTTGCTTAGCTTGTGCTTTAATAATAATAATAATAATAATACTAACACAAATTCGTATAGCGCCCTTTCCTAAAGCAAATCAGATCAAAGGCGCTTTATAGAAAGTCGAGAAAGCAGTTTATCAAAAGCAAAGAAGTTTACACGAAAAACACAGCAAAATCAGTATATTCAGAGTGTTTTATTTTCTAATTTTATCTTCTAAACAAAATCAAGGAGCTATTAACCCTGACCCTGAAAACCAAAAGCGATGAAAAAAAAACGAAAAAAATACAGATAACACCAATAAGAAAACAAGCTAGGGAGTAAAGATGGATAAAATAAAACAAACCTAAAATAGATTGACCGTAAGCCTTAGGCGTAGCCAGGATTTTTGATTGGAGGGGGCCAAACCACTAATCACATGCAATGACGTCATCAGAAATTTTCAAAACAGGAACTTTTTGTGGGGCAAAGATATCGTAGAATGGAAAACCTGAAGTTGTAGCCCTATTGGCACTTAACCAGGATTTTAAAAAATTGTGTGTTGGCGGTCGTGGAATAAAATACAAAGCTAAACTATTTTGGAAAAGGGAGAGGGCGAAAACTAATGCTTGAAAGTGCAAATGACTAACTTTGGAGACGTGTTGAGTATGCTATTGTACTCAAACGTATCACAAACGGGGGTGTGGGGTGGATCCCCCAGCCGCCAAGGGCTATGGGGGTCTGGGGGCAAAGTCCCCAGCCGCTGGGCGATTTTTGTAATTTTTGGAAAAAAAGCTATTTTAATCCCATTGGATCACATTTTGCACGTGTTCAAAGCCATTTCAAAAAACTCGATTTTTAACATTTTAAAGCCAATCGAAAAAATTTAATTGATCAATCCTCCTTTTGCAATTAAATACCAAAGCACGTTTATAATCTTGCATTATGGTGTAAAATTTTAATTGTAAGTGATTTGGTCCATGTAGGGGTAAGTAAGGCACATTGCCTCCTGCAATATTTTAGCAATAAATAATAATCCACTCGAAGGTTTTCTTTAGACATTTTTGTTTTGTCATGAAGTTAAGCAGTTATAGGAGTACATGTACGGCCAGGGGGACCAGACCTGAAATTCAATAATTTGTTCAATGAGCATTTTCCGTAGCTATTTTTTTAAAGTGTTTGCGTAAAAACTGGCGAGGTGAAGATGAATCGTTATTGAAAAATGGTACAATAGATGGTTACGCTTACTAACCATGTTATTTCTGGGCAGGGTTTACATTGCGCGGGGCCCCTGGCACTTAAGGGATTTTTGCAACATCTTCCTGCCAAATTTAAGTGAAGACCAATAAAAGTCCTACTATCTGAGCGCTGGGCCCTGGCACTGTGCCATATGGCAAATACAGCGCTAGTTATTGCATTACGTTTATAAAAAGTTTAGATGAGGGCCTGAGGTAGCAACTTTTAGGACAAAAACCCTTGATTTCACCCTGGTTATACAGGGTGTCCATAAAGTCTTGAACACTTTTCAAAATTGTATTGCTAAATAACTAACGCAGATAAAATCATACAGTTTTTTGCAAAGTAAAGTTTGTTTATTAAAGTTTTACATATAAAAATTTCTAGCAGTTTAAGTAATAGCCATATTTCAAGAATTTAATTTTCCATGCTATTCATAGACTTCAACATGTGCTCCATTTGTTGCTCTCAATATGTCAAAGCGATACTCAATTTCGCGCCAAGTGTTCTCCAGCATTTCTTCGTTTACTGAGGCGAGAACCTCAATTATTCGTGACTGCAATGTTTCGACGTCACGTACTGGCATTCTGTAAACTCTGTCTTTTACATAACCCCACAAGAAAAAGTTTAAGGGGTGATATCTGGAGATCTTGGCGGCCATGGTGTTGGGCCATTTCTTCCAATCCATCGGTTTGGAAAAGTTTCATTTAAAAAGTCACGAACTATCAAACCCCAGTGTGGAGGGGCACGGTCTTGCTGAAACACAACCCTCGGCTGGAACTCTTCTAATTGAGGAACAACGTAATGTTTTAGCATATCCAGATAAATGTTTGCTGTAATGGTGGATTCAGCAAAAATGAACGGACCAATAATCTGGTTGTGCATTAAACCACACCAAACATTGATTTTGGGACTGTCTCTTTCTCTTTCTAAAACCTCGCAAGGATTTTGTGAACCCCATATTCGAATGTTATGGTTATTGACTTTCCCGGATACATGAAAAGTTGCTTCGTCGGAAAAACTCACACTGTTAAGGTAGCCACTAGCCATTGTCATCATCAATGCGCTGAAGAATTTCTTCAGCGAAAGCTGCTCGGCGAGGGCGATCATCCGGCTTAAGAGCTTGAACAATTTGTAACTTGTAAGTATGGAGCCGAAGTCGTTTATGTAAAACTTTGTGAACTGTGCTTCGAGGAATAGCAAGTTCATTTGATCCAACACGAATTGATTTCCTTGGGTTGCGATGAAATGCTACACGGACAGCATCAACAGTCTCTTCATCAATGCTTGGCCTACCTGATCGTTTGCGATCCAAAATGCTGCCGGTTTCCATAAAATTTTTAAACCATCTCTTAATGCTGGTAGTGTGTGGAGGGTCTTGTCCAAACTCATTTCTAAATTTACGTTGTACTGCAGTTGGTGATTTCAATTCATTGTACCAAAGAACACATTGTGCTTTTCGTTGAATGTTCAACATTTTTCATAATTTGTTGCAAACTTACTCCTTACTCCTTTATTAAAAATGACTTATTCGTACTCACTTTAACAATAAAATAACCTGTGAAAAATAACAAAAAAACTTTATGGTGGTATAATTCACTGTCGAAAATCTAAAGTTTCTACCATATGGGGTTTTTGAGATATTAAAATTTTAAATGTGTGCAGGACTTTATGGACACCCTGTACATTTAAATTGGTTGAAAAAAATTGGCTTAAGGGGGTGCGCCGGGACCCCTAGTCGTCAATATCATTTATTGTTAATTACTGTTGTACGCGTGTACTGTCGTACACAAAGATGCTAAAAGAAAGTGAAAATGAAGAAACAAGGCTTTTTTGTTAAATTTTTGTCATTGGCGGCATTTCAATTGAGGGGGCCCGGGCCCCCTGGGCCACTCCCCTGGCTACGCCTATGATTTTGAGATAAAATTGCGTACTTAAAGTTCTTTCATAAAAAACATTTAAAGCAAAATTAAAATAACTTTTTTCCAAAACGTAGAGGACTCGAGTCAAACCACTTGACAGATTTTTGAAACCGCCAGGAATTGCATGACATTATAATGACGTGAACAGGTGGTCGTCATTATTATTACTTACTTTTGTACAAGTAAATCTTACATTGAAGAAACTGCAGTTCCGGACAAGGACAACATACCGGCTATGCTCTCATTATATTTATCATTGGTAGTATTTCAAATGGGGGTTTGCATTACCGCCTGTACTATAGCATTAAGTTCATAATAACGTTAAACGAGGGCCTGGAATTGCAACTTTTAGCACAAAACTCTTGGATTTTTTACTGGTTTTGCATATAAATTGCTAAAAATTTGAAATACGGGGCACATGGCCCGGGACCTTTGGTCTTCAGTTAGGAGTTCCAGGGCCCCCTGGTCGTCAATTAGAGGCTTTGGGGCCCTCTGGTTCTTCCCCAGGGCCCCTTTTTTGTCAATTAGAAGCCCCGGAGCCCTCGTTTCTCAGTTAGAGGCCACGAGGTCCCCTGGTTGTCAGTTACGGGATCCGGGTACCCCTGGTCGTTAGTTAGGGGTCCTGGGGCTTCCTGGTTGTTAGTCAGGGGCCCCGGGGCCCCTGATTGTTAGTTAGGGGCCCCAGACCTCCCTGTTCGTCAGTTAGGGGCCACGGAGTCCCCGTTTGTTAGTTAGGGGCCCCCTGGTTGTTGGTTAGGGGCCCTGGGGCTCCCTGGTTTTAAATTAGGGGCTTTGGGCCCCCTGGTAATTAGTTAGGGGTCCCGGGGACACCTGGTTGTCAGTAAGGGGCCTCAGGGCCCCCTGTTTGTCAGTTGGAGGCCCTGGGGCCCCTGTTTGTCAGTTAGGGGCTCCGGGGCCCCCTGGTTGTTGGTTAGGGGCCCTGGGGCCCCCTGGTCGTTAGTTAGGGGCTTTGGGGACCCCAGGTTGTTAGTTAGGGGCCACAGGGCTAACTTGTCGTCTGCAACTGCAACTAAACGTCGCTAGGTTATTGTTGTTATAATTTTTGTCATTGGTGGTATTTTAATTCGGGGGGGGGGCTGGGCTCCCTGCCCTCCCGGCTACGCCTATACTGTAAGCAAATCCTCAGAGCACAAGTAGAAAACGTTGGAAAAGCTGAAACATTTTGTTTGGGTAAGCTGGCCTAGTCAGTATTATACTCATTGAGGTATAGCAGTGCTATCAGCGACAACAGGTAATTGAGTCAGTCTTTGGGATTATGGCAAATTAAGTGCACAGTCTTGGAGGATAATGGTACATCATAAAATGAGTATCGAAATACTAGTACTAAGCATCGCAAAATATTTAAGTACACCTAAACTTCAACAAAACTTCAGTAAAAAAATAAGTTTTCAGCAAAGCCTTGGACTGAGTTAACCCATTTGTGCTTGGTGTCCTGTATTTAGGACACCTGCTTAATTTAGGATCGTTCTTTGAATATTATAATTATTTTTGAATATACCTGAAGTTCGACTACGTTTATGAGTAAATTTGACACATATGCGGTAGTAGATTCGTTTGCACCGCTGCCCATTAATAATAATAAATACTCACAAATTGTTTGAAAGCAGTAGAGCAATGATTATACTGTAACAAATTAAACCTAATAATAGCAAAACACAATGTATTCTGTTTGGTCGTACTTGTAAGCAATCTAGTTCTGCTGTAAATGCGTTCGGTGCTGTTGATTTTCCTCCAAATTTGTCCATTTGTGTTAAAAATCTTGGTGTTCTGCTAGACAGCAATCTATCCATGGAGGGCCAGATCAAAAGTATAATTAAAATATGTTTTTTTAATATCCGGAATGTTGGAAAGATCAGAAAGTATTTCGATGAAAATATTTGCAAAATGTTGGTTAATAACCTGATTATATTTCATCTGGACTATTGTAATGCTCTTTGTCATGGTTTACCTGATTGTTTATCGAATCGATTGCTAAAAGTGCAGAATACTGCTGCTAGATTGGTTTCGTGTATCCGTAAATCTGCTCACATAACTACTGTTTTAATGAAACTGCACTGATTGCCTGTCCAACATCGAGTTTAATTCAAAATTCTGATGCAAGTGTTCAAAATTCTAAATGGTCAATCACCTTCATATCTTGTTGATTTAATATCTAGACATGTACCTACTCGCGCCCTACGTTCTCGTGATACAAATCCTTTGGCTTTACCTTGCTCCTCTTTAAAATTTTGTGATCGTAGATTTAGTGTAAGTGGCCCTCGGTTTTGGAACGATTTACCTACTCATATTAAAAATGCGGAATCCTTAAGAGAAAGAGCAAGCATGCAAGTTACAGCAAAATGGTCTTAGGTTTTTCCAGATACAGAGTCAGGTATAAAAGTCTCATGAACAGCAGGTTTTCCAGATAATAAAAAAGAAGTTTCCAAAGTTGCAACAAAGTCTATTATATGGCCACATACATAAGCTGCAGTGTTTACGTACTGAAGAAAATTGTAAGAATCCAGCATAGAAATAAAATGTCTGGTGAATTTGACCTTTCCTAGTGCAAAGTTTATGTCCTCAGTTAATAATATATCCTGTTTTAGAAGCATTAAATGATTAAGATAATCTTTCCAGTCAATAAAAACGAAAAGTTCGAGAAGCCATTAGTTTTTGAAGGTGGTGGTCTGAAACTGATTCCAATAAAAGTTACCTTGTTGTTCAAAGCTATACTGCAGTTTAGGGATTCAAAGTTGGAAAAATTCATTTCTTCAGAAAAGTATTCTTTGATTGCAATATTATCTATAAAAGACAGATTTTGAAGTCCTTGGCCTTGGCCTTGGCCTCGAGGCCTCAAGTCCTCGAAAATTGGCCTGTCCTCGGCTCGAGGACAGCACTATTTTTTGGAAAGTTAAAATTTTGTGGAGCGGTTGAAAAATTTTTTGGAAAGCGTTTTTTCGTGGAGATCGCTTGAAAAAAATTTTTTTTTTTTTTTTTTTGGAGATCGCCTGAAAAATTTTTGTGAAGACCTTTTTTTTTTTTTTTTGGAGAGCACTTGCGCTTTGTGTCTTTGGTCCTTGGCCTTGGCCTCGAGCATTCCTGTCCTTGGCCTCGAGAGTGTCTGTCCTCGGAAAGGCTGTCCTTGGCCTTGGCCTTGGCCTTGGCCTCGGATTTTTTTTGTGTCTTTGGCCTTGGCCTCGAGCCTTGTGTCCTCGACTCCACCTCTGATAAAAATAATAGCTAGTCCTCCTTCTATTTTGCTTGTACGTGGTCGATAAAATAATTTGTAACCCTTGGGTATTAGCTCGTTCAGCACTGCATATGAGGTGTGGTTTGCAAACCATGTTTCAATGATTGCGCAAATATCAAAATCTTTGAAAAGAATAAAATCTGAAAATGCCAAAGTTTTCTTGTTGACAGATCTAGCATTTAAACAGCAGAAATTGAAGAAGAAACCACCCATATTTTTTGTTTCTTTCACTCAGTCAGTCTTCAGTTTTGAAACATAACTTCCTTTGAATTTAGTGCTTTAATTTTGAGCAAAGTGGAGCTTGCTGCTTTGAACAAGTAAGGGATTATTGGTGATGGATGGGAGTTTATAGCTAGTCTTTTGTCGGATATCAGTACATCCTCTGGTTCCTCTTCTGTTTTTGTTTTTTTTCCGTTTTGTTGATTTTCAGTTGTACAATTAATTGCCACACTGAGGATGCCAACGATTTGGGAGCATTTTGATTTAAGTCCAATAAAAATTCAGTTGTTATTGGCATGGTAGCTTATAGGCCTATTACCATTAGGCTACCTATTTGCAATGGTGGCCCATTAGTCCGGTAGAAATACGACAAAATACATGCAAACCCGGAAAAATTTTGTAATAAGCTGAAATTTGGCACGATGACTCAGGACCATGTTCTGAGCCACCAAAAAAAAATCCCCATGTTTTGGACATGGGACTTCCCCCTTTTTCGGCCTTTAAAGTCTGCCATCTAGTGTCAAAGAGTCTTTATTGTCCAACAGCCAATCCAAAAGTTATGGAAGAGTCATATTTTGAATCGTAATCGATTTTTAAGTGAAGGTATAAACAAATTCATTTTAAAATTGATGACGTCATTTTTGGTGACGTCATTGCCAAATTTTTAGTTTTGGAAAAATGACATATTCTGCATTGATGACTCAAATTGTGAATAAAAGTTAGCTGTTTAGCTCCAAGCCAAAAATTGCTTAAATCAAAGTGATGATGTCACAAACGCTTTTTGATGACGTCATCTGTCAAGAGTTTTGATTGTAAATAATAAAAAAAGAGTGTTTGACCAAGCGAAGCATTGCACCACTTTGAGAATATCAGCATCATCATCATCATTTTGTGGTTCTAAGGCATTTTTGAATCCTTAGCCGAGGACTTTCATCGTCCTCCTATACGCAATGGTTCTAAAAAAAATTACTAGCGAAATTATATGTCAATTAGTAAGCAGTGTCGCAACTAGCCTGAGTGGGCCAAAATTTTTGGGTTGGTCTACTTTTCTCCGAGTTCTCTGTTGATCTCAAAAAAAAAGGTCATCTCGCCAAACTGTTCTATTTATCTCCTAGTTTTCTGTCGGTTTCCAAAAAAAAAAAGCCACCCTATTGAAACTGCCGCCAGGGAAAGGAGAGTTTGGGTGGGCATTTTAGGGAAGCGGAATTTTTGTTTAGGGGGCGCCGCCCCCTTTTGCTCCCCTGTAGTTGTAGCCCTGTTAATACGAATATTTCCCGAGCACGATAATATATCCAGTAGGAACAGAATTTCTACCGTTTTGCAATGTCTGACAGTATTATTATCTTACGCAAAACGCTTTGTTAGCGTGCTTCTGCAATCTTTGGTACTAATTTATTATAGAGTAGAATATGCCTGGCATAAGAACTAAACTTATCTAATCAATTAGAATAACATTTGAACAAACTTACCGGATTAATCTAAAACAACACCTGATCAAAAACTTATTTAATCAACCAAGATTCTTGAATTAACATCGCAACAAAATATATTTAATTAATTTATAATGAAAACGCTAATATTTGACAATTTGCAGCCCTAATAATTTTTTTTATCTTTGCTAATGCTTGCATTTTAAACTAAAATTGCATATTAACTTTAACTGCGCAAGGGAACTTTTGGATAAACATTTATAGGCTTTCTTGCTCTAATTTCAAAATGCATTATTTTATTTTAATCCTACTGTATATTGGGAGGATTAAGTTTTGTCTGCTGACTACTACCACCGGCGCAGCTAGAAACAAAAAGGGGAAGGACAAAATGTTTTGTTGTGATTAAAGCATATGCAAATCGAAAAGTTTTTATTTACGCAAATTGTATCAAACTACTGTACAAAGGTTAAGCAATAGCAGGTTGAAGTCCTGCCGTCGTTCATACAGCAGACGCATAAAAAAATGACTAAACGAAAAAAATAAGAACTAAAGTAGTTTTATGATTTTACTTTATTTAACGATGCAACAGGGGATACAAAAAAGCGCGTTTTTTCACTTATGCCATACTAGGAAATCGCAGATTGCCGTTATTATTCAAGCAAGCTTGCGTAATAATATTTCAATTTTCGAATAATTATAGTTACATTTCATTCATCAAGTTGCCTTGGCCAGGAGACAGCGAAGGGACCTTTCGTTCTTTGAGTCAAACTGCCACCTGTCTACCACAGTATATTGTGACAAATTAAGAACAAATGAAATGCACAATTCGCAAAATCATACGAACAGCTCCCGCCTATACCCGAAAATAATTGGTTTTTGAAAAAATAAGTGCTCCCTTTTATAATTTATGTTAATTGACAGTTGACACCAGTCACAACAAACTGCTTGCTATCTTCAACCAACGAAAAAAAATGCGCTGTATTGTGGCATGTCAATACAAAGTTTCGTTTAATTGATTACTGTACTCACTGTTATTATTATCGTTGGTAGGAAATGGGATCTTATCTAAGCATTAAGCAAGAATAACGCGATGGGTGACCGACCAATTCCTTGTTCGGTTGTCTCAATCAAATAATGCGAATCTGAACGCGGCGTTTGCGAAAAAAACGGTCATAAAGAAATACAATGGGTTTATTTTTATACATGGCACGCCCGCAAACAAAATTTGGTTCGCGCCGAAAACTGCGTATAAAATGCTTCCAAAGCAAATTTTTAAGCCCGGTCGTGAAATCGTGAATGTACGGGCATATTGTTAGTTTGTTTAAAACAACTGGCTGCTTGTACACCAGTGAGGCGATACGCCGAGCTTACCGAATTTCGGTTTAAAATAAACTAAAGACGAGCTTTTGCGCTCACGATTTTATGCACAGTGTAGATCGGGATATGGCGGACGGTGTCTGGGCAACTTTTTGCTCTCAACTAATCAGCGCGCTCAATTTAGACTTCGACACAATTTGGGCTACGTCGCCGGACTCTGTGGTCTGATAGACAACAAGAACATTGTTCATAATCAACACAGCTATACGTTGTAATACGCAGACATAGAAATTGATTGGCACCGACTTCCTAAAAATAAATTTGCGCACTATTTACTGCATTAAATATTTGACATTGCGCAGATTGTAGCTGTTAGATTTATTCCAACCAGCCGATCGCGTTCCCCAACTTCAACTGAAAACAAAACTAAAGGATCAAGCTGACATTGTGGTTTCGTTTTCGGTAATTAATAAAAACTTTTTGAGCAATAACATTTTGATTCCGTCATTTTTCAGACAAACGGGTTCACTAGGCTGTTGGTCTAACTGTAGGCCAACATAAAGCGGTTTAGACCAATTACGTCTGATATGTTATTCCATGCAAACGCAAAAAAAAATAGGTAAAATGCATGGAATTAAATGACATGCGTATACTTATACGCATAAATACGCGTGATCGGTAAAACGGACCTAATACAGTATAACAAAAAAATCAATTACGACGATCACAATAAACGGAGAATCATTCTCTTAGAAGAGATTTGCTTTCCTTCTGCGGTTAGTGCTTTTTCCAAATGCATTCAAATAAAATATTCTCGAAATTTATTTGGGTCGAAATACGATTCGTCTATGATGACATTGAATTCGTGTACTGATACGCGTCAAATCTCCGTCGCCCCAAATTCTCGCCGGTATCTGATTCTACTTGTTTTATTTTGGAAAATGATGACTTTTGAAACAAATGGATTGCGTTTTTTGATGCGAAATCGCGCTGCATCCTGCCTCATTCGCATTCTGCCGCAAATGCAATGCGGTATGCTGACGAGACATTATTATTCCACGACAGCGCGATACGGGCTACGCAATGATCTTATTCTACCAAAATTGATTTTTTGATAGTAACTTCATTTCCATTGCTACATTAAAATAATTCACTTTGCCGTTTTTGCTGCAAACGTTTTTTCAATCCGAGTATCTGGTAAACATTTCAAGCTAGAGCGCTGAAAGTTGTTGTAAAAGATAGAGAAGCTAATGACCTTAGAAAAAATTTTCAAAGAAATGCAAAAGTTTTGACGTTGTTCATTTGCAACTCTGGGTAGAATTACACTTGAGTTGAGCGTTTTTCAATGCCGTAGTTTTTTCACATTTTATCTCTTAAATAATTTTTTGAAAATATGCACTTTAAAAAAGGGAGGGGACTGGTCCCCCTAATCCTCCCCCTGGCTCCGCCGGTGTCTACCACACCAGATTTTTACGGACAACACAGTTATCTACTTTTAATCGACTAAATTCACAATATAATTCTCCCAAGTTTAAAGCTAATAAAGAAAAGTTATACAATGTTCCGTTTGGTCAAACACTCTTAAATTTACAATCAAAACTCGTAACAGATGACGTCATCAAAAACGTTTGTGACGTCATCACTTTGATGTAAGCAATTTTTGGTTTGCATCCAAAGCCCTAACTCTCATTTCCAATTTGACCAATCAATACGTCATTTTTTCAAAAAGAAATGGCAATGACGTCACCAGCAATGACGTCACCAGCAATGACGTCATCAACTTCAAAGAAAAAAATTTTATTCCTGAACTTGAAAACTAACTTTTCGTTAAAACTTGGCACTTTTACAACTTTTGGATTGGCTGTTTCATAGTAAACGCTCTTTGACACTAGATGGCAGACTTTAAAGACCGAAAAAGGGGGAAGTCCCATGTCCAAAACATGGGGATTTTTTTTTGGTGGCTCAGGACATGGTCCTGAGTCATCGTGCCAAATTTCAGCTCATTATTAATTTTTTCCGGGTTAAAGCTATTTCTACCGGACTACATTACCAATAGGCTACTGCTGGTATGATAGTAAGTTCATTTTTGATTTCTTAGGAGTGCCAGTGAAGCCAGTTGTAGGCGTATCACAACACTTCCTGCCATTACAACACTTCTACTAACATTTAGCATACAGGCATATTACCTACGTTAGCCTACAGGCCTAGTAGCCTTATTCTTTGTTACCATATTCAAATAAATTTTTTTTGCTGCGTGTATGCACCGACTGAAGCTCTATCATTTAGAAATTTGACGAGTTTGTACTTAAAGCTAAAAATCAGTTTTTAATTTTTTTTTTAATTGGGATTTTTACGCCGTATTTGGAGCAAAACAGGGAGATAGGCGTTTTACCGTACAAGAAAGCGTTTTACCACATCCTTTAAAATGGGGAGATGTGTTGCCTGTCTTGCGCGTAGCCAGAAATTCGCAATGAGGGGGCTGTTTGGGAGTCTGGGGGCGGAGCCCCCAGCCGCCCGAGGCAAATGGGGGCCTGGGGGTCGAAGCCCCAGGTGTCAGAGGCTGGGGGTCTGGGGCAAAGCCCCCAGCTGCCGGAGGCACGGGGGTCTGGGGGCGGAGCCCCAGCGCTCAAAAATTTTGCATTTTTTGCAAAAATAGCTTAATTTTACAGCTATTTTAATAAAAAATAATACTTTTAAAACGTGGCATAAAAATTGGCTGCGCAACATGATTCAACTGGATGCATAAATGGGCTATGTGGGAGGTGGCTAATGATAACATTGCGGTTCTCTTGTTTGCATGCTGGTAAATCATGAAATCCTATTGTTCAATAAAACTCATACGGAGTGATCTATTTTGTCCATATTTTATTATGAAAAATAATTGGGGGGGCTAGTGGAAAGTTATTTGAGAGAAGCAATTGGTAATTAACTAACACTGAATAGCCCCCCCCCCCCCCCCCTTATTCCTGAGTTTAGTATATATCTGTTGATAAAATCTATGTTTGACGTTTTTACGCTAGCGATTAAATTTGATTGCTTATTTTTGGGTATTTTTTAAAGTTTTTATTGATTTGTGACTTTAATTTTTGACAATTTAGCCCTCCTCCTGAATATATGTTATAAAAGATGCTTTAAATCACTTTTTAGTCAATTCCAGCGCAAAAAACAGTCTAAAAGAGCTGAAAACGTGGTATTTTTCTTATTCTGCGTTTAGGTTGAAAGGCCAATGGGGGAGAGCTCTAGCCCCCCTCCCCCGCCCCCCCCCCTCCCCCTGGCTACGCTACTGTTGCCTGTTGAGTTTTAAAATGAACGCAATAACAGTTTTAAACATTAAAAAACAATTTTTGGGGTGTTGGTAAAATAGATCAAGGCAAATATGCGATAAAGCAAATCAACAATTACACGACCAGCAAAAATTTAGTCAGACAAGAAGGAGAGACAGTCTTTCTAAAAAAACTTATTTTTACTCTAAATTGAAAAAGGCACACCTTTTTAAACATTGCTGATGCTTTAGTGTTTAGGTATTATATACCAATGCCTAATTTGCAATGTGTCTGTGCTACCCAACTCTTTCCGAGAAATAACGCGCGAAAAAACTCTGCGGAGACCAAATTCTCGAGTCACACCGCAAAATCTGGACCGGAAGTAAATACAAAGGCGGAAGAAACAAAAGATGGTTTACAATAGAAGATAAAAAGCAGGACATTTTAAGAAGAGATGAATAAGATCCTGTAAAGAAAAGGCCGTCCACATGCACTGCTAGAGAAATTCTCCTTACCAATTGTATAAGTAACAAGATCAAATGAGGCTCTGACCTTAGCAGCGAAATTGGGAAAGTTTACAGCTTCTATAGGGCAAAACGGGATTAATAGCACCGCAGGGACTGGAAGAATTTGAAAACGCAGAGGTGAGTGTGAAACATTGCATCTTTAAGAGTGCTACATCGATTGTATCTGGTTAAGGCTACAGCGTGGTGAATGAGTGAAGGACTGCAACGGAAGGCACAAGGCAGGAAAGCTCTTGTTTTGACAAGGAAATTAGCAATCTCATTCTGGCCAAAGACCACCAAAAATTGACAGAAGCATAGTCGAAGAGGGGACGCAGAGGTCAATAATTACATTCCTGAGCGGCTTTGCAATGAAATATGAAGGGTGGAAAAAAACAAAAAACAAATTGGGAGTCCGTGAGAAAGAAGACTGGCTGAAAGTAGCAGGTCTTTGTTTGCTGGCTGTTACACCAATCATTAAGTCCATATTTCATAGCAAGACAACATTTTCTCCTGGAGGCTTCACTTTTCCTTTGAAACTGTATCACTACTTGAACACCACATTTCATTGTGGTATAGATGTGTTCTGCGTTTCCTTTCAAAATCATCTACTCTCAGCGCTCTTTCCTCAAAATCTATTATCAGCCGATGGAAAACGAAACTCTCGATCATGTTAATTTTCTCTTCGAGAATGTTAATGTTGGGTATCAGAAAAAAGTATTCTTTCGCGAGCTCCTAAACTCGTAACCGCCAAGCTTTGCTCTGGTCATTACAAATAAACTTCAGGGCCCCCTGGCCTTCTCTATGCCTAGTTGTAATGCTTCCAGTTCTTTGCGTCTTTGGATCTTCCACGGTTCGGTTGCTCTCCCTTCCCATTCAGTCACTGACGTACAGACCTACGAATCTACCTTTTTTCTCTTTGGACCTGGTGGTACTGTTGCATATGGTTGTTGCATTAGATGAAGCAGTACTGATTTCCTTTTCTGCTAACCCATTAATGTGCAATAAAGGTAGGGAAACAACTTCTCAGAAGACATTATTACCCAAAACTAAAAAATATTTTTTAATTCGAACCAAAAGAGAAACTTTACTGAGGCCTTAAAATTATAAAATACTACGTACTTCTACGTAATCTGCAATGCCAGTAGTGGAGAGCTCGACTTTATTGATTTTCCTCTTCTTTGGATTCATTTTGCATCATAATTTTTGCCTCTTTATAGTAATACCAATGGCATTGCTAGCGCTAGTGCAGAGAAAGCTGATGCTTTTACGTCAAAAATTGCTGATCTTTACTCCCACTGGAGGCGCTCCCTAGCTATACTTCTAGCTATTTAATATAAAATAAGCTTTGGCGTCGAATTTCAAGTTTCTCATTATTATTATTGCAATAAGTTTTAGAGAAGTTAAAAATGATTTTTTTACTGCCTAGTGGAGGGGTAAGACAGACAGACAGACAGACAGAGGTTTATTGTTAACCATTATAAACACAAAAAAACTAAACGCATGCAATGCGGCATAAATGGAAAATTAAAAAATGTTAAGTAAAACGCAATATTTTAGATGTGAATTTTATAATAGTTGTTAACAAGAAGCTGGAAGTGACCGCAAGGGTCTTCGAGTCAAACAGCTCCTTAGTAAAAAATTAAATTAAATATTTTGAATTAGAATCAATTAATTTATGTTTCTATCAGTATGAGCAAAGCATCTAGAGTTTAATTTAATATTCTTGAAACAGAAAGTTTTTATAATTTTTACAGAATTTGCTTATCGTTTGTAGTTTTATTTCTTTTTCAATGTTGTTCCAAATTTTTACACCTGTATATCTAAATAATTTTTGAAGCCTGACCAATCTAAATTTGGGAATGTAATATGTGTGATTTTGATTACTCCTGGTTGAATAACGATGAATATTAGATGATTTTACAAAATGGCCGTCAAAAGCTGAAGGAAGTTTGAATTATCATATTTATGCATCAAAGTTGCAATCTCTAATTTACATAAATCGTGAATTTTTAGGATCCTAAGATTTTTGTAAGAGGAGGAAACATGATCATATTTTCTACTTCCAACTATGGCTCTTACAGCATTATTTTGCAGTTTTTGTAGTTGCTTTTGTGCATCACAAAAAACTGGGGAACCCCAAATTGCCAATCCATACAGTAGATGAGGTTGGATTAATGCGCGATATAAAGTAGTCATTGACTCCACTGGCAGAAATCTTCCCACTCTCCATAATATACCTGTTGCTCTCACAATTTGTTTTGTAACCTTTTCAATATGTGGTTTAAAATTCAGATATTGGTCTAGAACAATTCCTAAACATATCACCTTATCACTAGAATTAATTTGATGTCCATTAATGTTAGCATGAACGTGTACAGGAGTGCCTTTTATTGATGATTGAATTGTTAGAATAGAAGATTTTTTTGGGTTTATTGTTAGTTTATTTACAACCATCCAATTTGAAATTTTGTCCATTTCAGCGTCAACAGCAGTTTGTAAATCGTCTAGATTACTTTTTTGAATCAATAGACACGTGTCGTCAGCATATAACCTTGGCGTGCATTCGACTGTATACTGAAAGTCATTCACATATATGATGTACAATAGCGGTCCTAATATTGAACCCTGTGGTACTCCTACTGATATTTCTTTTAAACTAGAACTAAAACCCTCTATGTTGACAAATTGCATGCGGTTTGTTAAATAACTTTGAAGTAGTGCAAGCGCTGTTCCCCTTATCCCATAATGCTCTAATTTTAAAAGAAGTCGTTCATGTGGTACAGTGTCAAATGCTTTGCGGAGATCTAGCATGACGAGGCATGAAAAAATTTTATCATTAATGTTGTCAAATAAACTAGTAGTAATATCTAATACAGCATGTGTAGTGGAATGCTTTGTGCGAAATCCGTATTGCTTTGGATATAAAATGCTGTGTTTTTCCAGAAAGGATGTAAGTCTTGTCTTTATCAATTTTTCCAAAATTTTAGACAAACAAGGCAATACTGAAATTGGACGATAATTTGAAGTTAACATTGTTGAGTCAGTTTTATGAATTGGAGTTACAGCGGCGATCTTAAGTATATCTGGAAAAATGCCAAAATCAAACGAAAGTGTGAAAAAGTAATTTAAATAAGGTGCCAACACGTGACCTGCTACTCTAATGAAATAAGAGGGTATAACGTTTTCTTTTGACAACTTTTTGCATTTTAAGGAGTTAATGATGTTGTAGACTTCATTTGGTCTTGGTGCATCAAGGAAAAAAGAATTTTGAATTCGATTACGCAAATATTTTTTGCAAGTTTGCAGAGGAGTAGGCAAAATTTCGTCTGCAAGCGTTTTACCCACTTTCACAAAATAATTGTTAAATGTTTCGGCGATATCAAAAGAATTTTTGATGGTTTTTCCTTTAACGTTTAGTTTATTAGGTTGATCGCTGAAACGATTTTGCTTTTTGCTAGAAGGAAGTATTAAACGCATCGTTTCCCACAATTTCTTTGGGTTAGATTTATGTTTATTCAGTTCATCAAAAAAAATTTTTTCTTGCAGCTTTCTTTCTTTCGAGTTAGATCATTAGAAAATTTTTTGTAGTACGCAATTTTACTTGGATCGCCACTTTTAAAATGAGTTTTGTAGAGTTTTTGCTTCCGGCGAATAGTATCAATTAATTCTTTTGTTATCCAAGGCTTCATTAATAATCTCTTTTGTTTTCTACTAGCTTTCTGCATGGGTGCATGTTTGTTAATTACATTTAATATACATTCATTAAACTTATTAAATTCAGCATTTAAATTATCAGAATTTATTTCGGAAAAACAATTAAAGTGCAGCTCTAATGTTTTTTTAAGATCTTCACAAAATTTGTAAGATTCGAAATCGCGGAAACAACAAACCTGGAATGTTTTGGTGTCTTTCAAAGGTCTTTTTGGCATAATGTCATTGGAATTTTTTAACATGGCAAATGTGAGGCAATGATCCGAGATTTGGAAATCAATTACGCCGGGTGTTACTTCAAGCGTTTGTTCGTTCGTTAAGACATGATCCAATAATGTTTTTGAGTGATTTGTCACACGAGTCGCTGTTGTAATTGCCGAATGACAGCCGTTGCTGTTTAATATCAAATTATATTTTTTAGCTATTCCTATTTGATGGTTATTACAAAGAATGTTAATGTTCATGTCACCAATAATACAGTATTGTTTAGAAATGGAATTTAACTGTAGTAAACGGTCATTTAGTTTATCTAAAAATCTTTCAGTTTTTTGGGAGGGATGTCTGTATATACAACCGAGTACACGTTTGGTGTCTTTAGGAAAGCCACTGCCAGTGAATTCGATCCATATTTCTTCTACCCCAGCTATATCTAAATTGAAATCATCATGAATTTCAAATTTTAAACTATCGTTTATATAAATACCAACACCTCCAATAACAGTTGCGGAATTGCGATGAAAAAACTTATAACCAGGGATTGAGATGTTTATGAGGGGAACATCTGCAATGCGAGTTTCTGTGATGCACAAAATATCAGGCTTATGAGGAATTAAGGAGAGCAATTCATGCAGTTCATCAAAATGCTTCTGCAGAGAAGCAATGTTTAAATGCAGAATAAAAACCGTATTGCTTTTATCAAAATTTATGTCCTTCAAAGAGGCTTGATAAACATGACATTGGTTAATACAAGAAGGTAATTTGGAATCTAACTTTTTAATTAATTCAGAAACAGAAAATTCTTGTCCTACAATTGTATGAGCTGTTTGACTCGACTGAGCACTGCTAACTTTTGATGCTAGAATAATAAACGGAAAGGGAGCGAGAAAACATGATCACGCATTACAAAAGATCGAGAAAATGTCCGTTTCACCGAAAAATTTTTGGTTGAGAAGAAAATTAAGTCGTAAGGGTTGTTCCCCCTAGTTTGAAGTAGAACAGATAATTATTTACTCGAGAAATTTCAGGGCAAGAGTCAATAAACAAAATATTTTTCGGTGAAACTTGCTGTCAAAATTAATATATAACACAAAACAACAAATCACTCACTATTAGCGCTGGAATCGCTACTACTACCATCTGAAGCAGAATTGTCATTGCGATATTTAACATTGTCAATATACAAGCAATACGTTGCTCGTTCAATTCTCCAGAATGCTTTCTTTCCAGCTTCCTTCGCTTCTTTGAAAGTAGGCAGTAGCTTCTTCTTTTGTTGCTGCAATTGCTGTGGTAAATGCTCAGTTACATAAACAGATTTAGCATTGTTGCCAAATTTCCTTTTCCTTTCTTCGTTGTAGGGTTTCAGGTTTTTTAGTGACCTCGTGAAAAGATTTTTATCTGAATAGCTTGTAAGCTTAACTATTATCGGACGAGTAATGCGCACGCCATTTTTTGTTATGTTATGCTGTGGTAAACGATGTACATCAGCTATCGCCATCACATGAGTTCTGGGGATTTTTAAACATTCATGTAAAAACTCCCTCACTTTTTTCTCAGATTCCCATTTGGTTTCCCAGGCGCTTTCCAGATTTTCTTCAATGCCGTGTATTAAAATATTAAATTGTTTAGCATAGATTTCCTTTTCTAGAAGCTCTTGGGTAGTATCGTTTTGGAATTGGGCCAGATTTTTGCTTAGATCTTTAACATTTCCTGATAATTTTCGAAATTTGGTCGACTTGTTTTGCAAGGAGCTTTGTTAAAGATTTAATCGTTTTTCTAAATTCTCAAAGGTTGACTTTTTTACTGTATTCTTTAGCTCCAGTTCAATAGCATCACAGCGTAGGTTCAGGCTATTTTCTATATCAGTCAACCTGCTGGTGTTGCTGTCCAAACATTTTTCTAACAAATCCATTCGGTTTTCTAATTTTCTGAACCCTCCAATAATTTTGTCAAGTTTGCTGTTTATAGCTTCCATTGGTAAACACCTTTTCACAGCTGCAGTAGTCAGTTACACAAAACAATGCAAAAGCTTTGCTTTTTTGATCTGAAATTTGCGCAACCAGATTAACTCGAGTTTATTCACGTCCGTTCTCTAGCATGCTGTTTGCTCGAATGAAAAACGATACATATCGATTATATCGATGCGTAGAACGCCTACTGGAGGCGTGTCACCCAATGTAGTGGTAGGTTTTTTACCTCATCAGCAGGGGTGCCGGAACAAGGGGGGATGGGGGGGATTGTGTTCTAAAAAAGTGTTCTATTCTTGTTGAAGACCTTTTTCTTTTTTGGTCTTCACTTGAATTTGAGGAAAAAAGTGTTCTATTTTTGATAAAAATTTTTTTTTCTTTTTGGTCTTCACCTGAATTTGGGGAGAAAAAGTGTTCTATTTTTGATGAAGACCTGTTTTTTTTTGGTCCTCACCTGAATTTGGAGAAAAAAGTGTTCCATTTGCTTTTTTTGGTCTTTACTAAATTTCCACACTTAAACAAAATCGTGGTCGAGGTTCATCCCCCCCAATGTTGAAAATAAGGCAAAATTGGGGTAAAATTGAAAATGATCCCCCCAATGCTCAACAAAGATCGGCACCACTGCCCATCAGTAGTTACTTTTGATCATGCTGAAATTATTTAAAAAGTTGCAGCAATTGATCAAAAATAACAACAGAAACTTATATTAATCATGATTTTCTCTTTCACTGAAAAGACACAAATTATTTGGATGCCTTAAAGGCGATCAAATGGCTCATCAATTAATCCGCTATGCTTACGCGAAAAAAGTAAAAAAGTTATTTTCAACCTTAAAATTAACTAAGTTTTTTTCCTTTACTCCAAATATGGTCTAAAACCTATTTAGACAGACATGGTAAGTGATGCACAGAGCTGGACACTGGACAGCGCTGTTTCGGGCTTTTAGCTCTCATCAGCAGCCCTCAAATGTCAAGCTCGTACAGACATGGTAATATTGCGGTAATATGATGTCGTTATGCTGTGTTAGCTGATGATGGCCAAAGACGTCTCACCCCACTAGGCTTTTTACCCCACTCTACCCAATGAAATTTAAAAGGTGTTGAAAGTTGCAAAAATGAAGCGTTACACTATAAAAACAAAAAGCACAAAAAATTACAGCACTGATCTAATTTCTGCTGACAAAGGATTAGTGGCTTTAATAGTTGCAAGCTGGAAGCAACAATTAAGTGGCAACAAAAAATCTTGGTTCGATTCTACCCTGCGCTGCCGTCGAGGGTAAGCTTGGGCTACCAGCTTTTTTGCCAGGGTCGGCCCCAATCGTTTAGCCTCACTACTATTCTACATTTTCGTAGGACCCGGCCTTAAGATTGATGGAAAAATACAACCAATTAATATCCAAAACCTTTTTTGTGGTCTTGACTTAAAAAGGCCATTCATGTCAAAAAACAATTTGCTCGGTTTTCTATCGGAAATTTTTGACAGATCTGAAGACTAACTTTTTGAATTTGAGCTTTTCACAACCTTCCGTTCCCAAAATATGACAATTTAAATTTCCTCTTAGGAAAGCTTTTCCCCTAAGAATTTTTCCTGGCTTGCCAACTACAAACAAAATTACCAAACGTTACTGCTTGTTTTTATAACTCTCAATACACGTTTTCGGCAGAGTTGTTGTTAGAACAAGGTAAAGAGTCGAAATATTGCAAATTAGCTGCTTTTGAAGTAAATTCAAGACAACTTTCCAAAAGTTAATCTCCAAAAGTTACTGACAAAATGGCCACACTGAAGAGAAAAATTGTTTGAATAGCAATATCTTGAAAAGGGCAAGACGTAGAAAATCCAAATTTAAAGAGAAAGCGTTTTATTAGGCTTCTTTAAACATTTGATCAACAGTGCAACACTTGGTTTGAATGACCCTTTAAATTTGACAGAAAAATGCAACGAATATTTGGCAAAAATCTTTGGCAGGGGTCGGCAACCTACGGCCGGCCAAGGCATTTTACCCGGCCCGCGACCTTTGTTGTCATCCGGCACGCGATCCTTTTTTTTTCAATGATAAATATGCAGTGATAAACCGCCGAAAAGGTTCTCACCTTATTTTTTGGTCTTCGAAACCAATTCGGCCGAAAAAAGTTCTGAGTTTCTGGCGAGGACCATTTTTTTTGGTATTCGCCATCAATTCGGCCGAAAAATGGCCTAAATTTCTGGCGAAGATCTATTCGGCCAAAAAAAGGCCTGAATTTCTGGCGAGGACCTTTCTTTTTTGGTCCGCTGGAATAGTGGCCGCCGGCTGGAACCTTGTTAGGACTGAATGTGGCGCACTAGTTTAAAAGGTTGCCAACCCCTGATCTTTGGTTTTCGTTTTTTTTTTGTGAAGAATTTATTTAAAATTCACAGAAAAATGGCAACGAAATTCTGGAAAATACCGTCTAACTTTAGCTGCTACAAAACCACTTTTGTCAATATTATTCTATATATCACGATCTTGCAGTAAGCGGTGAAAGTTGGCTTTACTCAAATATCTTTGAATTTGATATGTTTATGGGAAAAAACGTACAGGAATAACGATAATCGAAGATAAAACTTTAACATGCTCAAAACTTAATAAGGTTTCGCTAAAAATATTCCTTTTAAAATATATTTATGTATTTCTTGTTCCACTTAAATTAAATGCAAACGCTACATTTGAAGGAAATAAAAATGCCAGATGTTTTTTCCACAACTCAAAATGGACTAGATTTAACCAAAACCTTTATTCCTCAGCGTCTTGAAGAACAAGATGTGCGAAGTATTGTGGTAGCGATTGGTGGAGGAGTTAATTTCGCCGAGATTAATCAAATCGCATCTGAACCAATCCCAAAGCATACGTTCGTGATCGACCAGTTTGATGAGTTACACGACATCGCACCCAACGTTGTAGGAGTGGCTTGCTTCGATTGAAATAAACTCAAACTCACTTTGTAACATCTTAATGTTTGTGATTTCTGAATTGGTTATGCGTATTGAAGTACTATAATAATAAGAGAATCGGGGGAGTATAAGAATTTTCACAGTATGATAGTATAGAGTTTTGTGGTAAAAAAAACGTCATTTTGCAATGTTTCAACAAAGTTCTACGGTTGTAAAAAATCCGACCATAAAAGTTCTCGGGGTTTATTTAATTACAAAAATAGAAATTGCGCTTCTGCTATTCATACCAATTCTCCAAAACTTTTGGTATTCCGAACCCAATCCCGAGATCGAAATTATGCTACCGGTACTGGTATAGTCCTATATTCAATCTCAAAATATGCTCAACAATAAGGCCTAGAAGCTAGATCAATGCAATATATTTCCACTCAGCTTTGGTAGTTTTTAGATAGTTGCCTTAAAGCTCTTCCCCAGACGAAATTTTGTTGACAGTTTACAGCAAGCAAGGTATAAATCTCTTACTGAAAATTTTAGGTGCAAAAAAAGGATTAAATGTAAATCACAATCCTGCTCCTTTTTTTGTACTATGCTACTACCTAAATTTCATATAAGGTACCGGCAGGTAATAAGGCCCGAACAACACACTTTTTGATGTCTACAAAAACCTACTCACCCGTTTTGGATGAAACTTTGAATGGTAGTAGCTTAGATCCATAGTAATCTTAATATCAAAATTAGGCAAGGCCATGATATTACAGTTTAGCGTGATCTCACTTTGAAAAAAAAAATTTATGGGGCCTTATTTCCTGCATATGCTGGTAATAAAGCCCACCACTGCAAAGCAACAATAAAGCAACAGTTAATGCATATAACTTGTATTATGTCGAGCAAAAGTAGAAAAAATAATAACGAAGCCCAAAAAGTTCTATACAAATCTCCGTAAAGTCATTTAACCTAAATTTAAAACGAGTATTTGTCGCTAAATTACAGGGTGGCGATAAGAGACCCCTTAAAAATCAGCAAAGCTGAAGTCACTGAACTATGCTGAAATTTTGGAAGCCAGATGAGGTCAATAGCACAGTTTAATAACAAACACTCGAGTGTTAATGAAGCAAATAATTTTTTCTTATTATAGTGCGACAAAGTGGCTAAAAAATCTCGCTTAGGCCTTATTAGCTGCAAAGCCTTCCATTACGTTACCCAACTCATAATAATAACATTAAATTTTTCACTAGCATCTAAATTTGTATAACTCCTTCGGCCACCATACGTACAATTGTACAAATTTTTTTGACATTGTATTTTTATCCAGCTGTAACAGCAAAACATTTGAGTCATTAGCAGAGCTGGGCACCCGCTGCTTGAAAAGTAGCGGCGCTGCCGCTATTTGGCAAAAAAAGCAGCGGCGCTGCCGCTTATCGTTACTCAAATAAAAAAGTAGCGCCGCTGCCGCTACTTTAAAAAAATGAATAGTAAAAAAACAATGGCATTCAAATAGGGTATCTAATGGTGAAATTTCAACTTTATTTACGAAAGTTAATTATTCAAGCCTTTTAGATATTGGTTCAGGTTACAATCGGCATTAGCAAGCTTAAATGGTAGACAAGTAAGCAAATCACCATTCAATTAGGTGTTGACATGCTCCTTTCAAAAAAAAACAAGCATTTCAAAACGCTGATTGGTTAAACCAGCGCTTTAGAAATTACTGAGGAAGTTACCCTTGGTAGTTACACTAGGAAGTTAAATTCTTTATCGCATTTTCTACACAAACAAAAGCCAATAAGAAATATCGACTCTAATAAGTTAAGGTTTTGCCATTAAAGCACAACGACATACAGCATTCAGCTTCTATACAATTCTGTCCCGGCACTTATAGCTCTGAAGTAGTCGATCTGTTTATCACACTCTCGGCCCTCAACTACTAAAATAATTCTTCGCGTAGAGATCCGAAAGGAAAATTTATCAATCGACCGAGTTACAAAACATTTCTTGGAGTTTTGTAGAAATGGTTGGTGATTCACGTCCTGCGATGATTTCATCCAACTTTGACACAAAAGTAGATCGAGTGTTTAAGATATTGGTGTTTACGAAGTCGAAAGAGATACTTAGTAATGACGTACATGTTAAGCAAATGATGCTCAATGCGATTCATGTTACACTGATTGATTGTTTGGTGCATCTTTATCCTCCTATCACGAGAAAGCGACGGTGCGCTATGTTTTGGACGAATCCGCACCCGCTTAGGAGTTGACCATTTTCCAAGCTTTTCTGTTGACGTTTTGACTTCTTCCCACGCAAATTTGCTGCTTGTTCGAAGCCACCAAGCAGAGATAATTATCGTAAAGCGTCTTATCCAAAGACGCAACAACATGACCAGGGTGCGGGTTGAACTCATGATCCTGCGATCAGAATCGTCGTAAAACGACGCCTTTACCCATTCGGCCACGCTGCCGAAGGGTATTTTACTGAGTATTTTTTCAACGAGCATAACTCCATAACTAAGTTGTCTTTGAAGCTTATTTATTACCTGGTTCTATTTGTTCGTTCAATTCTCAGTGCGCTATAAATTCAATTCTTAGTTTTACTGTTAACTGTCGTAGCAAAATTTATTTTACTACGCATTACCGTAACTACTCAGGCCCGGCGCCACGGGGCATAGGCGTAGCCATAGGGGAAGCCAGGGGCGGCCCCTCTCCAATTGAGATGCTACCTATGATAAAAATGTGACAAAAAAACTATTGTTTTGTCAGTTTTAGTTACTTTTAGCATTTTTTGCCTACAACAGTAATTAACAATAATATTGACAATCAGGGGGCCCGGGCCCTCTAAATTCAATCTTTGCCAATCAATTAAAATGTATAACCCGGCTAAAATTAAGGGTTTTTATCATAAAAGTTGCCGCCTCGGGCTCTCATCTAACCGTTTTAAAAAACGTAATTTAATAACAGGGCGGGATTTACCATATGGCCCAGTGCCAGGAGCCCTGCGCTCAGATGGAAGACTTTATTTTTGGTCTACACTTATGTTTGGCAGGAAGATGTTGCGAAAATCTTTAAAGTGCCATGGGCGCCGCGCAATGTAAATCCGGTCCGGGCAATAACATGGTAATTTAGCGTAACCATCTATTGCACGGTTTTCAGTAACATTATTCACCTCCATCAACCTCGCTAGTTTTTACGCTAAAAATGCGTTTGAAAAAAACATTTTTTATGAGAAATGCTCATTGAACAAATTATTGAATTTAAATTGAGGGGCCTGGGGCCTCTTAACCGTACATGTACTCCTACAACTGGTTATTTTCACGTCAAAAGAAAAATCTCTAAGGAAAATCTTCGAGTGGATTATTTACTACTAAAATACTTATGCAAATTTAATCCCAAACTGCAAAATTACAAACGTATTTTCGACCAAATTATAAGTGAAAGGAGAATTGAAACAATTTAATTTTTGTCAATTAGCTTTCAAATGTTAATAATTTACTTCTTTCGAATGGTTCTGAACACGTGCGAAATGTGATTCAATGGCATTAAAATAGCTTTTTTTTCAAAAAAATTCCAAAAAATCGCACAGCGACTGGGGGCTTAGTTTCAGATCCCCGTCTGTGATACGTTTGAATAGACTAGTTTACTTGCACAAGTCAGGAATATCTAGAACACAAGTCTCCCAATTTAGATATTTTCACTTGTAACTTTTGGTTTAAGCCCTCTCCCTTTAGAAAACTCTCGGTTAAGTGCCCAACCAGGCCACGGCTTCTGGTCTTCTATTCTACGATATCTTTGTCCAACAAAAATTCCTCTTTCGAAAATTTCTGATGACTTCATTGCATGTGATTTTTGGTTTGCCCCCCCCAAATCAAAAATCCTGGCTACGCCTATGCTCGGGGGATGGCATTTCGAGCCGTGTCCCCCCAAATCACTGGTTGAGCTCTGCAAGCAGAGTAAACATTTGTAGTAGCACAACTAGCAAACTTTTGCCCAAAAACAGGTAACCACAAACGCTTTTTTCTATGAAACAGCAAGACAGATCAAGTGAACGTAATCAAGTAGCCTTAGATTTTGCGATGAAGACCTTTTTCTTATTTTTTTAGTCTTCACCTCCAAATTTGAGGGCAAAATCCATACCAAAGACGGATAACACAGGATTTGGAGCAAAATATTCACCAGATCGCTGCCGCATTCCGAATTCGTCTGGTCTCGGCTGTTGTTGTACTAAATGCTAGCATTTTGAGGAAATATCGCGGAAAACCGTATTTGCGATCTGCAAGTTTTTTGCAATCTTTATCGAACTCTAATTATTGCATTTTCGTTAAAGAGATACTGCTCGAAATTGGCTTTATTGAAATCGGTTTTATCAGTTCAAATTGACCAGCAACTAGACCACATTATTCGTTCAACTTTGATTGAGAAAAAATCGGACCATGTGCGATAAAACTCGCCTATACATGCAGTATAAGGCAACGACAAAACGTCACAAAGGTCTTGTATGTTCTACTAAACTGAAATAACGAGGTAACAAGAGCAGAGTGAAAACAAGCAGAGAGTAAAGACTCCAAACGGTAACGTGTGAAAACGTGAATTGAAAAAGTCTTGGAAGGAGTTTATTAACAGTAGCGGCAGCGGCAGAAAACTTGCTTAAAAAACTTCTTAAAAAACTACTGCTAATAAACTGCCTCTTTTTTGGCTAAAAAAACATCGGTGCTGCCGCTTGTCGCTGGTGACGAAGAAAAGCAGCGGCGTTGCCGCTTTGCCCATCACTGGTCATTAGTAGTACAATTGTACTGATAACACCATCACGTGACAGCAGATCTGGCTTCAAGCGTGCAGCGTTAACACTATAGTCAGCCGGCGAACAAGATGGCTGCCAACGTGCTTGCAGCAAGTGAAAATAAGCAAAATAAGTTTAAAATACGTCAAAACCAAATACCGTATTTACTCGTTTTACCGCCCGATCTTGATTAAGGGCCCGTTTAAATAGCCGCCCGTGTGAGCAGAACAAAAAAATAAATAAGGGCCCGTGCTTTAATACCCGCCCGGTGCAAAAGCTGATTTTTCAGTGGTAGAGAACAATAGAAAATAAGAAGCTGCTAAGAAACGCTTGTGTCACAACGCTGTTGAATTTTAAGCGCTAGTAGACAACAGTCACGCCTTAGACGTCCAATTGCATAACAGATAGCATTGATTACGTTTTGGTGTTGATGTTCATGAGGATGATGGTGTTGATGTTCATGAGGATGATGGTGTTGATTTGTGTTTGACGTGAATAAATCATATGGAGAAAGATTAAATGTCGTGAAATATTTGTCTTCAACGATAATTTTTGTGGTAATTTTACTTTGAAAATAACAAGCGCCCGTGCTTAAATAAACGCCCGTTTGAATAGGGGCCCGGCAGTGAGTAAGGTTGAAAAAAATAAGGGCCCGGGCTACAAAACGAGTAAATACGGTAAGTTAATAAACAAATAGGCTTGAATTTTGAATTAGTAATTTTTTGAAATTATGTAGGGAATATTTTTGTTTTGATTTTTGTTATAGATTAGCTTACAAATTTTTTGATCAAAATCATGTACAATTGTACGTTTCGGGTCACAATGTAGCTTAAGCAGCAAAACCTAACGTAAGTAAGATAGATTTATTTTTGGCAGAACAACTGCAATATTTCAACCACTTCCACTTCAAATCATTACTGAAACATATCAAAAAAGGATTTTAAGTTATAGTGTCGCCGATTGGATATCAAATTTGAATTTTATTGGAAATAACCTAGGTTTGGAAATAACTTACAAAATAAAACAAATAACAAATAGCAAACAAATTTAATACTTGTTTGATAATTTAATTTCTATTCAACTCTACTGTACATAAAAACAGAAAACCAAAAGAAGTTTCTATCAAAGGAACTTGGTAGGCTGAGCCCACCCCAAACGGCAGCAATAAATACCAACCGTGCGTATTTTTTTACCAGTTGAGTCACAAACCGTACAATTGTACAACCAAGGATGGTAGTACGGTACGGTACGTTCAGAATTTGCGTACGACGTACCTTGCACCTTGAACCGTACAGTACCAGCGCACCGTACTTCAGTTCAATGTTTGAAGCGTACCGTACCAACGTACCGTACCCGTACCATTACAAAAAAGGCCTACCGTACCAGCGTACTGTACTTCTTAGCAAAAATTGAGGCGTACCGTACCGTACCAACGTACCGTACCGTACTGCCATGCTTGTGTACAAGCAAGTCAGTCACTAGTCGTACAATTGTATGCCCTCCTAATTTGCATATTTATAAAAGAAAATTAAACATTAAAGATTTTTTGAGCTTGGTGACTTATAAAAACCTATAAGACAAAAAATAAAATTTTTACACAAAGAACTACTACGTATCGTGCCCGAAGGAGTTAAACGAAATATAAAAAAATATTTTACTGCCTCATTCAAAAAAATTCTCAACTGACGAGCTTAAGCCCTCAAGTTTTGAACACGGATAAGTCACAGTTTTTCCATCAGCATGTCAAAAATTGACTTGGAAATTTCAATTCACTAGCGATCCCATTTTTGCACGGATTAATCTCAATTTTTGGGTACCGGATTTATTTTAAACATGTTTTACTGTAAAAGAAAAAAAAAAGTCCGGTTAACTTCGGAGATGTTGGCAGTAGGCCCTTATTATCTTCAGGTACCTTATTATAAGCATTAACTCTTTGAAATCTGGTTTCTAATTGGCAAACCCTGGTAAATTTCTAGAAAGAAAAAGTCTTTCTTAGAGGAAATCAATGCTGTTATATATCGAGAACGAAAGGTCGTAGAAAGTTCAAAGTTGGTGAAGTTTTGTTATTCAGATATGACAAAAATCTTTGAGAGAAAACCGAGCAAAAAAAACCTTCAATTTAAATGCCCTTTTAATTATACTAGACCATTATACATTATCACAATAGTCTAAAAGTTTACTAGCACATTTTTTCAGCATGTAAAACCAATCTAGAGGCGGAGTAAAAGTTTTCACCTTCTTGAAAATAAGAGCCAACTTAATGCACAAGCACCAGTCATTTCTTAAGCCGACTCAAAAAGCTTACACTATAACTAACTGGTCAGCAATACCAAAACGCTGCTACCAATCCCAAGCAAAGGTCATTAAGAAAAGGCAAGACCAATCTTCAAAATTTTCAACCCAGCAATTGTCATAATATGATGATTTAACGATTTTCAAGCTGACCGTTATCTAGGGTAGCGCAAATCTGCTTCCTGTTTCCTTAAATTAGGTTCTAAAAGGGTATAAAATGAAAATAGTGTACTGTAAGAATATTTAGGCAAGCTTGATTAATAAGCAGTAATGTAAATTTACAGTTAAACGGTTGATCGAGTTTATTGCAAAATTTACATTTGAGTAAAGATAGCTTCCGCTTTAAAAAGTGTTTGTTTGTTCTACTAAACAAGGTTTAATGGCTATAAAGCGTGTACTGTGCTTTGTGATGTTTGATTAATAAATTAAAACATATTTTAGAAACTTTTGTCTCATACGCTTTTCATAACAGTTTTCCTGTTTAAAAACTGTGGTGATTCCGTAGCGGATTCATTAGTGGAAGAACAGAAATGTGCCCCATTTTGAAAATGTCTTTCTTTGTTATTTCCACTATAAGTAGAAGTAGAACTCAACTCCCTTTATCTCACTTTGCGTTGAAACAGCACAGATTGAAGCAATGAGAGAACTTTAACCCATTAGTGTTCACACATGCAAAGACCTAAAATATTTTTATCAAACTTGGTTTGTGAAATATATATTTGGAGTTATTTTGTAAAGTTGAAAAAAATATATAATTTTTTGTTTGTTTTCTTTGTTACGTCACCGTCCTTTTAAAAGGACGTTGAGCACATATGCTACTATTGCGCTAATATGCGAGCGCATCATTAGCGGTATTTTGGGGTGCATAGTGGTTGAAAATAAACTAAACTAAAAAGGTTGTGCTACTTATTTGAAACTATTTTTTCTTTTTCGACGTTTTTGCTTTGGTTTACTTCCATAATATGTTTATGTTAGTCTTTTATAGATGTAGCCTGCCTTACTTGCACCACATAATGCAATAAAGTTGCTTTTTGTTTACTGCAAAAGAACGAGAAACAGCTACAAGAAAATATCAAAACTAAAATAGCGATCACACACAAATTACTACTTGGTATGGTATCCCAAGAAGCAGTCCATATGAAGACCTACACCGCATTTCGTGCACTGTCTTTTTACTTTTTTGTGGCAGAGCGCGCATCTGATTTGCTTCTTCGTTGAAGCAATGTAATGGTGTAGCCCATCATATCTTATTTCTGGAATGACCTGCCGTTGAAGGCCGCCGACTCCCTTTAATGCTTTGCTTGCGCTGTACCGGTTCACATAAGTCAGGACAAGCCGTCTGGTAAAACCGAGTAAGTCTAGTGACTCAAGCTCCTGTGAGCGGGCAAGAATACGATATGTTTGCCAAGCATTATTCACCGAAACATTTAGCAACCAACTAAACATGGGCCACCACCACTTCTTCATTCTTATTGCCACCCGTAGTTTGGCAATATTTTCATCCATTCGATCGACGCCCCCCATAAACTGGTTATACTGAAAAAACACTTCTGGTTGATCGATAGCAATTCTCTTCTTGTCTGCATTGGACCATCGAGTAGCAGATCTCACTGGGTTAACGCCATAGCAGTTGGAGGCCATGGTAACGACGCTATTGTCGTTCCATCGGACTAGGATGCAGCCAGAATCCTTGTCCTTGACATGGCAGTACTTTCCACGAGCCTCCTTTGTCATTTTTCTGCAGTCCGTCAGTGGAGTTTTGCCAGTACGGTTTACCCTGATTGTCCCTGTAGCTCCAATATTAGCTTGCTTCAGGTGGTCGATTAGTGGGATTGAAGTGAACAGGTTGTCAAAAAACAACCTGTATTCCACATGAGATGGCAGTTCTGATATTAGGTCCAACACAACAGAGCCACCCATACCAAACTCAGGGTTTGAATAGCCTGTGCTTCTACCTTGGTAAGGTATTGCCTGTGCAAGGTATCCTGTACGTGTGCACAAGCACCAAACTTTATAACCAAATCGGATAGGCTTTCCGTGGATATGCTGCTTCAACCCATTCCGGCCATAATATGGCACCATCGATTCATCCACAGAAAGGAAGTTTTCCTTCGGGAAATGAGCCAACCATTTCTCATTCAACAATGAAGCAAGTGGACGGATTTTTGCGAACTTGTCTTCCTTTGCCAAGTTATTATTGTCGGCTAAATGAAGAAAACGAAGTATTTCTTCAAATCTGTGTCGTGACAAGGTGCTTGAAACAGCTTCATTGCTGACATCAGGTAGCTTTTCCCAGTACATTCTGCGCCGTGGCAGAGTAGCATATCCGCTCAGAAGCAGCACTGCCAGAAAAGCGCGCATCTCCTCCATTGTTACTTGGAACTGGTGAGCACCTTTGTCCACAGCATAAGTTTTGCTGAAACGAATGATCAGCTCAATTACTTCATCATCGAAAAACAACTCAAATACTTTGGTTGGCTACCATTGTTTTTCATGGTATGTTGGCGAATCCACAGCTACAGGTGGCTCACTCTGTAAGTCATCACGTGTCCATTGCCTCACCGTCTTTTTACTGCGGCTCTTCTTTTCTTTGTAAATGGCTCTGTGGTTTTCAAGTCAGACGTTTTGTCCTCCACACAGCTGGCGTTTACTGGCTGATGAAGGACTAATTCTGCTGATGCATTCAGTTGCTTTCCAGACAAATGATTTAGGCTGGTAGGCTGATCTTCATCGTCCGATTCCTCTTCGGAGATTGATCCCGAGTCATGAGGTGGCTCAATGTAGATGTCAGCCGACGAGATATTATCAAGATGACCTTCTAGACAAGCTAAGGCTTCATTGACATTCAACCTGAAAATAACGCAGTAATAAATAAAATGCAGCATAATTTTAGTGTTATCCGTTAATACCCTAAGCCATAGATAACTTGCATCTACGAAACAGTAACCTCTCTTGAACTAAATATTGTAATAGCGTTGGCCAGTGGCCACGTAGTGCAGCCAGATTACTTTCTAGGCCCAAGAATCTAGGGCTAGGCTACTAATAATAGGCCAATAGCCTAATTTTGCTGGAGATGAAAAAATGGTGCTTGCTACGAAAAATCATCTCCCAAGGTAAACTCTGTATTGGAATCTTCTAATCAAGTGGTTAACATAGAAAAAAACTAAAAACAACAAACAAAGTAGTATTAACGGGATTTGAACCTTGCTTGTTGAAACGAGAACTAAAAAATCACGTGCTTTACCTACTGAGCTATCAAACTGCGTTTTACAACATATAATACCAAGCGTTGTGAACCAGCCGTTTTGCAGTTAGCTGCTCATCATGGTAAGAATTTTGTATCACATATGCTCATCGTCCTTTTAAAGGGACATCAAATTTCTATCGTAAAATTAAATGGGAAGAAACAAAAATATGCAAAAATACAAAACTACATACTATACTTCCATCAATACTAATAGTAAACACCACAAAAGAAAATAACAAGAACTAAAGATAAAATAAAAATACTTACATAAGTTTTCTTGCTTCAGCCATTTTGGAAAACAGAAAAGTTTTCAAAAAAAAATTTTTTTGCAAAAAAATTTTTTTTCTGCAAAAAAACGTTTTTATTCCCAAAAATTTCTTTTTTCTTTCAAATGACTGTCTTTTTTCAAACAAAAACTTTTTCCAACACTTTGATTAAAATGTTAATGTTTTCGAAGCTTTTCATCAGTTGCTGTTTGTCAAGAAGAATCGTCAGAATAGAGAGTGCAGGAAAAGGAATGGCTATTGGAAAAATCCGAGCAATGATTAGCTGCAAAAGGATTGCTGAGAGAGCGTCATTTGTGTAGAACCTTTAAGCTGAACAAGAATTCTTTTTGTCAGCAGAGGGCGGGGTTTGAAGTTTTGATAAAAGTGACTTCAAAAGCAGATAGATGGAAACAGAGCGGAAAAAGTTTTACAAAACTTTGATTTCTTATTGCATTTTTTTCAATAACAAAGAATGTTTTCCACTACTTACTTGCAAAGTTTTTTTTACCTAATCCAGACGCATGCGATCTCCAGCTAGCGGTCCCAAATTTTGCGGTGCACAGACACGAGTTGCTTGTGCAATATTGGCCCCCAAATTTCTTTGGACACCAAAGTTGTGCAAAATTTTTCTTCTGATTTTCTGCCAAATATTGTGAAATTTAGTCCGATTTTTTCTCAAACTTAGGTGAAGACCAAAAAAAAAGGTCTTCACTGAAATTTTGTCCGATTTTTTCCCATGAAGAGTGTAGACCGGACCAAAAAATCTTAACGCGAGAACCTAAAGTCTTCCGCGCCCCCTGAGTCCGGGCCCCCCTTGGCCCGGGCCGGGGTACGATGTACCCCCTGAAACCCTTCTCGTAGGCCCTGGTAGCGCATTCATCTCCCTTATGACTTCTGCATATGAAAGGATATAACGTTTTTCCCAAGTTTGCTTGTACTTGCTGCTATACTTCTTGTTTTAGTTTTACGCGCCCCTTCTAGCAACTTTTGCTAACCATCTCCCTTGCGCTCATTGGTACTAACACTTTCTCCGACAGACGCCATTGAAAGAGCTCAGCTCTTCACAGTTGCAAGGACCTGCATTGACCGGTACCAGAGACAGCATTTTTTGCATGCCATTGTTATTTGTTAGGTCGTTAATTCTTAACAAATCGAATTGATTGCACTATCTTGACGTCCTTCATGGTCGACTCCTGGGAAGCCATGTCAACTTCCACTGGCAGTTAGGTGGCCATAACAACCACCAATCCTGCAGCTCCAATGATGTTTCACATTGTGGCTCAAGTCAAGTATGCACAAAGCTGGACAGCGCTGTTTCGTGCTTTTAGCTCTCATCGGCAGCCCTCAGCTATCTTTTCAAAGGCGCCACGGGGGGCATTCCGGGGCTGTGCCCCCCCCCCAAATGACTGCTTGTGCTCCACCAAGCGAGGACTGTGCCCCAAAGAAATGAACAGGCTTGGAGCTATTAAAGTGCAAATTGAGGCCTAAGACTCCCAAATTGGTGTTTTCCGCCCGAATTTTCGTATTTTTTGTGGACCCACACCGGATTTTATACAACTTCTGGGACAAAGACCTTTTTGCTTTTCTTGGCCTTCACTTAAGAATTCGTGAAAATTCGCAAGAACTTTGAGACGACAACCAGAGTTTGTGGAAACTTTCGAACTGAAGACCTTTTTTTATTGGTGAAAATTATTGAACAGAAGACCTTTTCTTTTTGGTCTTCACCTTGTTCGTTTGATCCACACTGGAATAAATTTTTCGTGCCCCCGTGCCCCTCTCGAATTCACATAAATAATTTCCCGTGCCCTTTAAAATTTATTTCTGCCCCCCCTCCCCCCCCAGTCACGCTATCCTGGAACCGGGCATGGGGATCGGGAGAAGCCCTCGAAATCGGGAGTCTCCGACGAAATCGGAAAAGTTGACAGGTATACTCGTCGGTACTGTACTGTATATTACGTACTTACAAATTTATCTGAACTTGAAATTCGTAGTATTTAAAAACAAAGTAAGAATAGAGAATGCTTTTAGAGTTCATTATAGTTTTTTTGTCTGATGCAATTAATTTTAAACTACGCCTACCGTACAGTGTAGACAAATTGGAGATACCTTGAATAGTTTTGTCATATTGTACATAGCTACAATTTTGCTCCGTAAGTATTTCAAGTCGACAGAGGTGGGCACAAATAACATCATACCAGAAGCGCAGCTCAACAAAGCGCAACGATCTTTTCAACCAGTAAAAGCGCAGCGCAAAATGCGCAGTTTTATTTTTTTAACTTCTGAAGCGCTGGGCAACTTTCGTAATAAACTTTTTCGTTCAGTTGAAGCGCAGGGCAACTTTCGTAATAAACTTTTTCGTTCAGTTGAAGCGCAACGCAATTCCGCAATTGCGAAACAGCGTTTTCGTACCAAGTTAAAGCGCAACGTAACTTCCACACTTGAAATTTCACAACACAATGCAAATGCGGCATTTTTGCGATTTTAGACAGTAAAAGAGTAAATAATTTGCTAAAGAAGGCAAACAGTTGTCACTATTACGATCGAAATGAAACAAAATTAAGTTCAATGTATAAAATTGCGCTATTAACCGAAAATAAATTAAAACCGCAGCGCAATTAAAGCGCAACAAATTTTAAAGACTTTAGTCCGCAACGCAACTTCTGCAATGTTTCAAAATAAAAAAATTAATGCGCAACGCAACTTCCGCAATTGCGGAGGTTGCGCTTTGCCCACCTTTGCAAATCGAAGTGCTTTGTTTTTCGTTTTCTTAAAGGTGTATTGCATCAATGCATCGTATTGATAACTCCAGCCGTACTATCTTGACTTGATGCATGATATAACGTTAAATTCGTAATGCTGCTTCCCTTGTTTGTACATATATACACATAAAATATACATATAAGTTAAAACATGGATAAGTCGCTGCGTAAGTGTAAACAAATTACACTCATCATCGTGCTGTATCCCGGGACAAAATTTGAGCTGATCTCTGCTGCTCCAGAAGTCACAAAACCAATCAATTTATCAATTTTAAAGCTCAAATAAAATGAGTTTTAGTCAAACGCAAACTTCGCTTTCAGGCTGATTTCTGAAGAAGTTGACTTCAAGAATTTAACATTGTTTTTACTATAAGTGTATTTACAACAAGGTGTAAAGATTAAGCTGAAAAATATCAATTTAAACATTGCTTTTACTATATTTACAACAAGATGTACAGACCATAAATAGGAATCTGCCGAGAGATGAATCCTTAGCTCCTGAAAAAGTTTGTAGTGTATTGTTTGGTAGAGGTAGACTCAAAATAACCATGAAACGTCACACGGCTTGCTGCGTGTGCCAATATTGCACAAGCAACTCGTGTCTGTGCGCCGCAAAATTTGGGACCGCTAGCTGGAGATCGCATGCGTCTGGATTAGGTAAAAAAAACTTTGCAAGTAAGTAGTGGAAAACATTCTTTGTTATTGAAAAAAATGCAATAAGAAATCAAAGTTTTGTAAAACTTTTTCCGCTCTGTTTCCATCTATCTGCTTTTGAAGTCACTTTTATCAAAACTTCAAACCCCGCCCTCTGCTGACAAAAAGAATTCTTGTTCAGCTTAAAGGTTCTACACAAATGACGCTCTCTCAGCAATCCTTTTGCAGCTAATCATTGCTCGGATTTTTCCAATAGCCATTCCTTTTCCTGCACTCTCTATTCTGACGATTCTTCTTGACAAACAGCAACTGATGAAAAGCTTCGAAAACATTAACATTTTAATCAAAGTGTTGGAAAAAGTTTTTGTTTGAAAAAAGACAGTCATTTGAAAGAAAAAAGAAATTTTTGGGAATAAAAACGTTTTTTTGTAGAAAAAAAGGTTATTTTGGAAAAAAAAACTTGTTTTTGTGAAAACAATCTTTTTCTTGAAAAAAAACAAACTTTTTTTGAAAAAAAAAAATTTTTTTTTGAAAAAAAATTTTTTATCTCTGGCGCCTAAAAGTCTCGGTGCCTAAAAGTCCCGGCGCTTAAAAGTCCCGGTGCATAATCGGCGGCGCATAAACGTCCCGCGCCTAAACGTCCCGCGCCTAAACGTCCCGCGCCTAAACGTCCGCGCCTAATAGTCACGGTCCGTGAAGGAGGCTTCACAGAGCATCAAGCAAAGAAACCGTGAATACTTACACCAATTTAATCACTTAAAAACGCGGCAAAAACTACAAACAAAGCCTTTTTTTGCGAAATTTGTGACAGCTAATACTAACAGATTATTATCATTAATCATATTAAGAGCAAAAAGGTCCTATATGAAAATATACCCGAATATTTCATACTCTGTACAGTACATCAGTTTAGTTCGTTGACAAATTTATGTTATGCTTCGCTTTTATTCGGCTTAACTTTGCTTCTCGGCTACTGCAAAATTTCTGAATAATTACTGTATTTTTAATGCTTTCGGTAGTACAATACTGGCGTGTAAACGGGATACATTTTTTGCCGCAATGAACAAGCCAATGTTAAAAATATTTTAAGATACTTGTATTAGACAGCAATAAAAATACTTGTTTATTGCTAACCTATTTAGTTATACGCTGTATATTATCTATTATGAAATAACTGCATTATTTATTGAATGCTGAATGATTACTTAAATTACTGCTTGCTCAAATTCTAAATAAGCTTTGACGTTAAATCTCTTCTAAAACTCAGAACTATCGCCAAAGAGGTCCCATTACTTTCAAATATATGACCTTCTGTTCACATTTACTTTACTATTATACAGTATGCAAAAACTAACTGACATCTATTTCATTTGAAAATATTTTTTGTGAAATTGTTAGCTTACTTTTCAATAGCCCATATGTTGTCTCGCTGACGACCTTTTGGCCCCATCTTGTGGCATAAAGTACCTCATGTCTTTGAACGACAATATTCCATTTTCAAAAATGGAACTTTTTTTTTTCTTTTTCTCAAAAACTAGTATTTTCAAAAATACCCTCTTAAACGTGGGATTTTTGCAGTTATTTTCATTTACAATCATTTACACTGTTTGGTTTCCATCTTTACAATTTGCAGTGTATGACCAATCGCGCAAGCTGTTTTCTGCATCTACATTCGCTTTTTTTCTGAACTCTTTCTCGCTCTTATGGCAAAACCCAGCCATACTGAACACCCGCGAAAAAAAGTAGAGGCTCACTGTCGTCACAATCACCAAGACAATGGAGCACTAAATTAGCAATTTTTCGAAAACAAAAACGTTTTTAGAGTCGTGCTAATTCTGCTGGGTTCAAAAGTGATTAACGCTATTTTTGAAATATTCTTCAAGTGCCATTACAGCCCCCCTTTAAAGTGTAAAACACAAGGCAAGTATGTATATCAAGCCAGATCGAACTAAGTCCGACGTTTTGACAATGTTAAGCCCAAACCCGGCGCGAATCCAAACCCTACCCATAAAGCCAGGCTCGACTTACTACTCTTTTGTGCAAAATTGTTTTTACTGAGCTCAACTGATTACAACAAATCACCCAAAAACCGTTGCTCTCAAGTCCAATCATCGTGTAAACGTTTGCTAAAGGTTGAGCTTAGCGTACGTGAAAGCGTTTTAGCCAACTTTATTTCGAAAAACGTCTGGCAGCAGTGAAAAAACATTCAAATTACTACAGCATTTAATCTTCTTTTTCTTCTTTCTTCATTGCCCGCTTTTCCGAGAGGGTTGTGGGAGCAACAGCTCAAAGTTAAGCTGCCACACTTCACAGTCTTCCATCACATCCATCATTTCGCTTTAAGTGAAGTCCCCACTGTTTAAACTGCGTTTAGTTATCATGCGTTCGTCAAAGCGTTTGTTGTTCTTTGCTTTTAATTGGTTTTTGGATTCAATTTTTTCATTCGTGCGTATGAAGCAAACACCTTTCGTCTCAATGTCCACACCAACCTAAAACTACATTTCTTGGATTCTGGGTGCAAGGTTTCATCATACTAGGGCGCCACAACGGAAAGCTGCTTGGCCCCATTAGAAAATATAAGTATAATGTTTTTCGTAATGACATAATAATCACAAATTACCAGTTCGGGAATCGAACTAACACCAGTTTCGTTTAGATCACCTGCCCAACAAACGCTCTAGCAGTCAGTGGCGTAGGAACCCCCCCCCCCCCCCCGCAATATCCGCAGTCGCGGGGGGCCCAGCACTGTAGGGGCCCCATGCTCAGGATTCCAGTATTCCAGTGTTGCTGCTATGCCGCTGTGACATTTAAAGACATTTTTAGGTTTATCCAAGCATAGCTGGCGCAGCCTTCCTTAACGCAGGCAAAGAGTTCTTTCCGTCTAGTCCAGTTGAGAGGCCCTGCATAGCCGGTCGCCTAGCTGTAGACTTTTTACAAACTAAGATACTTCGTCGGGACCGAGCACACAGTACAGTTTACGTCTTGCATACTCGATCGATTAATTGCGAGTCTTTGTGACGTCATAGATAAACACGATATGCGTTGAAGGTTTCAATTAAAATTTAGTTACCAGCAGAAAGGTTATCAATCCAGTAATCGTAATCACTATTCGAGATTTTGTCAATTTATTGTATATAACATACAATTCAGTAGCATCGTCGTTTCCTAATGTTCTCTCAGCGATGTTTATTTTTTTGTCATTGCCAGTTACAACAGCTACTGCAGAACAAAAATTTCTTACGAAGTCAGATGTCTCAAGATAGACTGGATGGGCTTTCTATGTTAAGCATTGAAGCCGAAAAAGCCAATCAGATTGACCAAAGCAAAGTTGCTATAACTATTGCCAGGGCAAAAGTTCGAAAAGTGCCTATGTTTGTGTAGTGCAAAACGAAATATCTATTTCACCGAAAATTTTCGACTTAAAAGATAGTACAAAAGAAATTGAGAGTATTCCTGAGCACTTATCAAATTATTTTATACTGAATAAAAGTTACGGTTTGGGGTTGGGTTAGGAATGGAAAGAGAACAAAATTAAGTTAATTTAAACAGTTACGTTTAATAGTTTACATTTTTTATTACAAATAGTTCCGCTTTTCCGGTGAAATAGCACCTTCCAATACAAAAATGTGCTTGAACGCAAGCCAAAAAAGCATACCTTTCGACTTCAGAGTTGAACCATGCTTAGATGAAAAATGATGAGTAGATCTACTGTATTTTTGCTAACATTTTGTCAGTATTCGCTGCTCCGAAAAGTCATGATTGTAGGGCATGCCTGATCATGCTTTGCAATTCGTATTAGAACTATATGAAGCGATATTAAAAGTGAACTTATGTTCACGTCCGACTTTAGCTGGACCTGACAAGTCTATAAATATTTTAATATACTTCAGTATTTATCAAAAATCAAACTTCAAATTATCGAGTTTAAAATACATTTCGGAAATTTTTCCGGGTCAAGTTCGATACATTTTTCTGGTTCTATCTTAAAACAAACAGAAATCTCGAAATTCTCGATTTTACTGAAATGAAACTTGCAATAATGATGCGTTGGACAAATCTTATAATCCAAAAGCCTCGAAAATTTTGGACATCTGAACCGAATAGCTATCTTGCCCTACAGCCCGACGATATTGTTCTTTTTTTTGGTTTTTAATTTTTTCGTTGGTGTGGTTTATTTACCCTTGCAAGGTTCAACCCGGCCATTCAGCCATGCAGCATGTGTTACTGAGGTTGCTATAAATTGTTTACATATTCCTGATTGCTTAGCGTGCTTATGTTGTGATACTCCCGCATCTGAATGCTCTTATTCTAATGCTTGTGCGTGCCTTCTGGGAACTACACGTTGAGAAGTGCCCACACAGTCTTGTTCTGCAGTAATCCCGATTGCATTGTTTACAACTGTGCAGCTGTTTAGAACTATTGTAAATCATCAGATGTATTTTTCATAATGAGTAAGTTAAAAATGCTGTTGTTAATTGATTACTTATACTTTGCTGGGGTGTCACTGAGTTGAACCACAATACACCAGTGCACATCACCGTGGCCACCGAAACAACAAGGCCTCACGCATGGTTTTGGAAAAGGCGATGACGTCATCGCGAGTAGTCTGTCTGGCGAAAACTTTTTTGCTTGCTAGCGGTAGGTGACTGCTGTGAAAAACTACAATAGTTAACACTTAAAGTGAAGTAATTTAGAATATTATGAACACAATACCTGGCAAAAAATTATATTGAAAAATTAGAATAAACAAATATTCTTTTTGTTTTTGATCTTAGCGCAGTTATATAACTTAAAGATTTGTGCAATGTAAAAGTTAATTACACTGCAACTTGTACTACGGATAGAAGTGCGAATATCACAATTTAATGAATCTCTGCGTAACCAAATAACACTGCTTTTATACCACATAACAGTTACAGTAGAAATAATATAATATTGTGATTTGCGAAAACATTGAAGAAATACTGTAAACCAAATATTTAACAGCAAAAATCTTGATCAGACATAAACCAAGTATTTAAAAGCGAATAACATTCATTGCAGAGTTAATATTTCAATGTTGAAAATGGTCTCAATGGATTACGACATTAAAACAAAATTGCACCTTAATTTCCAGAAACTTTGCTGAAAAAAAAACAAAACAAAAAAACAACAACATATAGATATTATTTTGTCCATTACTATAGCTATGCCATTTCCAATATAACTACCAGATTTTCAATGCGCATTTTAAGTTTATAACTCCCACTACGTTTAACTTATTGACAGAAGTTGATGTCAGCTATTTCAAATAAAATTGAATGAGAGAAAAAAAACACACTTTAATACTACGCAATAATGAATACTGAGCGATTGCAAGGTATTATACAGTACACATAAGTTATTGAAGAGTTGCCAATTTTCTTCTTTTTGAAAACTTTACAGCCCCAAATAAATCGTTTTTCATAAAGCAATAATTATTTAGTAATATGTTAACACAAGAGTAGATTGCCATTTTAACCAATTGAATAGACTCATGATTGGACGAACATGGAGTCAAAAATCAAGCAACAGTACTTCATCCTCCAGTGTAGCTAAAATTGAATTGACTGAAAGAGCACGTTGTGAGTTTGACCTAAAAAATTCGTCAAAAGCATGCAATCTTTTGTATTACAATATAGCTTACGAGTCCTATGTGCAAAATGTCAGCATTAGGATGTAAAAGATTTCCACTACTCATGCCTTTGATCAAAGAATACTTGAAGCTGGTATCATCCACATCGCTGGAGACTATGCGAAGTTTACACTCCTCGCACTTTAATTTTTTGTTGATGGAATCACAACAATAACCGCCAATATAAGTAATCACGGGAATGGTGTCGCTGGCAGAGCTAATGTCTTCTTCCGTATTAGCAATTGGAATGGGAAGAAAGTTAGATGAAGATGTTTACTTTACTGTTTTTCCATTTTTTTCATCAAATGTTGAAGTTGTACGCAGAATTTCGTGAGGATGAAAATGAAGTTCGCACACCTAGAAATACAAGTAGAATATTAATATACTTGCTGCAAAAATCGCAGGGTGTGTGATCGAAATAAACCTAAACTAGGCCATTTAATTCATAGAACAACCCTCTGTAACACACCTTAGCACAAGTTTTCAGGTTATGAGCAAAATATTTAATTATCATACGCGACAAAAATCTAATCAAAGCTTGATATTTCTTCGTACTATATGTACACAATTAACTTCCAAAATAATATTTTCCGTATAGTATGTTGCACCAACTTTAAGTGGCATCGAAAAATTATCTACGTACTTCAGCAAGTAATGAAACAGCCAATAGTAGTCTTGAATACTTGTTAAACTTACTTTGCTATTTTTGGATGGAATAAAATCTTTTCTTTTAATAGAATGTATCCATTTTTTCTTTAAATCGGTTTCCTCAGGAAATCCGAAAACGGCTACTTTGGGACCTGTATCATAATTTCCTTTGCAGTTGAGCACACTACATCTATAAGGCTTCACTTCGAAAGGTACCGAAATATTCAAAGTGAAAGTAGGTTAACAGATTTTAATTGCATAAATTAAAATTTTGTCCTGCGACAACCACAGTAGTAAATTTAAAACAAAGCCAGTATTAAATTAGCAAAGAAGTCAGTTCAAAAACATTTGCTAACTATTCTTGTCTTAACCCATACATTTAACATCTTGCATGCATGCTGATGCAGGTAAAGATGATAAGCTTACTTATCATTTGCAACTTAACACTACACAATAAAACTGAGCATAATCTAATTGGAAACTTTTACACAATCATGGCTTCATAATTTTTGGCGGTTCTGTAACCAAAATGATTTCAGTGTGCTTGAAATTACTTTCAAAAATATTGTACGCTACATTGTCCTTTGACATGGTACATTGTCTTTTTATAGTTTTAGTGGTTGTTTTTACTAAGAACTCATACTAAAATACACTGTGAATAATTTATACACTGGTACTAATCAAATTACTAAGTGGTAATATTTGGGTAATTTCTTAAAATACTGAGTACTAAATTATACTGCAAAATACTGCAAACGTTAACAACATATTTCTTAACTGAATAGTGCAACTAGCAAAAGTACTTATTGCTGAACTGTCACTCTTTCAGTGAAACGCTTGTTACTGTGCTTTACAAACCAATGCAAGTCCTCGCGATTTCGCACTTTTGTTAGCTAACAAAACAACAGCGCAGAAAAGTAGGACAATCAATCGGACTACTGGTAGTGACATCACAAACTATGCTTGAGGCCTTGTTGTTTCGGTGGCCACGAAATCACGCGATAGTCGTTTTCCGTAAAAAATATATTTTTGAAATTTGCAGGTTTACGGTGAACTAATGATATGGTTTTTTGCGATGTTGCACTGTATGACCCCTTTAATTTTATTTCATTAGTAAAGTAAGCTAGCTGTAAACTGAAAGTATACACTATTTTTGTTCTTTTTTAAATATTATCACATGCAAGACCACAGGAATCTGCACTGCGCATGTTACTTTATTGCATGCAATACCCTGGCATCGTCTACTATACACTATTCATATTGAGGTAATTCTAAAGTAACAAACTCAAAGGGGGGCTTCGCCCCCCAGACGTTGACAAGCTTAATAAAGATTTTGGGCCCCCGATTAAACTCGCGGGGGGGGGGCTGCACGTTCTAGCTACGCCACTGTTAGCTGCTGAGCAATTATTGCGGCTAACTAACTTGAAAATTACTTAAAATTTAGTTTTTGTAATTTACTGAGCTTTGGTGTTAGTCCGATTGTGAGAACGCCAGCGTTCAAGCGCATCCTAAATTTGTTTAAAAAAAATCGATATGCTCGGCGTGCGACTTACGGGTGCACAACTGTATGCTCAGCGTGCGACTTACCGGTGTACAAAGCCAGTTTCTTAAAATTAACAAGCCATGCAGTTGTAGCTTCCCATCGAAAGCCAAGTGTAGACCGGGCCTTAAATTAAAAAAGATACAATATAGAAAATGAGTTTAAAAAACTATGAATCTCGATTATAGCAAAAACAAAATTTTATTTACAACTTGTTTAATTGATTTTGTGGATTCCGCCACTCAAGCCAAAATTCTATTAATCGAGAAAAAATGTAGTTCAATACAAAGTTTGAAAAAATACAAAGTTACGGTATGCAAAGTACAAAGATTGAAAATTATTTTACCAATGTTTTTGCTTTGACTGCGCATTTGAATAATTTATTTTGTTTTCATTTTAGGTGAAAAATTTTATATCGCGTAGAAAATAAAAACAGAAAAAAAAACAAGCAAAGACGAAATTTTTTTTCCGAAGAAAATAACGCGCGACTTCCGCACATCCATCTTCGCGAGCATTTAAGACCGATGTTTAGGCAATACGTATACCTCTATTGAAGCAAACTTTTAGCACCAATTATGGTCGCTCAGCCAAATGCTTCTAAAAGGTAAAAATACTGTATCTACGGTTTGTTTTCCGAGTTTTGTTGTTTGTAATACTGTAGATATTGCGCTAGCATCTTTTTGAGATCAGAATATTTGTACGAGCGATTATGCAAAAAATGTATCTTAAGTTTATAACATTGCTACCGGCATTTAAACCAGTATGCAATTTTGTGATTTAGTTTATCAATTAAAGCGATTTAGTAATCAAAGTTTTACTTTCAGTTTCAATTTGAAAAATGGTCTCAAAAGATGCTGTACGGTAGATTATTCTGAATTATCTAGAATTAACTTTATCAAATTCGCAAGCACAGTTTCACATACGATGCTTTGGGCGAAATATGATCAAGACATTGCCAGATAGCGATGGTGTCGTTGATATTACGTGCAAAATATTGCGATATCGGTATCAGATTAGGACTGATAAGCGATTTCAGTTCCTCAAATGCCGTGAATATAAATCATGCAAAATCTTCGTCGTGTTTTATTAACTCAAAATAGAAAGACTGGAACAAAATAAAAAGTGAATTATAAGCGACATTATGGTAGATTATTTGGGAAGTCATTATTTTAGAAAATGAAAGCAATTTTCAGCAGTTTCCTTCTTTTGATCTGTTGCGTCAAATATTTGGAAGGTAAACTGTGAGTGAATTAGTTTTTGTTTGATCTTTTTGTGTTGAACAAACTACTGTTTAACTAAATTTACAGTAAAAGGTACTTGACATCTTGCATTCCAAGGGGGGGGGGGCAATTGCTCTCCTGCCTGCCTCTTGCGGGCCCCCTTGGGTCGCTCCAATCTCGGGCTTAAGATTGACAAAATGTCGCAAAATTTGAGCTGGATATACGTGCTGGTACTTACTTTGTTTTTTCGCTTTTAGAAGCTATGAAGCGTAATCAAAATAACTTTGCTATACTGAATGACGATTTCGTTTAAAGCATCAATGCGATAACTATTACACAGTTGTTATGAATATAACGTCATAATTTATCATCAATGGTCATTTTATTCCATATACGAACAATTAGTCGTAAAATTTTTTAGATCTGCCGTAATTTTCTGGCTTTTTTTTGCCTGTTTTTGGCTTCAAATCACTTTTTGAGTTCGAAACTTTACTTATTGGCCCGTTTACAACTCTGGCCCAGCACATCTAATAATCGAAAACAAAGCTGCTATAGGTTCTGGGATATGTGCAGTTATACGCAATGTGTATTAAAATGTAAAAGTTTATGATTGCAATTTGCTGTTTTAACTACGCAACTTCATGCTCATATTGCTCTGAGACAGTTTTGATATCTTGCGTTTCTTCTTTTGTAGATTTTTCTTTCGTGCAATCATTTCTTCTTTTGTGCAAGTACTCAAATTTGAAAAAAGTTTTCTGCAGTTTAAATTGATATGTACTCTGGTGTCTGATTTTTCACTAGTATTCTCGCAAAATCACTAACGATGAGAAAAGACAAATTTTTGGCCAAAACCATTCAACAATAACTTTTGAAACTAAATATTCGGTAAATGACGTCATCAATGATGTAAATTGAACAGTTTTCATTTCTAAAACCTGAAATGGTGATTGCGTCACAATGCGATGATGTTTCTGTCATGTTCAGTCAAATTTGATGTATAGCCACAGAAAATTCTGTTGACGGCAAACAAGGACCACAAAAACAAACTGAATCGTAAATCAATAACATTGTAAAAAATTATCTTTCTGCCTTTTGGACATTCTCCTAAACACTCGATCTTGCTTTTCCTAACCGCGTCCAGATTTTGGTTTATCCCACAGTGACTTGAAACAGTGATGACAAATGAATTTAAACAATGCACATCTTGCGTCTGTTATAATTGCTAAATTACGTGGCGCTCGCCGCAAATAACCATTGCCAAAATTCTGTCGTTCAGTGAAAAAACACAACGTATGTGAATAAATGTGTTGTGATATTTCACTTCTGAACTTGACAATGAAGCTTCTTCGAGTTAATTACGCTTTTTTTTGCACAACACTTTTTGTCTAACAAGATGGTATTACATGCCTTCCAAAATCGCCTATCCTCTGCCATAGGCGTAGACGGGGATCAGGGGGTGGAACCCTCAGCCACCGGAGATAATGGGGGCCTGGGGGCAAAGCCCCCAGCCGCTGAAAGATTGTTGTAATTTTCTAAAAAAAGAGCTATTTTAATACAATTGGATCATGTTTTGCATGTGTTCAGAACCTCTTGAAAAAACTAGATTTTTAACGTGTGAAAGTCACCTAAAAAGTTAAAGTGTTCAATTCTTTTTTTACTTACAAATTAAGTCCAAGCCACGTTTAAAATCTTACATTTTAGAGCTAAATTTTGTGAGTGATTTGGTTTAAGTAGGATGAAGTAAGGCACATTGCCTCCTGTAATATTTTAGCGGAAAAAATAATCCACTCGAAGATTTTTTTTAGAGAGTTTCGTTTCGTTATGAAAATTAGCAGTTATAGGAGTACATGTACGGTTAGGGGGTCCAGGCCCCCTCCATTCAAACTCAATAATTTGTTCAATGAGCATTTTCCCAAGTTAGTTTTTTGAAAATATTTTTTCGCGTAAAAACTAGCCAGGTGGAAGAAATCGTTATTGAATTATGGCATAATACGAAATGGTTAAACGTACTTGTAGATGGTCAGACGTACTCATAGATGGTTAAACGTACTTACCAGGATATTGCTGTTCGGGCGGGATTTGCATTACGTGGGGCCCCCGGTACTTGGGGGATTTTCGCTGCATCCTCCTGCGAAACATAGGTGAAGACTAAATAAATGTTTTACCATCTGAGTGCAAAGCACCTGACACTGACCATATGGTAAATCCGGCCCTGGTTGTTGTATTATGTTCATAAAAATGGTTATATAAGGGCCTGACGTTGTAAGTTTCAGGACAAAAACCCTTATTTCACTAAGGTTATACATGTAAATTGGTGGCCAAAATTGACTTGAGAGGCCCCGGATTCCATGGTCGTCAATTTATTGTTAATTACTGTTGTACACGTGTACTGTTGTAAGCAAAATGCTTAACGAAACTGAAACTGGAAAACATAAACTTTTTGTCACATTTTTATCATTGGTGTCATTTCAATTGGGAATTATTGCCTTACCTCTTGCCTTTAGCAAGTTTTCCGTTCGGTACCGTATCTTAAAAAATTCGCGTGTTTAATGCGAAACACGAAATTTCTATTATGTGGGCCCTTATCAGTGCAGCTAGAATTCAGAAACCAGCGTTCAATGGCAGAATCGTTTTCACACCAAAGAACGACTTGGTGCAATACAGTACGTTATGATTACAAAACGACAATTGCAAGGCATTCTAGCCGATACAATGATCAAACAAGTGCGTGTCAACAAATGAAATTTTATCACAACTATAATTTTTAGCAGCAGGATTAGTATGGACCGGCCGGTTAGTCGAGCGGTAACGCGTTCCTCTCTGGAGCGGGAGGTCAGAGATTGAAATCTCGGGCTGGTCAAATCACACACAGTGTTGTCAACGACTCGCCATCGCTGCAACATTTCTTCGAATGAAGCTGTGTTGTCCGGGCGCAATGACGCGGAGATGGGCCCGCAAACTCGTTACACGCTGTGGCGTATCACAGCGAGTATAATGAAAGATTTGATTTGAGTAGGATTACAACGGTATAGCACATGAATGTCGGAAAAGAATCGAAACTGCGTATCTGCATAATGAATGTTGTATTATTGCTGCACTTAAGACGAATTTACGCAGTATCCGTTTTTCGTCCGTTTTGGTTCGGTTTTTTACGTTTGTGTTTCTGCATAAAAAAGTATGCGCTGTTTCGTCCGTATTTGTGTAAGTCCACTTTTGCATTAAGTACAGTAAGTAGGCTGCTTTGCATTGCTAAAATTTGTTCAAAAAGTTTGTGTACAAACGATGAGAGCGAAATTTCAAAATAGAGCTGAACCCCTTTACAAAAATTTTTTGCAACACTGTCGTCCAGTATGTAACATTCTGATTAGTGCGAATATGGACATACAAAAATGCGGAAAAAATACATACTTTTTCATGGAAAAGAAAAACGGACAAAAGCGGAGAAAAAACGAATTCTGCGTAAATCTATTTTTAATCTTGCGGTTACACGTGCTGAGGGTAGCTAAAGATCCAGAGAGCTAGTATCCTGAAGTGGCCATACTTAGCTCTGTACGATGACTTTAACATAATTAAAGTATCCGGAGTGATAAATACCCCTATTTTACACGGTAGGGGAAAACAAACACGTTTCCTTTCTTTCTATCAACTATTTTTGGGGATAAATCCATTAAATAAGAGCTTTTATTTCGAACGAACTTGACTTAGAATCAATAATATTCACAATTACCCCTGAAAATTTCAATTTGGTAGAATGCTAGATAAAGCCAGGAAAGTTTTACAATAATTATCTCTGCTTGGTGGCTTCGAACAAACAGGAAATTCAGTGGACAAGATTTCGAAGAAATCCACAGGAACATTAGATCGTCGGAAACTCCTAAGCAGGTGCGGATTCCTCCAATCATGAAGTATTTTATGGAGTGAAAGTGTGCGAATTGTCCAATAAGTTAGCGTCTGACGCTGTCCGGTTACAGAAGAATATATATGCGCTACAACAACAAAAACTTTTTAAAATTTTGTTAAATACTCTCACACATGCCAAATTTTCAGTGATCTCCGGTTTAGAAGTTTACATATTGCCCCCTCCTCCAGCATGAAATGCGTTAGTCAAATAGTCTGCGTAAAATAGAGTAGCCGATATGTTAAAAGGGCATTCAAGTCATGTTTTTCACTGTTGAGCAAACTGTTGGGCAAGCCTAAAATGCATTCCTATCAAATTCAAACTTTCTACGTCTTACCATTTCCGAGATATTGCAGTTCAAAGTGAACGATTTTTCCCTTACTTCAGTGCAGCAATTTTGCCAGTATTGTGAAAGAAGATTAATTTTTGCAATGTTGGCTTGAATTTACTTAAATAGCAGCTAATTTACAATTTTGACTTTTTACGTTGCTTCGACAGCATCTCTGCCGAAAACACTTATTGAGGATTAAAAACATTAAAAACTAACTGCAAGTAACCAGTAACTTTTTGAAATTATGTTTGTAGTTGACAACCCTGCAAAATTTCTAAAGGAAAAAAGCTTTTCCAAAAGTAAATCTAAACTGTCATATCTTGAGAATGCAAGGTTGAAGAAAGCTTAAGTTTGGTGAAGTTAGTCGTTAGATCTGTCAAAAATTTTTGAGAGAAAAACAGAGCAAAAAATTGTTGAACTGAATGCCCTTTTACGTACTGCAAAAGTACGATGACAATGATTTATAAAATTACACGTCCCAATGCAGAAAACAGCCTCAATTGTGCAGCAAGAGAGTACAGCGACAGGGCCACAACCAGGGGGCAGGGTCATCGCTTTCCATGAAACATTTTTCGCATCTCCCGCAATTTTCAAGCTAGCGAGATGTACAAACTCAAAGAAAAATTTCGTAAAAAACGTGATCAATTTTCTGAAATTGAAAAGGTTAATAAACATCGAAAATCTCTACCTATGCCCAGGCCGAAACTAAGAACTAAACGTATTTACAAATATTGCCCTTGAAACCTTAAAGTCGATCAGACAATATTTAAGTAAATGGTGTTTTAAGATGTACTTGTATGACCAAGTAATACGCATCTTATTTGTGAAAGCAAAAAAACAAATTAAAAATTTAAAACGTATCCGCTTCTGCTAGAACATTTATGTTTCATGTTTAAAAACGCAAATAATGTTCAGAATCTAAGCCACCTATAAAGTTAATAAGAAAATTCTTCATTTTTTACACAAAATAATTGCTACGTGACGTTCAAATGATGACGTATTTAATTCAAGACTTTTTTTTTAATATCTAAAAGACAGCTAGTCCACGGGCCAAATTTGACTGTTTCCAAGACCTCTGACTTAAAAGTTAGGCAGGGGACATATTTATACAATTTCCTCGGCCCTGTAACAAAATGAGTTGGAAAATAACCAGCGAAAAAAAAATTTGTGTATGGCTGATGCCAATTTTATCTGCGTAACCTGAATTTTTCAACTAAAAGCGCAGCCTAAAAAGCTAATATTTTTTTTGAAAAAAAGTATGCAACAACTGCATGGTTCCGTGTAAATTGAGACATTTCAACAAAATATTTATCAGAAGCCTGAAGGCGGGTCGCTCGAACGCTGGGAGACTTCGTAAAATCTGGAATTAAAAATAACTTAACATTTAGCAAAAAAAAGATACTTTTGTTATAAAAATATTTTAACCCAACCAGGTTTCAAACTCTTGACCTCTGTAATCGATATTATTTTGGGTTACTGATAATGCGATTGTTATTATCTCAATAACATTGTGTGTAATCAATACAATAGTTTTTATTACACAGAATAGCTTTTGCCTGAGGTGATCTTTTGTAATATAGTAGCTTATTTATATGCAAAATTTTGGCAGTGATATCGCTACCAAGTGATCCTTTTTTTTATGGTCGAGTGCCACATTTATGGCAAAATGTTCGTATATGACAAAATGTTTTTCAAGTAAATATGCAAAAGAGTTGTAAAGCTGAGTCACTGTTTACTGCGGATTATTTTGCTTTTTTTGTGTGTTTTAGTAATTGAAGTTAAGCGTAATGATTTAAGCTTAAATGCAGAGGTGGAGAAAGCGCAATTTATTAGCGCAAAGCGCAACTTCCGCAACCTCCGCAATTGCAACATTTCAGTTGCGCTTTAATTTTATTATTTTCAGATCTTATAGAAGTTGAGTTGCAAATAAATCCTTTGAAATTTGTTGTAAATTAACTGCGCTGCGCTTTCAGTATATTTATCGATTTATTGTGCAATTTTATACTTTGAAGTTAATTTGGTTTATTTCAGTCATATAATATTGTCAAATGTCAGCCTTTGTTTGCTTCTTTTTGTCTATAAAATTGCAAAAATTCGGATTTTACAATGTGTTTTCAAGGCATTTTATCACAGAATTTGGGTGTGGTTTGGTTTTGATAGGAACCCAAACCCTGTTCCGTATTTACAGAAGGTATTTTGCGCGTCAACTTAATCCAATAAAATTGGGGAAGTTGAGTTGCGATTCAGAAAATAAATTGCGCATCTTGCGTTGGGCTTATTAGTGGTTTAAACACTCATTGCACTTTGTTACGCAACGCTTTTAGTAAAATGTTATGTAACTTCATCTCGGCTTAAGTGTCTTTCAGTTCGTGTTTCAAACTACGCATGTTCTGATTTCTAGCATCGTTTAAGAGAGAATGAAAAATTAATTATAGAATATGATGATTACTTACAACCAGTCAGTTGGTCGAGCTATAAAAAGTTTGTCTCTAGAGCAGGAAGTGTGAGGTTCAAATCTCGGGCCAGTCAAATCGGACACATTGTTTCTTTCCAACAGTTTGCCACCGCTGCGACATTTCTTCGAAAAGAGCTGTGTTGCCAGGGCGCAGTGACGCACAAATGGGCCCTGCAAATTAGAAATGGGCCCTGCACATCAGAAAAACGCTTATATAAATAAAGTTTTGCCCCAACACGCTGTTTGGCCGTTAGGCTCTGCAGGGAGTGAGCAGTAAATCTTTTACTCGAATATGACCCAGCAAAGTTTTAACAAGCTCTGTAAAAACAGTATATATAGCGCTTTTTAATAATTTAAACATTTTGACAACTACGCATATAGGGACTGTTTGAAGATTGGGCTCGGAGGCAATTGGAAATAGCCCCAACCTCTAAACAAATACGACCTGCCAGGGAAAAGTGCATAGCCACTAACCATAGTGCCTTTTTAATTAAAAAGGCTCATTTTGCTTACTTTTCCAGGATGCCATTCGCCTGAAGACTCGGGAGAGCGAAGGAAAAAAAGGCAGGCGAATCTGATCGATGCGGAGAGCACACGAGTGCTTCGAGATTATTTCACCAATTGTTTGAGGAGTTCGGTAAATGCTATACGTGTGATGAACTTATAATCGGTATCTTTCCAATATCTTGACCAAATCCAAAATCGAATAAAAATCTTTGTGTTACTTTAGATTTTGAATTAATTTGCAGGATTTCAATGCTGCCATCAAAACTCTGCTTAACCGAAAATTAGGGGGAAATACTTTATACTAAAGTAACTAAAACCGAAAATAAGTTACCTCTACAGCCTGTCTTACCCAAATGCGGTATCCTATTCAAATAGAACTAATCTTTCGATTTCGTTGCAAACTCCGTGAGTGCATAAAAATAGCTTTCCTACGTAATAAACTTTGTCCCACGTTTCTACCCGGCCTAGGTTCAGAAAATATTCCCAATTTCACTTTTTTTTTTGTTGCATAGGTGGGAGAAATTTGGGAATGGGAAAGTGTAATTGACACGACTATTTTGGATACAAATTGGTTTGAAGATAACTCAGCATCCTTTTGCAGGTAACGAAAGTTGTATACGAGTTTTTGTTTGGATAAAATAATTTCAATCTCGGAAAGTTTTTTAAAAATTATGCGGAAAAACAGTTTTAACAGTCTTGAAAAATGATAGAACTAAAGTAACTCTTCGGTCCTGATTGTACGGAGAATTTATTTAATTTGATTAAAAACAGTAAAGCCGTATCTAAAAATAGTTAAATTTTTTAGCGTTTCGGACTTAGCTACGTCAATCATCAATAAAAAGTAAAATCTAAAACAGTAAAAAGTATAAAAAATTCTGTAAAAAGATCTCGAACAAAAGTAGCCTCACTACAACACAAAGCAGTAATATCGCTGCACAAAGTATAGTTATGTTTCTGCAGCAATATTAAAGCTTTGTATTGTAGTGAGTCAGTCTACTTTTATTCGAAATCTGTTTACATAGTTTTTTTATACTTTTAATTATTTTAGATTTTAATTTTTACTGATGATGGACGTAGCTAAGTCCAAAAACTTATCAATTTTACTATTTTAAATTAAGCTTTTCTGTGGTTAGTCAAAAGAATAGAATGGCGAAAAATTTATCAGAACTTTTAGATTAAAAAGCTCAGCGTTCCCAAGCACCGGCCAGTTGGTCGAGCGGTAACGCGTTCATCTCTGGAGTGATAGATCATAGGTTCAAATCTCGGGCCGGTTAAATTGGACACAGTTTTGCCAACGGCTCGCCACCACTGCTACATTTTTTCGAAAGGAGCTGTGTTGCCCGGGCTCAATGATGCGGAGGTGGGCCCCGCTAACTCGTTACACTCTTCGGCGTATTACAGCGAGTACAATGAAAGATTTGATTTGATTAACGTTTCCAAGCTTGTACATAGGCCCGGTCTACCCTGAGCGTACAAACGTATTTTTAGTTCATTTTGAACAGAAAATTGGTACGCCTGGCGTGACGCCTAAACAGCGTACAAACTCCTAGTTGGTTAGAATAGACTAACGATACGCTTGTGCGCTCACGATTTTACGTACGGTGTAGGCTGGGTCTTATAGGTCCGAATCCAGTCATAGTGCCGTCATAATTGTGATTTTGCAATATAGGTATTGTAACTCTCTGTCATAAAAATAAAGTCACATCAAAATCCATGTTGAGGTCATGCCAGGGACTCAAAGATAAATCTTGTCAGGGGATACGAAGACTGATATAAAAAAAAGATTTTCACCAAAAATCCCGATAGCTTTTGTCTCATGCACACAGAACTACAACTACTTGAGTGTTGGAGCAACTATACTTGGGTCCTCGTTAACTTAGATGCCCTCTCGGGCCCGGGTACAATGTACTCCTTGAACCCCCTCTCGCAGGCTCTGGTTTTAGCGTCACCCAAATGTCTGCGTTAGATTTTGCTGTATTTTATGCTCCATTGTGTCTTTATTACAACGTCAACATCATAGCTAAAGTCACCAAAATGTTGTCAAAATCGCCATTACTTTATTTTAGCCTTTAAGAACACTGGTGTGAAAACACAAACTGATGACGGATTAAAAACGATTGTTGACCATATATTTTTAACTTTTTCAAATTGAATAAAAAAGTACAAACAGCAGAAATCTAACACAGCACCGTATGTACTATATGTCTATCTGCCCAAGCATTCTTGTTTTATTTATATGAATGGTTTAGTGAAGCAACTAATGAGGACACTGCAGAGTGTTGGAATAGAAGGCTGAACGTTTACGTTAGAAATACCTCGTTTCTAACTGATCCCTCGCAACAATGCATCAATCAATACGCCGATGACGTCTCACTGGGAAGAGGTAAAACAGTAGTCTTTGATAAGTTATACGGCAACAAAGCATTCTTTTTATAAGAGGTTTTGCAATGATGGTGATGAAAAATATCAAAACCATTTCGCAACAAGAATTGGCTATTGCATCACAAAAGCTTGTATCACTAATATTGTTATCCTATTTATGAAAGTTTTCATAGCAACTGAATCAAAAAGGCATAACTGGAGCAACTCCCTGAAGTGCCCACTACTTAATCACGCTCTGATACTGTAGCTACAACCCCTCACTATTGCCATATCATATGGCATATCTTTCAATGTTAATTCGGTCCAGCTCTTCTCTTAATGATCAAAAATCTGCGTGACAAGAAAAGCAGAAATTAGATATGTGGTTGAAACTAAACAATATGTGCTCCAATCTCGAGGCGTCATAAAAGTTATTTAAACGTCCCTCACAGGTTCACTCACGCTTGATTTATTTTTTCGAAAAACAATTTTCACTCTATCGATTTTTATTCGCCAAACGTGATATGAAACGTCAACGTGTCTGTTTTTGTTTTCAGCCTCAAGCAGCGCTGTAATTTTTCAAGTTGGATCACAGAATTCAGGAGCAGGTAAATGCATAGCTGATACTCCTGTTTTTCAAGGGTGCCACATAGCGTAAAGTCAAAAGCTGTACTTTTCGCACGTACCGTAGATTTGGCTTCTTTTAACAAAACTTTCTATTCTTGCATAATATCTCAAACCCAACAAAATCAGTCATATGCTCTTAAAGTTTCCAAACGTGATTGATGACTTTATCAAACGGTTAACGATTAAAAAAAATTTTCTGTAAATGATCGGTGAATACGCTTTTGTAAAAATGAGATTTTTTGAGAAAAGCGTTATGTGTGAATGCAGTCTCAGTCAATTATTGGTTTAAAGCAAAACCTATTTTGCCTCATTTTCGCAGTAGTTCAGTGACAAAAAAATCGACTGAAGATTTTTGAAACGGCGATGGGCTAATTATTGTGATAAGACAGCACTTCTTGATTGCTTGCATGCGTAATTATAGCCAATTTTTGTTGATTTAAACAAAGAATTGAGCTTATGACTGTTAGGATTTTTAATCTGTGGTTTATATTTTAAGACTTTGATAACTTATTACAGTATTAGGCATTTTAGAGACCTATGTTGGTTTTGTTCTTTTTGTCCCAGCAAGAGAGAGTCGGATGTTAACTATTCGACGATCCGTTCTGCTTGTAGCAATAAAACTCGAAGTGCTTGGATGAATCTACACCCGCTTATAAGAGTTTTCTGTGTTCCAGTGTTCGTGTGAATTTCCTAAAACTCTTGTTCATTAAATTTTACTGATTGGTAGAAACCACCAAACAGAGATAAATCAGCATAAAGCGTCTTTTCCAAGGACACAACTACGTGACCAGACGGGTTGGTTGCAGATAAGAATAAAAACAATGCCTTTACCCTCTTGGCCACGCTGCCAACGATGCTGATTTCTGACAAACCTAAATATCTTCAGAATTGCGAAAATTTATTTTTAAGATTGTCTACTGTCACAGTAGTAGCCATGGAGAAGGGGGCAGGTGGTACCGGGCTCTCAATTGAAATGCCTCCAGTGATAAAAGTTGATGACAATAGAGCCTATTGTTTCTTCAGTTTCAATTTCTTTTAGCATTTTCGCGTAAAACAGCACAAGCGCACAACGATAATTAACAGTAATGTTAATATTGGCAGCCAGGGGTGCCGGGTGCCCTTAATTCAAATTTTTGCGATCCAATTTAAATGTGTAACCCGGAAAAACTGAGGGTTTTTATCATGAACGTTGCAACCTCAGGCCATCATGTAGCCTTTTTATAAACGTAATGCAGTAGCATGAATAGTAGTCATCTACTGCACCAACGTTAAATAACAATCCACCTCCATCTCTCCACACTCTAAATGAAATAAACACCAGATCTAAACATGTTTAGCGCGGCATTTGCTAATCATGTAGTTTTCTAAACATGTTTAACTGCAGAGTTCATGTGTTTAAATTTTTTGATGTTTAAACCTGATAATGCCCATTAAACACGTTTAGCGAGCTTTTTTTCAACGCGTTTTTTCTTTAACGTGTTTAATTGCGCGAATTAAATGTTTAAATTACTGGTGTCGTTATTTTATCTGCATTTGAATGAACGTGATCACTAACACCAAGTTTTTGCTTAAAGTTCATTTCGGTCAAGTTGCAGTTACATAGAAACCATAATAAAAAGAAGAGTTTGACCGAAAAAACGCTTTCCGGGCTTGTTCTTTTTCTCAAATATTACCCTATGTGAACGGAACATGCCCGGTGAGCTTACTTCTGTCAAAGACTTTTTTTCATGATGCTTTAAGTCAACTTTGTGTGAATGCAACTTAAGCGAGATGAACTTGAAGCAAAAATTTCGTGTTAATGATCGCGTTCACTCAAACGCAGATAAAATAACGACACCAGTAATTCAAACAATTATTATATACGACATTGCATATCATTTATACACGATAAGAAAAATCGCAGATTTTTGAGAAGTGAAATAATGTTATTGTGCTGAAAGATCACTCTAAGTTGCTGCGTATAGTTAGCTTTTGCGATAACTGTTTTAGCTCATTATTTTCTTTCGTCTCAGTCGAGATTTCTATTGAATCGATCTTTATTAAAAATAGCATCAGATCGCTTTTAATCATGCAAGGACAATTTTACACGGCAGAAACAGCACTACTCGCTAAACCTTTTCATAGGTTATGTATGACTCTTTTCGTAGCACCTCTACATTTAATACAATGTATATTACACCAAAAAAACATTAATGCAAACATACACTTCAATGATAAAAAATAAAACCATACAATCATTATCAGTATCTCTAACGTACGACAGCTAACAAGTGATGACTTTCTAGCTTAAACCACTGGCATAACATTACACTTGCACACTATTAAATGTTAATGCTGTTTAGTAGTTTACTCGCATACAACGGACTGCGTATATACCTGTATCTAAGACGAAAAGTGTACACTGTACACTCTTTATCTTAGATACAGGAATAGAGTGTACTGTACAGTGTATACAGTTAACTTCTCGTAATGGCTTAGCTTAATTAAAGATCCGATATATAGGGCTACTAGAACGATTTCAAAAACTATCGTTTAGGCGAATTTCATTAGTATATCTTTTTTTCAATGTATTGCTATTAATTTGGATATCCTTAAAAAAGAAAGCTCCTTGGATATTTATTTCATTGAACCCAGAAAATGACACGCAGGTTTGGGTTATAGCTGATAAATGTAATGTTGAACTACAGAGTAGCAAGATCAAGGAAGATTTGTGCAATTACCTATTCAGGCTATACTCAATCTGTTCGCCTGCTATTACGCTTGGGACTTGTGCTACCCACTGTAAGCTTTGTGGAACTTCACTTTCTGCAAGACTATCTCTTACATTAAATGACAATCATGAATGTCACAAGCCAACCGAGCAAACTGTTCAAAACTTTATGAAAGCAACATATGCTTAACTATACGTTTGACAGAGGTGGGCGGTGCGCAAAATAGTTCGCAAGTTTCGCAAGTTGCGCAAATTGCGCAAGTTGCGCAATTGCGCAATTTGCGTTGCGCACTATGCCTTTTTTTTCCGCTCTTGCGCAATTTGCGTTGCGCTCTATGCCTGTTTTTTCAGCGCTTGCGCAATTTGCGTTTGCGAATCGGTAAATCTAATATTTGTTGCGCTTTAATTGTGAATTTTTTTTGAAGATGTGCAATCACAAAATAATTTTTAAATGTTGATCTGCATGTCCTTGTCAAAAAATAAATAAATTTTAATTTTACAGATTTAAAGCATGATCACGAGATAGTTAATACAAGCTGATTGCTGATAGAAAGATTTTTTTTTTCTTGTTTTATTTTCTTCTGCGTTATCTACTTTTTTTCTTGTTTTGTTTTCTTCTGCGCTATCAGCTTTTAAACCGCTAAACCTGCTGTTTTTGAAGTTTGAGCAATTGAATATATCAAGGAGGACTTGTGTATGACAGAAATCAGGGGTGCCAGTTGGGACAGAGTTGTAAGTTGAGCCGGGCATTTCGGGTCGGGTTCGGGCCTAAACTTGACAAAATTTTCGGACTTATTTCGGGCCTAAAACGTACTTTTTGTCTTAAGTGCACAAAAATATAATTAAAATAACTTTGCAAAATTGCTGTATTTTTCAGACCTAACCTAACTTTCGGGCATGATTTGGGCTTCAAAATAGCTTTCGGGTTCGGGCCGGGTTCGGCCTGAACTAATCGGCCTGTTTACAACTCTGAGTTGGGAGATCTCCCTCAACCGGGTTTTCCAAAATTTCGAACTTTTAAACCGTTAGGGCTAGATGAATTAGATTTTTTAAATGGGTAAAAATCAAAAATAAACTAAACGTTACAAAAATTGGGGGTGCCACAATAAGGGTTTGCCCCAAACGGGCCCTCCAAAATTCAAACTTTTTAACCACTCACGCTGGACTCATGAAATTTTCAGGGTGGGCAAATATAAAAAAACGTTTTCCCAAACGGGGCTCTCCAAAAATCAAACTTTTTAACCTTTTAAAATGGATAGGCCTATATGAAATGGTGGTCCACAAATTTTCAACTTTCCTATTTGAAGCAACCTTTGCATTTCTGCACCATCAGCTTCTTTCGAAAGATGCTTCTCCAGTGCAGACTTGACTGTGAGCGAATTCAGAATGCAACTAAGTGGTGAACGTTTAAAAGCACTCAATGTTATGCTCTGCAATAAAGCACTGCTTTAATTAACCAGTCGTTTAACAAATTTTTCTGAATATCGGTGGTGGTTGACTGGTTTTTCACTTTTTCAGCAAATCAAGTTAATTTAAGCCAGATTGGGATTCGGTTTTAGCTATTTGGATTAATTCTGAAATAGCCAAGTATTCTGAAATGTTCATCCCTAGTGGTAATACGTGTGCTTTAGATAAGGTATATTCCAAGGCTGCCCAACCCGTAGCCCGCGGGCCACATTTGGCCCCGCGAAGCTATTTTGTGTGGCCCGCGAGGTCTTTTTGCGCGCTTGATTTTCTCCTGGAAAGGCTTACCATTTTCTGGCAAATAAAAAGGTCTAACGTTGGTCTTAGCCATCAATGCGGCTAACGAAAGGCCTGAATTTCTTGGTAAAAACTCTTGGTAAAAATGCATGAGGCCCGCAATAACTTTTCTCCCGCAATTGTGGCCCGTACCAGTAAAAAGGTTGGGCAGGCCTGCTATATGCTGTATACGGCTGAAAGACAAAGAGTAATGTATTAAAATTATATCAGGGATCAAAATTAACTTTTTTGACAACTTGGCCGTTGGGCAAATGTTATCAATGTCTATCTGCCCAAGAAAATTTCAACTTGCCCGAAAAAAAAACTACTCCAAGTTTTGAGGTTAGCTGGGAAAAAAGCACTGAATTTGCAAAATACGCGTAGTTTCGAGAATCAAGTTTTTGTGTGCGATCGTTAAGATAATGTGATGCAAACAGTAACTTTTCCAATCATGCATCAGCAAAAATTGATTTTTTGATTGTAAATATTTCATTTAATATTTAACGATCATAATTATTAATTACCGTTGTGGTTTGTTGCAAACGTATTTTTACTAGCGAATATTTTGGAAACTACACCAGATAGAAAGCTAAAAGATCATCAAAATAATCATAACAAAAAAATTGCAAAATTCTTGACGTTATTTTCATGCAGCGCAGGGTAACACTTGTGGTATCTGAAACAGCTGTTAGCGTGGCAAGCGCCGGAAAACTTTTCTAGAAAAAAAAAACGGACGCTAAAGGGTAAAACTATAAACTAACATTCGTTATTTTTACAAACAACCATTTTCGAATTATGATCATTAAGAATTTAACGAAATGCAATATCTTAAACACTTCTGCGCTAAAAAATAATAGAAAATTTGCGACCATCAGTTTTAGAAAAATCATATCCTTGGTCTAGGCGTCGACAATACTTGTTTTTGGCCTCGAGAGGATCTGTCCCCAAATAGCCAGTCCTTGACATTGGCCTTGAGGTCGGATTTTTTTGAGTCCTTGGCCTTGGCTTTGAACGTTAGGTTCTCGACTCCAACTCTGCAATCAGTAACCTGTTATATCAGAATTTCAAACTTAATGGTTAGCACTACCACATCTCCATGCTGCGAGCTACAGAGTGAAATATAAAGTAATTACATATCAGCGAATAGCTAATTAGCTATGTAAATGTGTGCACTAAAATTGATATTGCTTTACAACGATAATTATCAAAATTTGAAACTCTTCAATTACAGCAAAATTGTGTAATTAATTGTTTTTTCAAAAACTTTTCTAGAAAAAAAATGCCAAACAGTTGCTAAACGCGTCCAAGAATCGAAAAATCTGCGTGCGATTAAAACGTGTTAATTGCGATAAATATAATGTGCGTACTATTAGACAATGCATTAATTGTGATCGTTACAAAGTGATTACTAAAATAAAGCAAGGAACAGCTTTCTCTACGTACAAATTTTACTTTATTGCAACAAAACCGAGTAAATTGCGTCTTTAACTAATCTTGTTTGAAGTGGTCTAATACGCTGTATTTTGTTAAGTTGCCACCTGGGAAGTTAAGCTGAAAACTAACTTGCCCGCAGCGATTTCAGCTTGCCTCGGGCAAGCGGGCAGGCGTTAATTTTGAACCCTGTATTTAGTTTAAGCTACCTCACTTAATAAGTACGAAATACTTTTTGTACTGTAATTAGTAGCCGAAAATTTGGCCTCTACAATAGGAAAAAGACTAGATAAAAGGGTCGGAAGAGCAAACGACAAAATCACCAAAAAATTGCTTTCCTGCCTACAAGAAAGATGCGTGGTTGCAAAAATTCAAAAGATTCAACACTGCTATTCCTAGTTCGGCCACCGTCGAGAGATTATTTGTTATTGGTTCTGATATTTTGCGATCGAAACAATCGTCTTTGACGAATAAAAATTTTGAAAAGTTTGTTTTGCTGCATGAGAATGAAAAGTGTTTAAAAAAGTCAACGCATTATTTCTGAATGTGAGTGAGTGGAGCTTTTTTGTTTTGGTGTTTATTTATTTTTATTGCTGTTTATTTTTATTATTTTTTTGCTTTAGAGTTTAATTGTTTTTTTTCAACAATAAAAATAATTCTTTCTTCGGTCTCAGATAGGTGCCTTTAGTTATAAAAGTTAAACGCAATGCAGTTGGTTTATTCCAAGGCAGCTTAGCTGAAGAGGATACGATGTTTGTACTTTCATATTTTCATACTTAACACCATCGTCTGCAGCGCGCTTTTGAAACTTCGATTATGCAAAAATTTGCACTCAAAAACTTTTTTAAATACCGAAATTTGTGTGCGCTCCTCAAGCAATCAAATCGTAGTTGCGGTGTACTATTTTCAATTTTTGGTTGCGGAATTTGTGTTTGCGCTTTAAAACGTTTAGAATTTTCATTACGGAATTTGCAATTGCGCTTTAAGCTTTTAAGATTTTGGTTGCGAAATCCGCATTTGCGCTTTAAGCTTAAAAATTTTGGTTGCGAAATTTGCGCTTGCGCTTTAAGCTAAAATAATTTTGGTTGCGGAATTTGCGCTTGCGCTTTACCCTTAAAAAATTTTGGTTGCGGAATTTGCGCTTGCGCTTTACAGTAGAAAAATTTTGGTTGCGGAATTTGCGCTTGCGCTTTACGGTGTGTTTTTTAAACGCCCAGCTCTGACGTTTGATAACTTTTATATCCTTAAAAATGACTGCACCACAACAAGGAGTTGGTACAGAGATGTTTAAAGTCGAGCCCGCTGGCCATGAAAAAAATTAATTTGGCTCGCGTCGAGAAAGCAACTTTAGCCCGCAACCAAATAAAAAATGATTTCCATAGTGAAATAACTTTTTATGGACGAAAATTCCTGACATAATAGAATACTAATAGACGACACCTTTTTTTTGGTTTTCATTTACAAATAGGGAGAAACTTTGTCCAAAACCGACAAAAATTAAGCCCAAAATTATAATGGCACACAAGCAACCTCGCTGGGTCTAATTTGGTCCACGATTTAAAAAGTTCGAACATCACTGAGTTAATCAGGGATATCTAAAAATCCCTGGTGTTGTTACAAAGAAAGTTGACTTATGTCATCTGATCTGGGGTCAAATTTCGTTGTTTGCTTGTTCGGCACAATGTAATAATGAATAAGTTTAAACCAATTCAGCAATGAAGACTTCTTCAGGATTGCGCTGACATTTCTCCTAATTTCTTGATTTCCAGTTGCTGTGTATTTACTGTAGTTGAAAACGCTTCTTCAAAAAAGGAATGATCAACTTTATTCCATTTATTGGTAAGCTCTTCTTCTGACCCATTTTCAGCCTTTTCGACATTCAAGTCTTTATCTAAACACAAACACGTCTGAGCCTATAATATTTTTTAAATATCACTTAAGCATAAGCACTTTGCTGTTGATACTGGCACTTTCAAGTCCAAATTGGACTCTTCATCAGATTAGGAAAAGAAGACAAATAACTGCTGTATAGCGTAAGAATCAAAGGGGGTGAAGCAACCAGCCAATTGTAGTAGTGTACAATAACTAAAATTGAACTAAATTAAAAAAAAAATTTTGTCATCATTTTAGGGCTGCAGTTCCAAAGATATTTAGCTAATACAAACATATGACCCTAAATAGTTTTTGGAAACCCTAAATTTGTTTTTTCAGCCTGAACTTTGAGAAAAAAAAGAGACTGAATAATAATCACTCTTTCATGAACATCATATGATTAATAAAGTTTTGGTAAACCCCAATTTTACTGAAAATTGGCCGGGAGAAAAAACTCAGGGTTTAAAAAAACTTTTTTAGGGGGAAATCTCTTTGCATTTGTTCAATACCTTCCTTTACAACTGCAGCCTTAAAATGAGAATTTCATAAATTATATTTCAATTTTAGTTACTGTAAAGCACCAAAATTGGCTGGATGATTCACCCCTTTTAAAGGCAATATTTATATAGTAGTGGGGTGCGTTATTAAGAAATAATAATTGGAAGAATATGAGGAAGCGGTAATATAGAAGGGTGGTAATTACGGGAGTGGTATGATGTACAGTATTAAAGGGTAGTTTTTAAAAAGATGTGGCGCAATGAAGGGCTGAAATGTTACGAGTAATAATAATAGAGGGAGTGGGGAAACGGAAGCCTTAAAAAGTGGTGTCCAGAAGTGTAAGTAATATTAAAAAGTAATTGGATGGGTATAACCATGGATATGAAAGTTTTAAGAGGTAGTGGAAAGGGTTTAGAGGTAAACATAAACAATGATAATTAGAGGAGTGTGGTTAGAAATGTGGCAGGATTAAAAGGTGTATTTGGAAGGGTTAAGATTAGAAACGTGGCAAGAATAAATGGTGTTTTTGGAAAGGTTAAGGTTAAAAATGGGGCAGGATTGAAAGATATGTTTGGAAGTGTGCGTGGGTGAACAATTATGGGTTGGTAATTGGAAAAACGGAGGGGTTTGGGAATGTAGTAGTATTAAGGATGGTGTTCGGATGGCTATAAAGGTGACCTAATAAAGATGATAATTAAAGGGGTGGAGAGAATAGGCCTATTGCAGTTATTAAGGGATGGTGTTTTGAGGAAAAATGGGACTGTGAAAATTATAGTATTATTGGAGGTTTAGGAAAAAATTGCAATAAAAGTTCATGAACAAAATTATTAGAAACAACTAATTCTAGAGAAAACTGAGAAATATTACACATTCAGGGTTGCCACAGGAACTGCAAAATCAAATTCCAGGACTTTTTTTGATCATTTTCCAGGAGTTTTGCAGGACTGTGTAAGATTTTTTTACAGGACTTAAAATTTAATTTTCACTTCTACTCTTTTATGTACCCACTTTTTGAACTTGTTATTGAAGAAAATTTTAATGCCACGCATTGGGATTTCTAGTACTGACTACTAGCCAGGTTCATAGCCAGAAATCTGCAATGGGAGGGCTGGGCTTGGGGTATGGGACTGAGTTGCCAGCTGCCTGAGGCCATTGGGAATCTGATCCCCAGGGACAAACCCTCCAGCATAAAAGATTTCATAATTTTTTGCTGTAATAACTTAATTTTGGGCCCAGTTTGGTACAAATTAATGCATTTTAAAAGAGGCGCAGAAAATTAGCTCTGCAAAAACATGATTGAACTGATTTCATAAATAGTCTAGAGTATGTGGGTAATAGTAATGGTAAAACTTTTGTCCTAGCTTTATTTCAAGCAAGTAAACCATAAAATCCCATCATTTGAAAAAGGCTGAGCTTATTAGCACCAGCGCGCAAATATAAAATCGCTATTCTAGCCCTAACCACAACCCTTAACATAACATATTTTACTGTAACCCAAGCTATAACCTTAATGTTAATTCCTACCCAAACTCTAATTCCAAACCCTAACCATAGCAATTGACAAAAAAAAAGCGTAAATGAACACCTACCGTAACGATAATAATTTTTAAAAAAGCATAAATGAGCACCCACTCTTGCTCTCTTTTTCTCTATAAGCAAAGCATGCTAAAGTGCAAATAGGCACTTCTTTCGAAAAAACCACTCAAGTATTAATTCAAATCGTCTGCATTTTATTTCGCTAGATAATTAAGAAGGGGCTAATGAAACAAGATCGGAAGTACATGATTAATAATTAACTGAATGAAATACTGAATAGTACGCTTTACAATTTTTTTAGAAAGCCTACTTTAAGTATTTGCATTAAGCGATCAAATTTATTGTTTATTTTTAGCCATTTTAGTCAGTTGTTACCGATTTTGTTTTTGACCAACATTACCCCCCCCCCCCCCCCCTAAATGATGTTTCAGAGTGGCTTTAAATTACTTGAGAGTCCATATTATTGCAAAAAAAACTGCCTCATTAAGTATAGCGTGAAAAATGTCATGTTTTTTTGCGTTTAGCTAACAGGCCAATGGAGGGCCTATAGCCCGCTACGATTCTGCTACTAGCAGTAATACTGCTATTAGAATATCGCATTGCATTAAATTACTGTTCATAAATTCACTCTTCCGAATAATATTCAATAATTTATACATACTGTACTGCGAAGAGCAAATTTTGGCATTTCACCATAATAGTGCTTACTGCTTATTTGCACGCCAGCTGAAGAGAATACGAGAGCAAAGAGCAGAAGAATAGGCGCTAATTTGCTCTCTTCTGTTTTTTAAATTATCGTTTGGGTAGGGGTACCATATTTTCATAGACCAAAAAGAGGACAGTTTCGAAAAACGAAGCCCAAACAACCGAACACGCGGAATGTATATACCGGCCAATCGGGCTGACTGAAGACCTTTTTATATTGGAGAACACCATTTTCCAAGGGGAAATTCAAAAATTGAACACCGTTTTTTTCTTTGGAAACCACTTGTTTTTGCACCGATTTTGCCCTTCGAAAATGGTGATCTCAACAAAAAAAAAAAAAAAGATCTGCTGTAAGTACGATTGTGCTAAGGTCGGCGGGAGTTGAACGCGAGTGTGGACGAAAGTATATCGTTTTTGGTTGGTTTGGTCTTCGACTCCCACCTTTAAGTTCTGAGCATCAAAAAAGAGGACATTTGGCTACTTTTTTGGTGTCCTCGGAGGACAATTCCTTTTAAACAGAAAAAGAAGACAAATCCTCTTAAAAGAGAACGTATGGTAGCCCTACGTTAGTGTTATATAGGGTTAAGATTAATGTTGGGATTGGAGCTTGCAATACAGTTGGATTAGATTTAGGGTTGGGTTAAGGCTAGGATAGCAACTTCTTTATGCGTGCGCCAGCGTACAAATAAGCTCTGTCTTTTAACAAAACAAACTTTTAAATTTACCCTTTCAAAGGACCTTCACAATGCAAATTACTTCAACCATACCTTTGTACAATTACAAGGTACCAGTTATTGCAACAACAAAAAAACTTCACATTCTGTCCTGGTAAAGAACGGGAAAACTTTCCAAAACTTTTTCCAACAAAATTCAAAGGCTTCCCAGGACAGCAAAAAAAAAAATCCAAGACTTTCCAGGATGTGGCAACCCTGCAGATTAATGGCTTTTTTTTACTGAAGCAATAATGTTAAGGATTTGAGATTAAATTAGGTGGGGTTGAGATTAAAAACAAATAATCAGTTTATTTTCTTTGTCAAAAGAAATTAGCGTAGTTTGCAGTTTTACTATTCTAGAATAAGATTTGATAATCTGCAAATAAAAATTTTCATTTTAGAAATATGGTACTATTTACTTTGTGATTCGAAGTTCTCCAAAAACTAGATTTCAAAAAGCATTTTTATCGGGTAATTAAATTTGGAAACAAAATAACTCACTTAGCAATTTTGAAATAAACTTTTCGTTATGCCGTAAATACTATAGTGCTAAAAGCATCGTTTTCAAAAGCAACACAGCGTATTGTGAATGTGCAATTGAATATAAATATTTTGAAGTTGTTGTGGAGGTCTAAAATTTAGAGATGTTAATTACAAGGGCAACGTAGTGTAAAGAGGTTGTGAATTAAAGGGCTATGAGATGCATTAATAAAGAATGATGATGGAAGTATATAGGAATGAAGTAGTACAAGGGTTGTTGCTTAGAGAGATGCTGGAATATGGTAGTATTAGGAATTGGTGTATATAGAGGAGTGGGGGTGAAGTATTAAAGGGTAGAAATTAAGGGTGAAGGGATGTAATACTAAGGGGTGGTGTTTAGAAGGGTGTACATTATAGATAGACCTACAACTGTGCAAGTAAAAACTGGTCACACATGGGATTTAAACTCATGCATGTACCAACTGATCACTTTAAAACCTCGTACCTGAGGTTGCGACAGGAAGTACTGGTAATCAATCATACTGAAGCATTGAACCACTCCGCCAGTGACAGAATTGATCCAAAAACCTTTGGTTAGCATTACAGCACAAAAGCTAATGCTCTTACACAGCCAATTCGTAACCTGTTTTTGAGTGGCAGAAATTTGTATGAAAAAACAGAAACTTTTTAAAGGGGGTTTGAACTAAAACAAGATTGAAGTTTATAAATTAAAAAAATATACAAAATAACACTTTGAAGTGATTTTAAGTTCGAACAGTATTTAATTTCCAAGTTTGCCCTTACTCCCTTTTATTTTTAATTCAAAATAAATTTGTCTTCTGCTTCAGACTTAAACAATTTGAAGTTCGAACAAGCCACCAACTTTTGAATTGTTTGGCAAAACTTGAAGCCAAATTTTTGATGCAAACACAACTTTTTGGTGTTGCTTAAAAATAAAAGAGATAACAGTAAAAGCCAGAACGCATTTCAATATTTTTCAAATCAAAAAGCTGAAACCAAACAAACTGCCTTTATGTATTTATACTATAATTTTCAAATTTTACTCCTACTTTCTGGTATCAATTATTGGATGTTGGATATTGTATATTGGATGCACTTTCAGCAAATACCTTTATGCTTAAGGAGGTAAGAAACGAAGACAAAATCACCAAATTTTGAGTCCCCTGCACCGTGATTATAATTTGTAATGGGATAATAGTATTAGCTCAAAAATTAATGTAAGCAATTCAGCATGCGACCAATACAATACAAACCTTGAACAAAGAAAATAATAACATACCAAATGCCATGTTGGAAAATATGACAATCTTTGATTGGTTGCTCACAATAGTTTCCTTGATATGTTTTCTTTTCCATCTTACCGGTTGACTGCAGTGTAGTTTTTCTGAAAGCTTGGTGAAAATAAGCCTAAATAACAAAAATATTCACGAATGATATCACTAATTGGGTATGCAAGCACTTTATTACTTTTATAGCACTACCATTAGCTTCTTCTTTGTAACGTAGCCTTTTCACTTTCTTTATGAAAGCTGTCAATTGTTTAGCTTTTATCAATGGAGTTATACCCTATTGAAGTTAGTTCCAGATTATGTTTATCATAATACATTTCCAACACCCAGCACATTTTGAACTATCCGGTGAGTGGCTGGGGATGACGAAGTGTTAACCAACTGCTCACCAAGTAAACAAAAAACAAAAAAACTACATTGCTGTAAGAAAAATAAATCACTGAATGCAAAATTTGACCTCAACAAATTTAAAATACTTTGTTTGGAATCGTATTGAACTTTGTTCAATTGAGGCAAAAAAGGTGAAGGAAGATGGTGCAGAGTGACAGCTAAATCTCGAGCTACTGCCCTTGCATTTATCACGAAAGAGGGCGCATGATAAAAGATATCAAACAATTAAAATGGCATTATCACAGTTAACAACACCAGTTACTTTTGCGGCTATACAAAGATAATTGTAGCTACCGATACCTAAATTTAGACTCTGTGGTAACCAGTGTTTCCTGAAAGATCTTGACTGCAGCAAAATTGCCCAAATGCAACTTTTGATTAAAAATTGCCAAAAACTTTTTGGTACCAGAACAGCACTGGAAAAAATTTTGCGTAAAATCTTGTTTTGAAAATTGGTTTTAAAACCAACAAGCTGTTTTAGATAAAAATTTTCAAGTTTTGCATCATATTCCAAATGACTTAGATCAATAGTTATTTCATCACTTAACAAAATTTTCTAAATCCTGGGTTATCAGACTCAGAGTGCATGGTTCAAGAACAATACATTCTCCCTTTATCATTAAAAAAAAAATCAAATAACTTCTACACATACCCATGGCTTTTCTTTACTGTGAGTGGGAGCAAATCAAGGCTAGAATATTTTTGCTCTTCGATGGGCCAAATTCCTGATACTCCAACTTTGTTGTAATATCTTCTCTGGATAAAATATACTGGGCAGTTTCTTCCTCTATGAAACTTAAAACTTGTTTTGTTTCATGCTCTTATTTCATAAATGACTTGACTAATTCACAAAAAAATGGAAGATAGACTGCTCATTTTCATATACAACCACAGTAGTAGTATTACTGTTATCACTTTGATATGGACATATATAGACATCCAGGATTGTCACTTTCAGAAATAGTAGCTCAATGCAATTATATCAATCTTGATTTTCCACAATAGAGTCATCTAGCTCCAAGGATAGCCCTGGTCATGCATTTGACGATAATATTATTGAAAAAGTTTGTAAGATTTGAAGTATTTTCGACATGACACTACATTGCATTAATTGTCATGTATTGTATGTTTTGTGATGATGAGCAATATGTTCTTGCAAACAAAGTCTCTTGTTTGAGAAAAAAGAAATGTTTACATTTCAAATCTGAATTCATAAGAAATCAAATACATGTAACAGTGCTGCAGCCTACCTCTGAATTACAGGCAATTCTTGAGCTATTGTTCTTAATTGACTGGTACATATATTTAACTTAACCATATGCTTAGTCTACTACTGACCTAGATCAGTATACAGTAGGCTTTTGGTCACTAGCTTAATTCAATTCAGTGCAGAAACGACTGCAAAATCAAAATAAAATTCGCTCAATGCAATCTGGAAGAGAAAAGCAACTTAAATAGAAATCTCAAACCATATCTAAACCTAACAATTGCTCTATTGCCTTCTTTTACAGTGCATACCATAGCTTAGCCTCGAGTTCATAAGTTAGTTGAGAGGAAACCTGAAAAACTAGTCAAATAAAGTAAGGTTAAAAAGTGGCTAGTGTTACATTACATAACACCTACAAAGAGAATAAGAAAGCCAAGAGTAGGAGCTCATTATTCTTCTATTTTTAACTTTTTATTATGATTGAGGTTAGGGTTAGGGCTAAGGGTTGGGGCAAGGATAGCAATTTCCTTATTTGTATGCAACAACAGCCTCTGCCTTTTTAATTTAATATCTAAACTTTCCGCAGACTGTACCTTGTAGGGTGCCCGTGATCTCTTCACAAAGTGACCTCATAGCAAGCTGAACCTAGATCAACTTAATTATCTAGAAAAACACACAGTAAGAGTGTTTGTAAAACAGTCCATTCTCAATGTGTTTGCAAAGTGGCTACAAGTGCCGGACTTTATTTCTACCAGGTTCTATCAATTTAAGCACAACCAATACAGACGTTAAGTTAATTGTTTAATCATAAGTTTCCTCTCATCTACTGTATTCCAACTTATAAACTTTTTGGTTAAATTTGGACAATTTCTTTACAGTTTAGTTGTTAAGGTGGCTACAATAGCGGGGTTCGAAATTAACTCTGGCCCGTTAATTGAAAATTTTTGCGTAATGCATAATTGGAAAAAAGCCTACATCACATTACCAGCTGACATAACATTGCTCACAAAAACTTGATTGTTGAAATAGGATACGCGATTACAATTATTTTGAAAATTTGGTGATTTTTGCCAAGAAGTATATTGTACAATTTTTTTCCTAAGTAAAGCTCAAAACTTATAGTAACTACTTTTTCTGGGCAAGTAGACTTCTGATATTACTTGCCCAATGGGCAAGTAGTTAAAAAAGGTAATTTTGACCCCTGAGTAGCTTAGGCTGTAGCCACCAATCTTTTTTAGATCTATGCAATGCCTATTTGCCCATGCTTCAAATTTTCATTTAACTTTTAACCAATCAGAGGTCGAATGGATACAGTGTCTTCTGAGTTCCTAAAATGGTAGGGTTGTGTTTGATTCCCAGCTAGGTCAAGCCAAAGACTATAAAAAACGGTATTCACAGCTTCCCTGCTTGATTACTGTTGTTGACGTTCAGTAATAGACAGTGTAGAGCCTCTACCATGTTTGGTCGACAAATGCCAGCTTGACTGGAAGACCAAAAATCCTTTTGCTGTTTCCTGGTGCATAAATGTGTAATTAAATTTCTGATTTATCCCTACTGAGTGCATACCGTATATGCTTACCAGGAACAAAACTAGACCTTTTTCCAGGACGAGCAGAGAGATAACTTAGGCCAGAATCACTTGATCGAGTTTTTTTGCACAATTTTCTTGCATCAATGTTTTTTGAGCTATCACACCTGGACACAATTTTGTTGCTCATCTTCTTGCCAGACGAAAGCATATGGGTTTTTTAGCAAAAAAATTGCTGACGCTATCACACACAGTTTTTTTCTCAGTAAAAGCATTTACACAGTTGTTGAGGAATTTCTTTGAAATTTGCCACGGCAATAATACTACTATGCACTTTGTGGATTCATTGTTATTTCTTGTTTGCCAAAATGATAGGAGCACGTTCACAAAAGCGAAAATCTGAGCTGTAGAAATAAATAGCTATTTGAGTTCTGCATCAAATTGCATGCGCAGACTAGGATTTTTTTTGACCTGCAATGAAATGAAATAGATAAATGGAAAACATCGAAAACCTTTGCTTGTGTGGAATTCTATAGCGTATAGCATAGCTTTGTTTATGCTATGTTATTTATCACCAATAAAATTTGCATAACATTGCATGATTGACCAAGTAACCATAAACCAAGTATGTTCTTTTCGGTACTTGCAGTTTCAGAGGGCTCAATAATTGAATGTTAGGATAACTTTAAACTTTACTATTTTCAAATAAGAATAAAAACGTTTTTGTTTGGTTTCTTATAAAATCAGCATGAAATAGCTGAAAATTATCTTAACTGATTAACAATACAAAAGGCTCTTTCGCCAGTGGACATGTCAATTTCTAACCAAAACATTTTAAAATCATCACAAATCTGGCACTAGGCCAAGTGAAAATGGGCTGGAAAATTTCCTCCGATCAGAAGGAAATTTTCAACATCTTGATTAAAACTAGATCACACATTAAATACTTATTAAAGTTTACTTATTGGTAAATAGTGAGCAAAAGCCTCTCTTCAAATGATTTTGATCTAAAACTTCCGAAACTTTCTTCCAAGCATCCGATTTCTTTCATTCTGTCCTTATACTTGACATTAAACATGTTCCAAAAGCACTGCATTTCTTTGATTTATCTAATTAAAAAGTTCAGTTTCATGAGTTGACCACAATGGCATGGTGATATCTACACAACAGTTCTGGTTAATAACTTTTCAGAACAAAGTTAGAAAAGGTCAAACACCACTTTGAATAAGAAGAATTGCATAGGCCTAATCTATATGCGATCGTAAATAAAACAGCAGGCAACACATTTAAGTGCTGGCACAAGGTTATATTATAATACTATAATATATAAAAGAGCTGGCACAATGTTATACTATAATACTTCATTGTCAATTAAATCAAAAGTGTAAATTTTCTAACAACATTTTTGCTTGATAATTGTGACGCATTCATTTTTAACAATTTGGCGGTACTTTTTGTATTCTGCGGGTAAATATTTTCAAAGGCAAGACTAAAAGCTAAGTTGTTTTTTCGCTGAGAACCGAAAAGTTGCTGGCAAAATACAGCTTGATTCTATTTTCCCGCAAGAACTCAGCAAAACTTTTTAAACACTGTTTTTCATTCTCACACAGCTGCACAATAAAATTGCCGACAGGTGCTCGCAATAGTAAGCCATAAACTTGCACAACCTTCACACAATTAATGCAAGAAAATTATGCAAAACACTTGATCATGTGATTCCGGCCTTAGTTTATAAAGCCTCTCTCTAGACTCAAACCCCGGGTTTTTACGAAACACAAACCACTCCACAACCTTATTCTTAGATAGATACCAACCACTGAAGAAATTACGGTACTTCTGAAAACTCTCTTTTCTCCTACCCAAAAAACTCTAAACTTTATTCCAGATTTGGTGCTGTCGCCACAGCAAACAAAGTCAGGCGGCACTAAAATAGAAAACTTTTGCAAATTAATACTGATCTTGTAGAACTTTAGAAAAACACATCTTGAGAAACTTCAGAAATTCTGCATTCACCTTAATTCATGTCTAAGAAACATTAGCCTACATTACCGGTATCAATTATTAGGCTGGTAGGGTTTCATAGACTTTTTGTCTCCGGCCCAAAATTATTACTGGGGTAGCTGTTAGAATGGTTTTCGAGCTTAGAATGCTTTGAATTGCATACGATGCAAACATTTGTGGTTTTAAAATTGAAAGTGGCTATTTTGCCTCTAGAGGCAAAATAGTGTTTTTCCTCAGTTTGGGTTAGGGCTAGGGTTGGGATTAGGGTTAGAGTTTGGGTGAGGGTTTGGGTTAGGATTAAGCTTAGGGCTATTTTGGCACTTGTGGCAAAATAGCTGTTAGGACTATTTTGCTTCCAAATGGCAAAATAACGTAGGGCTATTTTGCCATTTTACCTCTAAAGCCACTGTCTTTAAAATTAATATGACTAGCCTAATTACTTGATGATCTAATGGGTTTAAAGGTGTAAATTAGTGTAAACTTTGAATGTTAAAGCTAGTGTGAAACTTGAACCACCAAACTTTTGGTAGGCTGCTCCAAATGAAAAACGTTAACAGGAATTTAGCCTACTGCTAATGTAGGTGGCGTTCGTTAAGTACAGTACGTAGAATTGAACGTTGTTATTCCTCTTTACAATAACAGAATTACACCTACATCATTTTCGATTGTTTTGTCATTACAGATTAGGCCTTACCATACATGCTGATGATGCAAAAATGTAGGCCTATTCTTAGTAAACTTAAATGGGGGGGGGGGCACAAGCAATCTTCTTTAGCGACTACACTGATGCTATTCCTTTATCTATCCCTACTCTTTTTTTCAATATTGGCCAACTTGATGTGATTATTCTATCACCTACCAGTAGGCTACTGTGTAGTGACCGATGATCTGCCTCTTAACCAGCAGCTTGCCCAAAACGGTAGGGTAAAGAAAGCCAATATTTCTGCTGTTTCTTGTCTTCTTTTTTTGTCAAAATTTTACAAAAATGTAGACCTAGCCAAAACAATCAACTTGCTCTGGTAATTTCCAATCAGTTAAATTTGAGCTCTAAATTTTTTAATTTGAAAAGATGCAATAAGTACGGAATCCATGTGAGCGCAGTCAGGCGTAAAATTTATTTTATCATATCTTAAATTTCATTTCAAGACCATATTAAATTTTTAAAAAAGCAATAACACCAAAATATACTAACGAACAAAAAAAAAAGTTTGTACATAATCAATGAATTTATTTTCTTAATGGTAAATAAAAATAACTCACTTAGATCAAGTCAAATTGCAAACAAGTACAATATCATCTCTAATAAGCCAGGACAAAAACCTAATGGTTATTTGGTCAAGATGCTTGCTTACTGATAATAAAGTTATTTAAAAAAGCTATCGCAAAAACTAGTCACTACATATAGAAAATAGCTTGACTGCGCAATTGCGAATGCTTGACTGCAGTTGCCCACACTCCATTCAACCTCTTTAATTTTTCTATCTTTTAATCTTCAAATCCACCATTTCCTATCTCTTATTTCTATTTTTATACCTTTTTTTTGTTACAGTTAACAATGAAGTGTCTTTCTGTCTTTCCATCCCCAATTTTTACCTTTATATATTTCCTTCCTGATTTGTCAGCTCTATTTTTTTAAATGCAATCTCCATTCCACCATTCTTATTTCTAATTTCTATTTTTCAATAATTCAATCCCCATTAATTTTCATTTTCCATTCCTCATCCACCTTGTTTCTCATGCACATGTTTCTTCATCTTGTATATCACCCTTTTGCTTTTCCCTGATTTTCTGTTCCTCATCTCCATTTTTCAATCTAATTCCTCCGTCTCCATTTTCCTTCTTCAAAACGTCATTTTTAAAGTTTTAATTCCTCCATTCTCATCTTCCATCAGGCCATTAGCCTCATTCTGCTATCCTCATTACTGCAGCTCATTCTCTTAGCTCCATATTTCCTCTATTTCCATCTCCCATCCCCAGCAACATTTTCTGACCATCCTCATTTCTACTATCTCTTTTTCCATACACATTCCTCCATCCCCATCCCCCATTTTCATTTTCCTATCCAATTCCCCCATCCCCATTTCCCCCATCCCCATTCCCCCCATCCCCATTCCCCCCATCTCCATTCCCCCATCTCCATTCCCCCCATCCCCATTCCCCGTCCCCATTCCCCGTCCCCATTTCCCCGTCCCCATTCCCCCATCCCCATTCCCCCATCCCCATTCCCTAATCCCCATTGCCATCCCCCCCATCCCCATTCCCTCATCCCCGTTCCCCATCCCCATTCTCGTTTCCATTCTCCATTGCCCCATTCCATTCCCCCATCCCCAATCCCCATACCTATTCCCCCAACCATATATTTCCCATGTCCATTCCCTCATCTTCATTCTCCCAACCCATTGCCTCATTTCCATTCCCCAAGTCTTATTACCTTGAACCCTATTCTTCCATTCTTATTCTCCTATCCCCTTCCCCATTCCATTCTTTCAGCCCCATATTTATCCTATTCATCTCCCATTTTGCGTATCCCTTTTCTTCATTCTCTTTCCCCCATACCTAATATCATTTTCCAATCTCCACTTCCCCATCATTATTTTCATATCCACATTACTGTACCCATTTCATTCTCCCAACCACCATCCCTCTTTCGATTCCCGGTGCCTCCTTTCCCATTCGGTGATTAATTCAAATTCAACTCCATTCCATTTTCTTGATAAGTCTTCTCCCAAGCATCGCTTAATTTTTTTCAATTTCCAGCATCCAATTTTTATTTAACGCATCTTTATCTACTTTTATATGCTTAATTATGCATGCGTTTGTCATTTCGCCAACTTTTCGTGTTTACAAGTTGGCCAATATCTCAGAGCAATGCTGTATTTGAACGATTACGCGCTTAAATAACATATTAAACGCGTTGTAGTGACATAAAACGGAAAATTTGAAACATGTCTTTAAAAATTACACAAAATCTGTTACTTTAACATGTATAAAACCTATTTAAATGCATAAAACACGCCAAATTTAAACACTTCATTTAGAGTACAGTTTTTACGCGACAATATACTTTTGAAAAAAAATTACCTCGGAGAAATATTTATTGAACGAACTATTGAATTTGAGTTGAGAGGCCTGGGCCTTTTCTTCACTCATGTACTCCTAAAACTGGGTATTTTCATGGCAAAACAAAAATTTCCGAGACAAATCTCGAGTGAATTATTATTTACAGTTAAAATATTGCAGGAGGTAAGTATCTTGCTTCTTCCCACCTGGGCTACGTTACTTATAAAACTTAACCCAAAAATGCAAAATTTTAAACGTATTTTAAACTTAAACTGTGAGCAAAGGAAGAACAGAACTATTTAACTTTTTCAATTGACTTTCAAATCTTAAAAATCTCATCGTTTGAAAAGGCTCTAAAAACGTGGAAAATGTGGTCCAATTGGCATTAAAATAAGTTTTTTTCCAAGAAATTACAAAAAAATCATCGCCTAACGGCTGGAGGCTTTGCTCTTTGGAGGTAGGGGGCTCGACCCCTAGCTCCCGTCCGGGATAAGTTTGCTTACCACGTATCCCGATTGAGACATTTTTGGAAACTTTTTAACTTTTGGCTCAAGTCCTTCCTTTTAGCAACATGTTGTTTACATGCTAAAGCAGGCCCCGGCTTATGATCTTCCATTAATTGTATTTTTGTATTTTTGTCCCATAAAAAGTACCTCTTTTCTAAAATTTCGGATTACGTCATTGCATGTGATTTAGGGTTTGCCCTCCCTCCCCCAATCAAAAATACTGTGTATGCCTTTGCCTATTGTAACATCAAGAAAATGACCAATAGCGTATTACTAAAATTTTAGCTTCTTTTAGATTTTTTTCTTTACTTTTCAATCATTTTCAGCTCGTCAGCAATGCATGCCAGTTTCCACCAGAGAAGCCCCGTTTATGCCTAACGCACCTGCAGTGACGCAATATACAGCCTGTGGCCTTGGGCGGGTTTCTTTTCCGGACAATCGACGAGCTCTCGATTTCCCATCTGTATTCCAATTTGTAGCAGAACATACAATATGCAGGTAACGAATTTGCGAAACTTTAAAATGTCGTAAGCTATAATCCAGGGTACATCCAAAAAGTTGCTGCTGTACATTTAGAAGAAGTTATGCAGCAAGCTATTAAGAACTTACTTGCATTGAGAACTTATTCAGTCGAAAGCAGCACGCTGTGTTTACAAAGTTCCATTTAAAATTAAAAAAAAAAATAAAGTGATTAAGAAGTTGGTGCATCTGATTATGCATAGCACAACAGCTTCGCCTTTGCTTATGAAGCTTTTGCAGTTATAGAAACTTTTGATTTAACACATTTCTTTGAAATTTTGGAGTTGCCGTTGTAATATTTTTCATCGTAAAAAAGAATTTTAGTTTGGATTGGCAACAATCATGGACGTTGGATAGTTTTATTATTTTTTTAGCTCAGAGCTGAGCGGATGTGGGGGTGATAATGAGGAGATTTTGTCAGGCGGGGCCGACGTGCCACGATGGCCCTTTCGTTACGAAGCGCTCACAAAACCAACCTCTCCGCTTCGAAGCGTAATTCAAGATTGCAACGTCGAAGTTTTTCCTCTCCCTTCAGGTACCAGATTAGTTTGTGACCAAGTCATTACTTTGGTTTTCAAATCTGAAAAATCAATTTCTTCCAAAAATTAGTAACAATTTAGAATCATTAAAATTTCATTCAATGATTGTCAACCTAAAACTATAGGTTTTCGTGTTTCGACTTTTGACTTAGGCCATCTTCACGGCTAGCATTTAGAAGCATAAGCTATTCATCTATACAATTTATTATTATAATATACGGTGCGAATGAGCTATTGCGACGCGTTTCAACCTTGCTCAAGGGTCTCCTCAGGCGAAAAAAATAACACGTTTAAACATGCAATGATATAAAGTGCAATTACGTAATTTGGAAATAAAAAATTGCATCGATAAACACATAATTCACATAAATAATAAAAATTCTAAATGCAAGCCGTGAAGATGGCCTAAGTCAATAGTTGAAACACGAAAAACAATTTTGGGGTGGATATCATTGAATAAAATTTTAATGATTCAAAATTGCTGCTAACTTTTAGTTGATTGTTCGTTCAATATGCAATGTGTCGCACATGCATTTAGCTTGTGCTCTCCCTGCGATTTTGATATGAAGATGTCATAAGTTGTTTGACGTCATGGAAAAATTCGCATAGACAAAGCAGTTGTGTTTATCGATGCAATTTTTTTACCAAATTTGGTAATTGCAGTTTATATCATTTAATGTTTAAGTATGTGTTATTTTTTTCGCTTGATTTTACCCATGAGCAAGGTTGAAACGCGTCGTGATATAGCTCATTCGCACTTTCTATTATAATAATAAATTGTAAAGATGAATACCTAATGCTTCTAAATGCTAGCTGTGAAGATGGCCTAAGGTAATATTCAAAACACGAAAACCTATAGTTTTAGGTTGACAATCATTGAACAAAATTTTAATGATTCTAAATTTTTTCCAGTTGTACAAAATTGTTTTGAAGTTTCGAAAAATTGATAAATTAATTGCAACACCCTATAACTTGTTAACAATTTGTTTAACCCTGTATTGCATGAAAATGGGAGCTTTTTTGCCCTCCGCTCAATTTTTTTGTGATAAATCCCTTTCGAAAAAGGATTTTTATTCCGAATTAACTTACTTTGAGTTAAATTTAATCACAAATACCTCTTTAAAATTTGAAGTTACTAATGTAAAGAAAAGTTTTCCAATTTTACGGTTTGCCAAAGTCACATTTCGAAATCTGAGCATTTTTGACCAACCTTTAAGTCAAATGACGTCACAAGATGTTTTGTGATGCAACTACGTTGACTTTGGCATTTTATCATTCAGTAACAAAAACAAACCTGTATGCAAAATTTATACCGTCTGTGACCTCGTGGCAAAATTGATGTCATTTTTCGAAAAGATGGCCGTCACGTCACAGCAATGCGATCATCAACTCAAAATCAAGTTTGATAAAAAACTGGTAAACAACATAGGAAAAAAAAACAAATAACAAATTTCATGCATGTTTGATAATTTAATTTCTATTCGATTCTACTGTACATAAAAAGAGAAAACCAAAAGAAGTTTCTACCACAAAAAGTTTCTATCAAAGAAACTTGTCAGGCGATCCTACCCCAAACAGTAGCAATGAATACATACAGTGGTGTCCGTTTTGACCAGTTGAGTCACAAACCGTACAATTGTACTACCAAGACAGTCACAAGTTGTTCAATTGTACGCCCCCCTAATTTGCATATTTCTAAAAGAAAATTAAAAATTAAGTATTTTTTGAGTTTAGTGGCTTATAAGAACCTATAGGACGAGAAATAAAATTTTTGCATGAACAACTACTATATCGTGTTCGAAGGGGTTATTTTGAATTTACAGCGATATTTACAGTACTTGCCTATTTCTTCCAATATTTCTCCTCCAAGTTTTGTTAATGCACGGATTACCCTTCATCTACGATTGTGCATTCGACCTTTGGTCGTGTAACTCAGCTTCATTATCCACTGGAAGAAATTGGTAAGAACTGTTATAGCACACTTTGCACATTATAGAAAAGCAATTTCGTTTATTCGAGAAAATGCTGAGTTTTATTGCAGATTGGAGCACGTGGAGCGATTGCACTCTGACATGCGGAGGAGGAACTCAATCGCGTTCGCGCGTTCGCAACCTGGATGCACACCATCAGAAATGCGAGTGTGCTCTGAAAACACTTGTCCGTGAGTCGCCAAATTTTAATAGAAGTTTATTTTAAGTAATGTTAAACCTTCCAAAGTTATTGTGAAGTGTAAAGCTTATTTGTATAGTTTAATAATGAAAAGATTTGGATTCTGAGACTTAATTTTCTCAAAATCTACATCCAATTTAATTTTATCATTTCAATTTTAGAAAAACCTAAACGGCTTATGGTTTCACTTTACAATTGAGCCCAAAAATAAAAATTAAATGAAAAAAAAGGGCCGAAGCCATTTTCAACGCTTAAAGAACTCTGCTATAGCAATTTTGTTGACTTGAAGACCTGACAGGTCCTTTTCAGCGTTAAATGATATTACAATGTTTTGTATACTTTATTATATTTATCCGACCTGTATCTGAATCGCGCACTTCGTGCAAATTTAAAGCTCGAACGCAATGCATTTTGAGGTGGGTAACTAACCTTCGCATATTTTCCAATTTGCTACGATATTAGATAATTGCAAAAGTCATTTTTCTACCAAACTTAGTTGTTTGCATGATTGGATTTTATGGCTCAAACTTTGCCTTTTGACAAATTTTTGGAACTTCTGTTCAAACCACGCTCTGGCAGTTGTTTCATGAATTCAATAATTGAGATCTAAAAGTTTTCTTCAAAAAAAAAATATTTTTTTTTGAAAAAACAACTGCTATTTCAAATTTTTTTGATAAGTTAAAAAATGGCTTGGGCAATTATTATAGCAGGCTTACGTTATATTATGTTTCCCTGCAGGGGTTGTCAGATCTCCATGTTTTCTCGCCAAACTTGTGGCGAGCCGTCGATGTCGCAAGAACAATGCATGCAGTTGTAAGTTCAACTAAGTTTATAGAATAAAACTCAAAGCATGTCTTTATCACAATAATTGTTTTGATAATTATATAACTGCTTTTATTAGTGAAACTTATACCGCAATGTTTGGCACGCCGCAAGTACCAAATTTTTCTTGATACTAAAATTTTGGTAAAAAGGTGTAAAAACCACCGAGTACATATCAGCAAAAAATTTATTTCGATAGCATTTTTATTTATTCGAAACGTTTTGGGCGCATTTTCTAAATGGCCCTTTTTAGCAAATTAAAAAGCTGTTTAAAATTCAAAAACAAAAAATCAGCAAAATATTATCTGCAAAACACAAATGTTACAACATAACAACCATTAAAACTTTATACATCTAAAATTTGTGACGTACGTTGCACCTTTTTCATTGTAAAATCAAGTCAGAAAACAAAGAGAAAAATTAAGCAATACTGTAAAATAACAACACTGTATATGGTACAACATAGACAATAGACATACACAAAAAAACACGTTCAAAGCACATTCAAAAGCAACAATGACTCTATTCCGATTTAGATAGATATTTTTTAGAAAATAATGCTTCATGCCACACAAGGAATTTTCATGCACAACAAACGGTTTAATAAACAAGTAGAAGGAATCATAATGGGCAATCCGTTGCGACCAACAACGGCTATTTTTTTTGGCTCATTTAAAAATTTTTTGCGGAAAAGTCTAATGGGCCACACCCACTGATTCATTGCCTTTTCTTGACGTGGAAATAAAATTTGACAAATTTGGTTTTAAAACTAATGTCTAGCACAAACCTACATACACGGTATTGTTGTTAAGTTTTTAATCAACTTGTCCAAATGCTTGGAAATCTGGCCTAATTACTTGTTTGTCAAAACGTGCTAAAAGTATTTGCTCTGATTATGAATTGTTTAAAGATGAAATCACTAAAATAAGATGCATTTTTGCGAAAAAATTCTTGTCCAAGCTGTTTTTTTAATAAGTGTCTGAGAAAAATTGAAAATTTGAAAACAGCAAGCCGGACACACAAGATAAAGAAGTTGATTACTACGCCTACATACTTGGCTTGCTGTATTTTGGAAACCATCGCGTAAATTTGCATCCCAATCGTCTCCCTTACTAAAGCAAAAATATAATGTTTGAATTTTTACTTATTACACTTTGCTAAAAACTGGTTGATATTTTAATTTGAAATCCAAAACTCCTGCTGGTTTAAAATCCATTGAGTTTAATAAATTTACATGTTCACGTGATGTGAATACGACATATATTGGTGAGTCAACGCGCCACTTGGTGTTTAGTGCCAGACAGTATCGCAGCTCAACTGCAACTCCACCAAAAGTGCTGTAAGCCAATACATTTCTACTTGCCAAAGTTGTCAAAATTGTAATTAGGATGTTTGTTAGTTAAGTAATTAGAAACTGTCACAATAAATATGCAACCAAACTACAGGCATTATTGATACAAAAGCTAACGTCACGATTGAATTCACGATTATACGTTAACGGTTGGTCTTTTCTCTTGATTGCATTTTGAAGTTTTTTTTGTGTATGTCTATTGTCTGTATTGTATCATATACAGTGTTTTTATTTTGCAGTGTTGCTTGATTTTTCTCTTTTTTTTGATTTGATTTTACTATGAAAAAGGTGTAACGTACGTCACAATACCAAATGTATGAAGTTATAGTGGTTGCTTTGCAGATAACATTTTGATAATCTTTCTTTTCTAAATTTTAAAGTTACTGTGAACTGCTTTTTAATTTGCTAAAGAGGGCCATATAGAAAACGCGCCGAAAACGTTTCGAATTAGATAAAATGCTATAGGGAATAAAATTTCTGCTGATATGCGTTTTGTGGTTTTCTTGAAACGTCTACGATTTCATGCCCAGTGTTAATCGGATCTTAAGGGGAATTTTCAGTACTTAATAAAATATTTTGAGCACTTTTCAAGAACACTGAGAGCAGTTTTAATTCAAATAACACGTATTTTCAAAAATTTAAATCGAATTTAAAAACAAATTGAACAATTTGTAAAACCAATCAAAAATGTTTAAACCTACTCATTGTAAAAATGTTTAAAGGTTGTTTGACCACTGACCACAGACTCTTTATTTGGTAGACTAGAAACAGACGCGCGGATAAAAGGAGAAGAGCATTGAAGAAAAAAAAATGCTGTTGTTGCGAAGTTTGAACTAATCTGTTTGAATTAAGCTGTTTGAACTAACCGATATATTTTTGAGCAAGTGTACCGCTATGAAAAATAAACAAAACTGTCAGTTTCCATTCAACTAATAAAGAGTCTATGGTTTGGCAATACATGGTATTTGAAACATCTAAACTTGTAACAAACATGATAGGTTTTAATGATTTAATCAACAAATGCGCTATAAAGCAGGATTCTTCATATTTTAAATTTTGCCTTTTTGCCTTGAACTTTTTGGTATAATTTAGACTTGTTTCACCATAATTGGTTTTACTGGTTTTATTGACGACGAATTTTCATAATTACGAAATTGAAAAGCTATATTTCACCACATTAGTGCAAAATGGCTAATTCCTAGTTTATCTTGGCAATTTTTGCTCATTTTTTGTTTAATTATTTTTTGCAGAGATTGTTGTTATGAGCAAGGAATGTGTTACCGATCTCGAGAAACAGGTAAATGTACAGTATGTTTAGATTTTCTTCGGTAATTTTATAAGTAGTTTGTAATTTGCAACCAAATCCAAGAAACGAACGTCGCGAAGTTAAGTAATCTTATCCTTTTACATCATGTCGGCTTTATTGTAGCTTTTTGAAAATATTCTTTTTCCGGGCCGTAGGGGATTTGGACTTCCAAGCAAATGTCTCTCTGGTCCCAATATTTTTCAATCACCCTTCTGGATGTTAGCAATAACAATACCAGTAACTCAAGCCATTCAAAAACTATTTTTCTGATCTATTTAGGGGTTCCTCAGAGGTAAGACCTTAGCATTCTCCACAATGTCAAAGTATTAATTTTTTAAAATTGATTCTAACTAAAAACATCTCACTAACTTAAGCCGTTCAAACAATCGATTTCAGTTTTGTTATTTTTTTGATAATTTTCGAATGCCTGCAATCCTGTATGCTGCTTAATGATATTACTTTGCAGACAGAGCACCCACACCTCCATCAACAACAAATTCTTGCGGTTCAGCGCAAAATCGACTTGGTGCGTTTGGTATGTCGTTTATGCCCACACAAGGAGGATTGCGATCGTCAGGGGGGCAATCCGGGTTTCCTGGTTCGTCTATAAACTTAGAATGCGACGAAAGCAGAGGAATTATTCCTTGTATGACTGGCAGGAGTAGCAGAGGAATGACCTGGTATGTGAGAAATGCATGGCGTATGTAATCAGTGGTATGTAATTAGTGGCATAGCGATTCCGTTTTTTCTTCTGTACTTAATCGTGGTGCCCCATTGTGATAATTTGCTTGCAACAAGATTCGACAAGTAACGTGCAACAATCTGCACTTTTGCCTGCTTATTTTTTATTAAATTTCTAGGCTTTACTGTCTCATCAATGTCATTGGTCTCACTAATAAAATCGTATCTTTGTGCAGGCAGTAAAACGCAGTCTTAGATTGATTATTCCTTAAAAATGGTTTTGAGAATGTCAAAACCAACAATTAATCGCACCTTTGTGCAAGCTTGATAATAAACAATTGAGAAAAAGAAGAAAAAAATCGTTGATATATAAGCATATAAGCGCAGTTTGTTCTCACAGGGTGATTTTGCAATTGATTGTCTGGCTGTATGGCAGGGACAGGTGCAAGCAAAATCACGAACAGATATTACTTCCAGGTAGTTAAAGGGGGTGTAGATTTACAAATTAACAAATAATACAAATGTCGATTTTTATTAGTCTTGGTTTTGCATTTTAATAACCTAAATTGTTTAAAAACTAATTATAATTTTGGGCTACATTTTAACCTTATTACGCTAAATATTTTGCATTATTTGTGGCCTTCTTAACATGGCAAAAACAAACAAAAACCACAATAAAGTTTGAAAAAGTTACAACAATCTACGACTGCCTACAACGTTTTTAGATTACAGTATGTGCAACAATGCACGAGAAATAAATTACACATGAGTTTATTCCCTAGAAAGCTTTATTCCCTAGAAACTTTATTCTCTAGAAAGCCTCTTCCACTGTGCAAGCCCTTAAGGTTTGTCCAGTTCGGCCAACAGGTTTGCCCAGCAGGGGAACACTTTTGTTTAGATATGCTGAGGGCTGCTGCTGATGAGAGCTAAAAGCTCGAAACAGCGCTATTTAGCTTTGTGCATCAAATTATACATGGCTGCGAGCAAAAAGTTGCCAGTGGCGCACCACCACTATGCAACAGTATAATTACTGCTGCTTGCCAAGCGTGCAGAAATGATTGATTGGCTGATTTATTTTCCTGTAACGAAAAGGCGACCATTGCGCTTCCTGTGTACCACTTCTTTCCTATTTGCTGTTTGTTCGAAGCCACCGAGCAGAGACAATCATCGTAAATTGCCTTATCCAAGAACGCAACAATGTAATCAGGGTTCGGGTTGAACCCAGATCGTGCGATCAGGGTCGTCGTAAAAACGACACCTTTACAATTTTGGCCACTCTGCCAAGTAGCAGAACAAAAATCTATTTTGTTGTTCTAACAACAACAAAAAAATCCGTTAATTTTTTAATTACGCGGTACGTCAACAGTAGGTAGCTGCAAAGAAACCTATGGTTTTCAAATCAAACATCATTCTAAATACAGCAGCAATTGCTCTTTTAGTTCAGCGTATTCTAACTAAAACAAGTTAACCTTTGTCTGTTCATCCTTTGCCTGGATTACCACACTGCCTCGATAAATCTGTAACTAGAGCATTTCAATAACCCAAGTGCCATGCGACAAGAAGGACCTTTTTCGAAAGCAAAAAATACATGTCCTTTTGGACAATACATCCAAAAAATACATTCTGTACCGTAAATGCCTTTGGTAAACAACTATCTTTGGGATAAGACACAGTAAATACAATTTAAGCCTTCAGAAGAAGGGAGTTGATTAATCCTCTTGCTCTGAGAAATGAATCTTGACCCTATCCTTCGGACGAATCCGCTCTTGCTTAGAAGTTGATCATTTTGTTAGATTTTCCGTAGGCTTTTGATTTCTTTTTATGAAAATTTGTTGTTAATCGAAGCGATACCAAGCAGAGATAATGTTGTGGAGCACTTTTGTTCAAGGACGTAACAACGTGACCTTTATGATTTTGGAGGAATTGGGGAATTTTCAACAAATAAATATTTCTTTTGAAATATTTTTACCCTGTATTTGCTGCAGCAATAGATGTGCTAGAATGGGATGCTGTTGGAGCCAGAGAAGCCGAATGTGCTACAGGCCTAACCCAGGTTAGTTTATCGATGCAATAGGCTTAACGTTAAAGTTATCACTTTATCGGGTCTTCTTTTGCATGCGGTAGACCTATTTCAAAACAGTAGTGCACTGTGCATCTTTTCCATGTTTTTGGTTTGCACAGATAGGAAAGATCTTTATCCACCTTGTAAAATAATTTTCAAACAGTTTTGAACATAATACAGATTGCATACTTGGCAAATTTACGTAATCGCAAGTTTTAACAAATACGAGCGTAGACACCATACTAATTGCGACCTGAAAAAACTTTTTGAGGTAGTTTTTTTGACAATTAGTTTTTCATCTTTTTTTCAGTTCCAGTGGAGGTCCGCGCTCAATGCCCACCTGGGTTTGAAAATCCTCCGGCTTGTACAGGTAAGCACTTAGTACCTTGTCATGAGATATTGCATCTTCACAATTTTAGCGACTCAAAATGCAGCTCTCTTCTTGCTTTTACGAATAGCGGAACGAAAAATAACTAGGCATAATAACGGCAGAACAACAAGATTTTCGTTATATTGGCCGTTACCGCGTCATGAACAAGAGTTATCAAAAAACAAAGCTCTCAGTTGTGACACCAGCTTTTGCAATTATGCTGTTTGTGTTTAGTTATGCAATATATGAGAAACTACTTTTTTCAGTTATTTTTTCTAGTAAGGAATCTTGTGCGATAATCGAAACAACACAATCGCAAATGTTAAAAATAGATGAAAAAGCATCAATTAATCCTCACATTCAAGTCAAATCTTGGTTTTTGTGCTTTTAAATTGTAGTTGAATGATAAGCAAGTAGACTACGTCATTGAATTAAAAATTTAACGTAAAATCTGCAACTTTTTCCGAAAAAACTTTAAAATATTATCTGGCGTTTGTGTCTTCAGGAGGATATGTAAAAAAGATTTGAGCATTTTTTTAATAAGCTTACAGTATATCAAGACTCAACGCATTACTATTTTTCTTTGCTCGTTTATTTGTTTTTTTGTTTATTTGGTGATTCACTTATTTACTAAATGTTTGCAAAACTTAATAAATTAACATTAATGTGGTACGGTACTGTAAGTTATGCTTTGTTGATTTCTAGTTTATAAAAGTTCGGTTTACATTTTTGCTTGGTTTGACTTTGTTTTGGTGTTTCATTGTTTACGATTTTATGGTATTGGCTTGTTAAAATATGTTACAAAATTTGCTTCTTTCCGAAACTTTGGTTATGGTTGTTTTTAACTTCACAAAATAAACTTTTTTAGATATAAATGACTGCGAGGAAAACTCCTGTTCGAACGGGGGAATTTGCATCGATCGGGTTCAAGGGTTTGAATGCCAATGTGTCCTTCCTTTTACTGGACCTAGATGCGATATCTCTCCCACAAGTAGGTTTACTTCGGAAAGGAATGTTTGCTTTCCAGAAAGGTTTGATTACTGCTATGTTAGCACCTATCCACGCTATTTTGATCTTGATTGGTAGAAATGCTGATGCGTGGGAAATAGCCACCGCAAGTGGAGTAATTATAATTTTATTTAAGGCTGGATTAGACTTAGCTTACGGTTGTAATAAGCGCTCGGCGTATGTTTTGTGTGTTCTAATTAACTAATAGTCTGCAGCGTGGGTTTCGCGTGATGTTTCTATATTTGATTGCGTTGATTTAGCTCTTGCTTATTGCTGTACAATATAAATCGAGTCAAGATTTCAAGATATGCAATCACTAAAGAACTTATTTATGCCTGACAGCAGCACCATTATTTAATGAGAACTCAGCTACAGCACATCCGTATTATATTCAAGGAACGATTGAGAAAGATTAGATTCAAAATATTTTTTAAACATTTATTTTTTGTTTATTTGTTTCTAAATTTAGTATAATGTATATCGCATCAACATCTCGGTGATTATTTTTTTTAATTTTTGTTGCTACTCTTATCTGTGTTTTGTTTTTTTGTTTTTTTTCGTCAAACTTTTGCCTTGAAATAAAATTACGTATATGCCTACAGTTTGTAGAAGACTAGGCTTATTGCAACATTCCACATTGAAAAAGACCATTTTGCTGAAATTTTTTTATTTGCTTTTTTATTAATTCTGACTCAAATTTAACCCAAACTCAAATTCTTACTCTAAAACTAACCTCAAACCTGATCTAAATCAAACTTAAACCATAATCTTAATCCCTAAAAAAACGAGTTCAAATGAAAATTGTGCGAATAAATATTCCTCATTTTCGTTTTATTTTCTTAATCTTAAAATTTTCGGTGAAATAGAAATTCCTATTTGAAATGCCATTAGTTGCTGAAAAACTCGTTTGCTTAGTTGTCGTCTGCTCAAACGCTCCCACGGTTGCCAATGCTGAAAGTTCTCCAGCATCTGGATCGTTCAATGAAGGCGATGAGGTTCAGTACACCTGCTCGCAAGGTTACCAGTTGGTTGGTGCACCAACAATTGTCTGCCAAAACACTGGAATATTTTTGCCCTTCCCTCCGAGCTGTGTTTCAGGTATGATGCAAATCGTTTAACTTCCCCATCGGGCAGAATCGTTTATCATAACAATATTCAATCAAAGTCAGCATTTGGTTATATTTTGTATAAAAAAGAGCAAAGTGGCAGCATAACATCTCACAACTTGCAGCATTAGAACTCAACAAATCTTCTTAGAGCATTATCGTAAAACAAAAAAAAATATAAAAGTTACGTTGGTTTTTACAAGTCAGATAAAATTTCTACCAGCATTTTGCTGATTTTGATTTAGCGCCAAGCAAAGAAAGAGGATGAGCGGCTGTTTACATCTACCAACTAACTATAGTTATTTAAATTTTAGTTTGTGATGGTGGTCCGCCCATAAATGAGGGAGTAAAATTCAGACCAATACTAGCAATGTACGAGAGCAACACCATTGTGACGTACTACTGCGCAAACGCAGCTGGAATTCTGTCTCCATCCACGGCCAGCAATCAATGCGTCAACGGTGTATGGATATACAGTTCTCCATCTTGCTTTGGTGAGACTTTTTCGTTTATATTAGTGGTGTTGAAGCATTTTAGCGTAATTTCGCTCAAAGCAAAGTGCCACGGATGTAGCTTCCATCTACGCTTATCATGTGATCAAATCATAAAGCGTAGCTGCACTCCGTCGTAGAAAAAAACATTTTCAGACATATGTAACAATTATATTGCCACTGATTTCAAATCTTAGCTATTCGACACTTTCATTTGGCACTTAAATTCTAAAGTTTTTTTGTTTTTTATTTTATTTTTGGCTACCATGCTCGTTTCGCGATTATGTTCTTACGGCTACTCTAAAGTTCGGAGGGATTGATTTTTGACTCACTGTATCATTAGATATTTTCAACAAATCACTCAAAATTGATTTAATCACTTTTTTCCAAGGATAAAAACACGTTGTAAATCAAACTTGAACAGGAAAATTTTTGTATATTAACTCAAAATTAGCAGCAATTTAGAATTATGAAAACTTTTTTTCAATCATTGTCAACCTAAAACTATAGGTTTTGGTAACACAAAAACCTATAGTTTTAGGTTGACAATCATTGAATAAAAAAAATTTAATGTTTGTAAATTAAAGCTTTCGATTATGTAGTAGACTAGAGCTAAAGATGTTTACTTGCATTATCAAGTTTATATTTTGTACTTTTATGTATCACCACTCCGTTTTTTGTTTGTATTTTTAGTTTGCAGCACCCCTCCGCCATTAGAAAAAGGGTTTTATAATCCAACTCAGGATCTATATAATGAAGGAGATGAAGTAACATACTTTTGCCCCATTGGTTACAGCTTGATTGGTTCGGATGTAAACACTTGCACCGCCACTGGTTCATGGTCGTTTGTGGTTGCTCCTTCTTGCTCGTTGGAATGTAAGATAATTTGTTTCATATTACTAAACATGCTCTTAACGCATGTATAATTGTACATATACACAAACATGAAATTATTTGCTTAAAGATAGAAAAAATAGTTTACGAAGACAAACACAGATCGCAAACAACGCGCTGATACAATTAAGCCAGGAAACACAACGTGCTTTGTTCTGTTTCGAGTTATGTTTTTGTTGACATTACACTGCTTACAGCTGATCAAAACTCAGTCAATATTATTTATTTAGGAGTTTTATTCATTTATTTTTTTAGTGTGCCCACCGCTTTTAACGGTTACAAATGGAGAAATTTCCCCAGTAATTGTTCTCGATGGACCATCTCCTATTGGTACAATTGCAGTGTATACTTGCTTGCAAGGGTTTTTCTTGAGTTCAACGGTCTTAGAAAGTGAATGCGTTTCTACTGTTCTTGGCCCAGGTTGGACGCTCGGAAGCGGACCAAATTGTTTGCAAGGTGATTTAGATTTTTCATTCAATTTTCTCTTTCTGTGATAAGGTTGGTTTTAAAGCTGTTGCTGGAGTTTTTCCTTTCGGTAGTAATTAAATTCTCTCGTCAAAATCTATTTGCAGCATGTGAGTGGGGTAATAGTGGCGTATGATGCCTTTTTTTTTCAGAATCGACATTAAAGAAAAAAATAGATCAAAACTTGAATATTTTTTCAGAAATAAACGGTTAACCAAATACCAAAACAGATTTATAATTTTTACAGAGTAACTTTTTCATGCTTTGAAAAAAACAACAACAATGATAATAATAAGATTAGTAATATAATAATTCTAGTTTTTATGAAACATACACCCCTCTGCAGTTTATATCTCTGTGACTTTTCCCCTACATCTAACCAAAATTATACAAATCGGAATTTGCTTTTTTATTGTCGTGGGATACATGTGAAGAAAAATTACCAGCCCAACCCAATTTATTTTCTTTTTAATCACAATTTCTCACCAGGATTTCATAAGATAAATGTGTGTGTATACAGTGTATAGCTGTGCAGGTCTACCTTATTTGGTAAAACAAGGGTACTTTCATGGGGCGCCGTTTGCTAAAACAGTTTTTTTCAATTTACAAGGACAAATTTTTCTCCGATTTGGCATAGTTACAGCAATATAACATATTGCAGCAATAGGTGACATATGTGTTGCGACATGACATTTTGCCACAACATGTGACATATTGCAAAAATGTGCGACATATCTACTGCGACATGACATATTGCTACAATGTGTCACGTATCAAGCTAAAGACAGTATCCAAACTCTTGTAGGCACAATCAAACCTTCGATAAACAACCTAAGACATACTCTTTCGGAATCAACAATTGTCTTTTATTCCTCGTCAGTATAGCTAGAATTACACTTATAAACATGAGCGTAGTAGGGTGAGAAATTGCAAATTAACGAGATCAAATTGCATTTTTTTCCCAAAAGTATTAAGTAATCACAATATTACGAGAGATAATTATAATAGTTCAATTCAAAATAATTTTTAATGGCATGCCATAGGCAGCTGTTTCGCCCAATCTCAGGGCTCATCAATAAGGCGAGAAAGTCCAAAAGGGAAAATATTATCAGTGAAAGAAATCGTCAAATCATGCATCTTTACCAACTTATCAGTCAATCAATAAATCTTTACCGATTAGGTTTATAATACATAAACCTTTACCAATCATTCAGTCAATTTTAGCCAAAATAAGTAATTCTAAAGTGAAAAATCTTTTTTGAAGAACCTAATCAGTTAAAATTAACTTATTTTAGCTAAAATTGACTGATTGTTGAGTAAAGATTTATGTAGGCTATTATATAAACATAACACATGCCAACAAAAAAAATTTTTTTTAAAAGGCAAAAGATGTTGGATCGTTTTTAGGGTAAATCGGGGGTGCTGAGTCCGAAAATGCACTTAGTTTTGCCGAATTGGCTCTAGTTTTTGAGATATTTTACTTTTTATATTTTTATATATTTGCTTGAGCATAGTGCATTCTGAAGCACACAAAGCACCTTTCTTGTAATGTTACTGGTTTCCCATTCAAAGTTTAGTGCCCATTTACTCCATGCAAGTTATATGTATATCGATAAAGGAAGATTAAGTCATAACCCTGTAAGAAGAACAGAACAAAATCTACGTTTTAACCCTATTTTGCGGGTACTCAAAATCGATGCTAATAGCGAGACACTGTGTCGTTTCGACACAGTCAAATTCAAACGTTTATAACTTTTGAAAGAAACAAGCTAGTTGCATAGTTTTTTCGCTATTTGGTGAAAAGTTTATTCAAGAATGTTTAAAACTAAACTGCGTCTTACTATAAATTGCAAAACATTTACAATTTGATTTTAAATAAAAGTGATCAAAATCTTTTATTTTTCGCTTATTTTTGCTATCATCAATCACAAACTTAGCAGGAAACCGACGACTCGCCCAGTTTCTGTATCGCTGATGACGTGTTTTACGTAAAGCCCAACGCAAAAATGTTTGCTAAACACAAACAAATTAATCACATTTTTACAAATCACTGAATTCGAAGTGTCAAAATTCTCCAGATAGTGTAACATAGCTTAAAATTTAATCTTTGTAATTGTTCAGCTTACTAAAACATAATATTGTAGTTTATCAGTTAATTACAACTCAATTAAAAATTAACGCAATTAATCGAAAATTTTAGCGGACTTTTTTTACCTTATTTTACGCTAATTTCATGTGATTACGGTATAGACTAAAAATTTATAAATATAAATAATATTGTATTTAACTTTTTTCATTTCAAAATTCAAATGTAATAATTTATGTTGATTCATGCTTACGAACTGCGCACTATGCTTTTGGTTCCAGCTGATCACACCAATGCAGGGCAGTTTTTTTAGGGTTCTGTTTGCAAATTTGTCTCCTTGTTGGGGCTCTAATTTGTGGTTAGAGAATGCGTCAATAGTACAAGGTTTCAAGTAACAAAAAATAACTCACTAGTTGGAGAATCAAACTAGGAGTAATACATAACCTTTTAATCACCAACTCCACGCTTTATTAATTAATTGACTATTGACGTACTCCGCTACTGCATGGGATAGTTCGTGAAGAAGTGACAAATTTTCAAAAATACTGCATTAGAATCTAAAACTGCAGAGCGATATCTGGGGACCGCTGGAAAGCAAGCTTTTTTTGCATCAATTACCGTACTACACTATCAATGCATTTTGATTTTGCCGGAAGTGAATTTAAGTTACATTGTTTACACAAAAACCCCAAACTATGGTAGCCAACTAACCGACAAATGTTGGTAAGTGTTAAACGGCTAAATGTTTTGGTTAAAGCTTATCCTGTGTTTAGTGTATACAATAATTTTTCTCTTCTGTTCTCGAAACCATAAAATTCCGATTAGCTCCATAACAATCTGTCTCCAAAAATTTTTTTTTGCGCCTTGGTTTGACTACTGGTGTTTAATATCAGCAAAAAAGACTGCGTTTCAAGTTTGTTTACAAAAACTCAAATCTTGGGGATTCAATTTGGAAAGGATTCCCAACCCCAAATTTTTTTCTCTTTATTTTTGTATCTTCCTACCCTGATGATTTTATTTGTTCAAGCATTGTTCAAGTTTTGTTCAAGCACTAACAACTTTCAAATTTTGAGGGGACCGTTGCAGAAGAATTTCTCCTCTGGGCTCTACAATTTACCGATGTCTACGACAGATCAAAGTTTGTAGTTTCTATTTTAACGGTCTAGGAGTAGGAATCAAATAAAAAAACTAACAAAACAACGTGTTCCATTTGGTTCGCGTGTTTAGATACTTTTTTTTTTTATAGATTTCTGTTGGTTTACTTCCGAAATATAGTGTTTCAATGTTAATTACTTTTTTTCGGTTTTCGACCTGTAAAATTGTGATAACTTGACCGCATATCCCAAAATTGGTTTGCTCGTAGCTTTTATCTACAGTATCTTCGTGTTCTGTATGAATTTCAAGTTACCACCATTCTGTCGCTTGCAAGTTGTAGCAAATTGACAAAATTTTACCGCTTAGGCCCGGCGCCAGAGTGGCGTGACTGGGGGGGAGGGGAGCATAAACAATTTTGGGGGGACACAAAATTTTTGTTTCCTCGAATTCGAGAGTAAAGACAAAAAAAAATGGTCTTCACCACAGAATCTGCGAAAAATCGGTCCTTGCTCACGGATTCTGGATTGATGGTCAGTATTTTGGGAGTCTCAGGCCTCGAACTGTTCTCCAGTGGCTGCGAGCCTGTTACTATCTTTGGGGCGCAATCCTGGCTATGGAGGGCACAATTCTCGTTTGGGGGGCACAAGCAGTGATTTGGGAGGGGCACGGCCCCGAAATGCTCCGAAAAAGCAGTGATTTTGGGGGGGGCACGGCCCCGGAAAAAGTTAAACTGCCAATACTTGTTAGTTTTCAATAATATCTGAGCACATTATATTTTATATCGCGTTCAATTTTTTCAAATTATTTCTCATGTTACCGCTATCGTCTAAACGAGGACTAAACGCAAATTCAATGAGAGTATTTAAAGTTAGGCGAACCGTATTAGACTAGAGCAATGGTTCTCGACCTTTGATAGTCTGTGGCCCCTTTTAGAGACTCCCAACACCAGCTGCCCCCTTGGCAGCTATAAAGTTTTCCGTACCAATGACAAACCGACTGAAAACCAAAAAGTAAAGGTCCTCACCACAATTTGATAGGATTTTTCCCAAAATTTTGATTAAAGACCAAAAAAAAAGTCTTCACCTCACTTCGAAGGGATTTTTCTCCAAATCCCAAATTTTCATGGAAGTCCAAAAAAGTTTTTTTTTTGTCCAATGTCCCGTGGCCCCTTAATTAATGTCTCGTTGCCCCCGGTTAAGAACCACTGGACTAGATCAAACTGATTAGTGCATAGCGAAACAACTCAATGCAGTAGTCTAACCGTAGCTTTTTTGTAAGTTAGAATTGGAATGACATCGCTAATTACGCAAAGGCTATTAACATCAGAGTTGCCAATAAAAATTATAACATTAGAGGCCCCTGCATCGTGTTTGAAGTAAAATATCTTTGGAACGGCTCGGTCAAGAAGAATAAAGTCAACGCCAACCTAGTCTAATGCGATTGGCCTAGCTTTAGATACCACCATTGATTTTGTCTTTAGTCCTAGTTCATTAAAAACGCTGCACTAAAATGTACGTTATGCCATAAAGATTTTTCAAAAAACAAAAATTATGCATTATCTTTATAATTAAATTCATCTGAAAAACAGAAAGCAGGTCTGTAACTAAAAGGGTAGTTAATTTTTAATAAAAAAATTCAATATTTTTTAAATAAATTGGGCAGTATTTATTGCATAATGTAAATAAGTGCATACTAGAGGCAAAAACACCAAAGTAGAGGCCGAAGACAACATGGCGCTATTCATAGGTGGGCACAAATTCGTTAATCCGTTAATAACGAAGCTAACTTTTTCGTTAACTCGGTAATTTGTAAATTTTTTTATGTTAACAAAATAAATTAATTTCCGTTAAGTTTCGTTAACTTACGTTAAGGCTTTCATCGGTAATTTCTCGCACCATTCATTCATCCTACCTGTACAACCAGTTTGCACCGGTAACACTTGTTGCGTATTAGCACGAGTGTTGGAGAAAAAAAAATCAAAGAAAGGAGCTCTTTTTTGTGGCAGATATTACGCTGCAGCCTCATAGGTCTATATATTATAGCTGTTCGCAACTTCCAAAGATTTTCTGATCGCAGCTTTGTAAGTGCATTTGAACCTATTTCTATCTTGAAATTAGATCGGACCGTAAAATGTAGCTTCCAAAACACAAAAGACCACCATAGCAATAAATTTTTCCTTACAATCAGCTCAACAATGTCATTACGTGTCCTAGAAGTGAGTGAATAAAAAGAAATTTAAATTACACTCAAAGTGCAAACGAATTAACGCACTTCATTAACTTCCGTTAATTAAAGCTGAACATAATGAATTAACGTTAACGGAGGTATGAAGTTTGTTAACGGACTAGTGGTTTACGAAGCTAACGTTTTGCATTTACTTGCCCACATATGGTGCTATTACTTTTTAGTACATTCAAAATATTCCCAAGATGTAACAATATATTTTATATTATAGGCACAATTTTAATTTAAAGCAACTCGCCGGTATGTAGTACTTGAGTAAATTTTCTACACATGAATGTAAATTAGACTATAGAGGAATTACTTTTATTCAAAAAATTTCGAACTTCGTGCAATAGAGGCGATTTTTTGATATCTCGGCCCTGTCTGTCTATTTCAACTCGAATCATCTGGCTGTCATTGTGATGACAGAAACAACATTTAAAATTATTAAGTTGCTCTGTTGCGAGCCATTATTTTTCACAAAACTTGTGGACTTGTTGTAGTGACTACCTGCAACAGCCCTAAATCATCAACCGAGGTCTAAACTTGATTTCAAAGGCGCAACCAAAACAGCTATACGAGGGCTGAAACTCTACCTTACCAGCAAGTCACTAAAAAAATTTAACCCAAACTTACAGGTTTTTAAACGTATTTTAGACTGGATTATGTAGGGCTCAGGGGGGGGGGGTGGCTGAGTAATTTAATTTTTGTCAAATGTCTTCCAAATACTAGCAATTAGTTCTTATGTCATTCCAGATGGCGTTAATATGGCCATTTTCTAAATAATCACAAAATCATTCACGGGCTGAAGGCTTCTCCTCCAACTCTTATTGCTCCCGGTGGCTGGGAACGCAACCAGTCCTACGTTTGTGAAATGCGGACAAAGTTTAGGTTTCAATTTCAAGCCACCCCTTCACGAATTCTCAGTTGCGCGGCTGCTTAAGTTCATTATTCATAATTCTCAGTCGCTATGATGTGGGGTGAAAAATATTTTATTTTACTAGAAAATTACCACCATCGACTAGGAGCATCCAACAAAATAAAGATGAACTTAATTTTCATTGAGTTTCACAACATAATTAGTGATATGATAATTATACAGCAGTAGCCGAGCCAGATGAAAGAGAATTACCTTCCTTATATCTTTATCCTATCCCCACTCTCTGGTATTTTTTCGCATGATAAAATATTGACATTGGCGTGGAGAGTATTGTTTTGAGTTGAGAAGGTGGCAATTTTTGGCGTTTTGGACCATAGGTAGTAGACTTGAAATAGTCAATGCTGAACTGCATTAAATTGCTATGTATGGCTTATTTAAAAAATTTAATATTTTCATTTAGAAAACGAAATGTTTTACCACAATTATACGATCACTGTTGCAACCAGAGGGTTATAAGGCTAAAGGCTTCTTAACAAATTTGCTTAAACAAGGGAAAGTACAAGGCGGCTTAATATAGTCTTTTGCAATTTAATTTGGTTTTAAAAACGAGTAAAAATGTTCCAAATTGCATCAAAAAGTATTCAAAATGCTTTTTTCCTAGCTAGCAAAAGCAGCCCAGTGCCTTTAGTCTAGCCCCCTTCACTAATGTTCACCGAGAAGTTAAAATCACTGACAATTAATGCGATTGTTGTTTCGCTGGCTGGGGAGGTTAGATTTTGACAAAATTTGGTTGATTTTCTAAATCGTTGATGCGCACATTGTACAAGTTAGGAACCTTTTGTAATTCGGAAATAATAAAAGTGTCGATTCTGTCAATTATTATCACTGCAATGACAAAAATACAAGAAAAAACTTTTCGTCTTTGTTTCTCAAAAATAATAAAAATTTCAATTAACGTTTTTGGGTAGTGGAGGTAAAAAAGTTTACCAACAAGAAAAAAAGCTTTTTAAAACCTAAATTCAAGCAATCTGAAAATATAAGTATTGCTGAAGAATTTCAAAATAAGCCCTTCCAGTCCGACAACAATGAAGTGCGAATTACGCTGATTCCTGTTGAATGTTTAAAACTTAATTGTTTTTTCTTTGAATTTTCGGGTTTGTTTATGCTATATATGTAGTTTATGAGGTCGTGTGTTTAGAAACACTCGTAAAACTATAGCAACACATGTAAAACAGTTTGCATTCTCGCCAAGTAACGCTGATACGAATAAAAAGTGAATTTTTGCCTCGAAAAAAAATTGATTGGAAAAAAACAAAATCTTCCAAAGTTGTAAAGTACTTATATATTGTAACTTTCTGGCTTCATTACAAACGCAATGGCCGTGTGTCAAAACATAGAAAGCCGTAAAGTGAAACAAGCGTTATCTCTTCAGGAATCATCATAATTGATTACCTCCATACAAAGTTTTATTTGCTTGAATAGTTTTCGAAACAAGTTACGCTGCCGATTTCGTTCATGACTAAGCGCAACGCTTTCGCCGCAAAACGACGCAATGACGATTTTCTTGAAAACCAGACAGCGTGAAAGAATTTGCCGGTGCCAGGGCATTTAAATTTTATTTTGACAGCTTAATGTCTCATATTTGCCTGAAAACTGAGGGTCTAGTTCAACAAACCGTTAATTGCATTAAAGCGATAAATTTTTTGATGACAAACTTTTCACCATCACAAATTTAAATAAATTTTAGGAAAAGTCAAAAAATTTCACGATTTTCGGACAAAGGTATCGCAAAAAATTTTCGTTTTGAAATTTCCTTGTGTCGATTCGACACACTGACCCGCAATAAAGGGTTAAGCTGATTCAATGCCTGACAACGTTGAATCCTTGCTAATTCGGTTAATTTTGTTTAATGGGAATATTGATGATTCATGAAACTGAAAGTCTGATGTCGTTTAGAGCATTGCTAACAGCTAATATCAGTACAATTACGACTTATGTAACATTTACGATTCCCTATTAAATGTTTCTCTTAGTACGTTCACATTTCTTCAAACAGTTCAATATCATTTCTTCAAAGAGTATCAGTTTTAATACATTTGCCCTCCCCTGTGCAATAAAACAGCTATGATTAAGCCTAGAAGGCAGTACAGGAGTACATTGTGAAAAGCACAGGCATCACTCAGTTAGCTAATGTGCTAGATCTTGTGAATTTAGAGTTTTTTTTTGCAAAAAACTTAAAAGGGTTGCTTTGTATTTTATTGCAGGAAACTTGAGTTACACTTTATTGAATTAAGCTGTAAATTTTTACGTGACAAGTAAAGATGAGTATTAAGAGAAGGCAGTGCCGAAACAATCCAGACGCATTTTGCTACATTTGTGGTGATTACATGATGGCAAAGTGCAGATTTAACGTGAGAGACTTTACAAAGAGAGCTTATGAAGCCTACTTTGGCATGAAGTTAGGGGACCAAGACAAGCCTTGGGCACCTCACAAAGTGTGCAAACATTGTACTGAAACGCTGCGCCTATGGACCCAAGGCAAAGTCAATTCGATGCGGTTTGGGGTTCCTATGGTATGGCGTGAACCTAAAAATCACCATGACGATTGTTATTTTTGTATAGTGAACACGTCTGGATGGAATCAGCGAAATAAGAAAGACTGGTATTACCCTGATATTGAGTCTGCTCGACGACCCATACCACATTGTGCTGAAGTTCCAGTTCCTGCTTTCACTTCCTTGCCTGCACTCACTGCTGCAGATGAAATGCTGGAGGCAATGGATGATACTGATAGTGGAGACAGTAGCATCAGTAGCTCCTCCAGCATGGGTGGTGTAGAATCTTCGCCCAGTTCAAAGTCAAAACCGTTTAGTCAAGGACAACTGAATGATCTAATTCGTGATCTCGGCCTATCTAAGGAATCTTCTGAGATTTTGGCATCTCGTCTTGATGAGCATGGCATACTAGGTTCGGAAACTAAAATTACATTCTACCGTAACAGGGATGACATGTTGATCCGTTTTTTTACTATGGAAGATAACTTTGTTTATTGTAACGACATCCAAGACCTTCTTTCAAAAATGGGTCTTCCAGAGTACAATCCAGATGATTGGAGATTGTTTATCGACAGCTCCAAAGTAGTTTGAAATGTGTGTTACTTCACAATGGTAACATGTTTGCATGTGTTCCGATCGGACATTCCGTGGTTCTTAAGGAACACTATCAAAATGTGAAGATGTGTTTGGAAAAACTGCGTTACAGTGAGCACAACTGGGCCCTTTGTGTAGACTTTAAAATGGTCAATTTTTTGCTAGGACAGCAAGGGGGATACACCAAACACCCTTGCTTTCTCTGTTACTGGGATAGTCGCGCTACTGATCAGCACTGGGTAAAGAAGGATTGGCCATCACGACAAGATCTTGCAGTCGGAGATAAAAATATCACCAATGAGCCACTTGTAAATCGTGATCGCATTATTCTGCCACCACTACACATAAAGCTTGGTCTGACGAAACAATTCGTGAAGGCTCTTTTTAAAGATGGCGATTGTTTTAATTACATCGCCCAAACCTTTCCCGGCCTCAGCATAGAAAAGCTTAAAGGAGGTATCTTTGATGGACCCCAAATTCGAAAACTAATACAAGATCAAACCTTCACTGCTCGTATGACAGTAGTCGAGAGGGCTGCCTGGTGCTCATATGTCTCAGTGATACGAGAGTTTCTAGTTAACACAAAATCTTCCAACTACCGGATCCTTGTGGATGTGATGCTTCAGAACTTTCAAGCTCTTGGCGCAAGGATGAGCATAAAACTTCACTATCTATTCAGCCATCTAGACTATTTCCCAAGCAATCTTGGCGATGTTAGCGAGGAACAAGGGGAGAGGTTCCATCAAGACATTAGGACAATGGAAGAAAGATATCAAGGTCGTTGGGACGTTCACATGATGGCGGATTATTGCTGGACTTTGACCCGGGATTGTACCGAACAAAGCCATAGGCGGAAATCGTACAAGCGAACTTTCCTTCAGATGAACAGTTAAAATGGAATTGGACTTGCAAGCCAATGTGACGTGCTTGTTTTGCAAATAATGGACCAATACAAATATTTGTATTTTTAGTGATGTTGATTGCAGTATGTTTACAACATAGTATGCTTTTTTTATCCCGCAAATTAAGAGCTTTGCCAGCATTGGCTCAGTAGCCATTCTTTCCAGGCATATATCTATCAGTTACCCTAAACTAACATATTGTTCATTGACCAGCCTTATATAAATGTTCATTTAAAAGTAGTCACTAACGGTATAAAATAAACCTAAATATTAAAATATCTCAAAAACTAGAGCCAATCTGAAAAAAATAAGGTCATTTTCAAACTCAGCGCCCCCAATATACCCTAAAACCGCTCTTACCTAATATGCCAAAATTTTTTTGTTGGCCAGTGTAATCGGTAAAGATTTATTCATTGATCGATAAATTGGAAAAAATGCATGTTTTGGAGATTCTTATCACTGGTAATATTTATTCTTTTGGCCTTGCTCGCCTTACTGATGAGCCCTGAGATTGGGCGAAACAGCTGTCTATGGCATACCATTAAAAATTATTTTGAATTGAACTATTATAATTATCTCTCGTAATATTGTGATTACTTAATACTTTTGAAAAAGAATGTATTATGATCTGGTTAATTTGCGATTTCTTACCCTTCTACACTCATGTTCATACCTGTAGGCCTACTATACCCTACGAGAAATAAAAGACGAATGTCGATTCCGAAAAAGTATGTCTTAGACTGTTAATCAAAGGTTTAATTGTGCCTATAAGACTTTGGATACTGTTTATAGCTTATTATTGGTTTTCTTAGAACATTGTTTTTAATAAAATGTCACGTATTGTTGTGATATGTCATATCGCAGCAGCTATGTCACGTATCGCTGCAATATGTCATATTGCTATACATATGTCAAATTGGGGCAAAATTTGTCCTTATAAATTGAGGAAAAAAATTTTAGACAAACTGCGTCCCATGTACTTGCTATCTGTTTTGTATTTTGACTCATTGCAACCAACTTAATTATTATTATATGGCTAATACTGCTTTCTGTTTTCACTAGCTTTAAAGTGTGAAAGATTAAAATATTATGCGCGGAACTTAATATTTGCCTTATAGAAACAAGTTAGTGGGTTGCAACGGACTGCAATACGAAAGCGGATGGCGTTATGCTTAATTGCTGTTGCAGGTTAATCATTGATTATCGCCATTGCATTGCAGGGTGTTTGCCTCCCGCAAATTTTTTTATTCCTCCTGGTGTTCTGGATCCTGCTGAAGATGTCTACAGACCTGGAGAGTCGATTACATTCTCCTGCAGCTCAGAATACAACTTTTTTGGAATTTCGCAATCCTTTTGCTCAGAAGCAGACGGATATATCTTTCCAGGAACGGAAGATAACGTCTGTCTTCAAGGTGAAATCTTCTTTTTTCTTGTTTCGCATACAATCAAAACGAGATATCAGAAATCAATGTTCGTAAATTATTTCAGCTGGTATTTGGTGCTGGTGTCGTAGATGCTGCAACGGGGCTTAGATAACACTGTTAATAATATCTTAAAGGATAGTAACAGTATACAAGATGCTACTGTAGGGCATTTTGGAGATAATTATTTTGCCTTGCAGTCAGAATGGAGCCACGCTCACATCAGATAGTTGTCATCCAACCTATCTTGATCAAGCTAGCTTTGTATGTAAAGCCTTATTATGCTGTTACATAAAAAAAACAAACAAACATATACTCATCTTAAATTTTTATTTGTTCTGTTTTTCTAAAATGAAAAGAGACCAACTCCTGTGCAAAGCTGGGTCAGTTGAATCTAGGCTTAGGTTGGTGATGTCCTTTTGGTTTTGAAGTCAGCTTTAGAACATTTAGCTTTGGTTAAGGAAGGACTGTTGGCAAGGTGATCCCATTTTGATGTAGCTTCTCCACGTACGATGATAATGGTCATCTTGATTTTACAGTAGTTTGTTTGCAGCAGGTCTTAAAAGTGTAATGCTAATGTTGGTTGTTTGACGTGCATGAAAGATGTAAAAAAACTTGAACCATAGCAAAAAGTATAAAAATGCTTGGGACGGGTTGACATTCATATTTCTTACAAAGAGAAAAGTCACTGAGATCAAATAAATAATTTTTCAATCCAAGATTACGTTGTCAATTTAGACCCCAATTATAATTGAATATAGCGAGTGCTATTTACATGATTCAAACTGTTATTTTGCTTCATGAATTTTATTCGACGGTGGTTAAACATCGTTAGTTTTTATGTATTTTATGTTTCACGGTGAGTGGCACAACGACACTTTCTCGGTTTCAATGTTATAATGGTTATGCTGAGTAAGCAGCTCCTACTATTTTTGTTTTGAATGATTTAAATTTCCGCAAAGAGTATTTTTTCTTATGTAACAGGTTAGCAATTTTTCTCCTCTGAGAAATTAAATAAGATTTGTTGTCAGAACTGGTCGCAATGGCGTTTCAGGCTCATGCTTGAATTTTTGAATGAATTACATGTTTGAAGATACAGCTGTTGATTTATCAATTCTACCCAAAAATATTAAATAATAATTGGTCACAACTTTCTCGAAGGACAATCGATCGATATTGGGATTATGATGTAACATGATATGCTGTTGAGACTTCATTTAACATACACCGGTAATCAAGCGCGTAGCCAGAAATTCGCAATGGAAGGGCCGCTGTTTTGGGGGTCTAGGGGCAAAATCCCCAGCCGCCGGAGGTACGGTAATTCGAAGGCGGAAACCCCAGCGCTTTAAAATTTTGCAGTTTTTTGGCAAAAATAACTTAATTCTGGTGCTATTTGGAGAAAAATTATTAATTTCAAAACGTGGCATAGAAATTGGCAATGCACACATGATTAAACTGGTTGCATAAATGGGCTATTTGGGAGGTGGCTAAAGGTGAAATTTTAATTTTCTTGTTTACATGCTGGCACCAGTCGGAAATTTTCCTAGGTTTATCCTTGGCCAAGCTTGTTTCAAGTTAGAATTTTTCTCGTATTTTTTCCTTGGCCGACATTCAATAATCATGCTTGCATCTTGTTTGTTTTATCCTTGATATTTGCAAACAAATCAGAAGTAGCAAATCATCCATGAAACATCCTTGTTTCTAACATGTTTTTTTTAACACAGCCGATGTAAACAACTTTATCCTAGAATCATGATTTGGACAATGCATGATTCAACATTGATATTTATTTTTTAAACCAGTTTCCAGGGTGTCGAATCGAACCTGAACCGAACCTGAACCAGCAAAATCTTACTTCAGTGAACCTGAACCAAACCTGAACCCTCAAAATCGTGCTCAAGTAAACCCAAACCGAACCTGAACCCGTAACAAAGTAAGAATATATTTTTCCATATCCGGATGCCGCTGGCGCTGGTACACGCACAATAAGAGAAGTGGTGATCATCAACAGGATCAGCAATTTCTCCTTTTTTTTTCTGGACGAAGCGAGTTACGACAGTTAAATTTTAAGTCAATGAACCCGAACCGAACTTGAACCAGTAATATTTTACTTGGGTGAACCTGAACCATACACGAACCTCGAAAATGGTGCTCAAGTGAACCCGAACCAAACCTGAACCGCTAAAATATTTTGAGCACGAGCTAAACCTAAACCCGAACCGTTATTTGAAACGGTTCGACACCCTGCCAGTTTCTAAATCACATTTATTTTGTTTCGTTAACTGGCTGTAACAAAATTTGCTGCGGTATACTATAAAAATTGATAATGCAGTTTTTTTGTTATAGTTGCAATCGTTTGCAAACCAGGCAATATTTTGTTCAAAGGCAAAAGAGACAGAAAAATGGTCCAGAAAATGTCACTGGAAAATGGCAGCCCAAAAAATTTGGGTATTGCAAAATAGCAATAGGCTTCCGGAAAATGGTAGTACGGTACTGAAAATTCCTGCGCTGGAAAATGGCACTACTCACTGTTGCCATTCTAAAAGTAACAAATGCAATATTTAAGGGGATTCTTTGTTTTGGCATGTCTGACTTTTGGGGTAAGGGTATGTTCGGGGGGTGTCGGATAGTCTGTATCATCTGGGGGTGATATAAAAGGCTCCCCGAACTCGAAAAAGAGTAGAAATTCATTTTCCATAACAACACTGAGTACATCCATTTTCCATTTCTGACCTTTTCCAGTACTGGCATTTTTCAGTGCCGGAATTTTCAGCACTGGCATTTTCCAGAATTAGCATTTTCAGTCCTAGCATTTTCCAGGACTGGCATTTATACAATACGTCATCTCTCATTTTGATGTGCCCTTGAATTATTAGTAATTTTGCAGTAACTGATTGAGGTTGATATATACTGGTATTGGAAATTGTACCAGTACTAATGACATATTGGCAAACAATACAAAACAAAGCAAGGAGGTTTTTTTTTCACTCCAATTGCCCACTTTAAATTCTATAAAACATAAATAAGCATTATGAACTTTATTAATTTTATTTTCTATTCAATCTGTAGTTACAGTATTTTTATTTTTTAGTATGCTTAGAGTTAGAACAATTCTAATGTTGCCTTGCATTTTCTTTACATGGTGACTGTGAGTTTTGTGCATACACTGTACAAAGTGTACATATCTTTGCAACACTTTGTTTTAATTTTGCGTAAAATTTTTTATCATAGAAAGTAGCAGACTGAGAAAATCTAGAAGCAGCTTTTTTTAACCTTAACTTGGTGAGGTGGCAGTAGACTTAGATGACCTTTCGGTCCTTCGCTGTCTCCTCACCAAGTGACTAAATATCGCTTTGACTCTGCAAGTTAGTGTGTTTGGTTTTAAAGGAATTGCATATTTCGATGCTTTGGTGATAGACCTAGAGGAAGTTGCAGTTTTTTCTTGTGATATGACGTCACTTGGTAAATAAATAAATATGATGATGATGATGATGTTCCAGTATCGGCATTTTCAGCACGGGCATTTTCAAGCGATCCACGAAGGCCGCGGCTGCCTACTGAACTACACCACTGTTTTCATTGAAAACTTTTAACCTTGGTCAAGCACTTTGTTCTTTGCAAAAAAACATACTCGATGAACTGAGAAGATGTTTTTATAATTCTGAAAAAGAGTTGTGTTTTGTGGCCTACACTACGTAGCGGTGCTTTGCGTTACCAGCACGCTTTCTTTTTCTTTGTTGTTTTCTAAAAAAAAAATTTGCCAAAACGTTTAGTTTATTATTTAACAATCTACAAGATATTTTACTTTCGCTGAAAGAAAGTAAGCCAATTTAGGAAAAAGTCAATAAGCGGCAATAAAATTTACAATAAATCCTTACAAAAATCAAATAAAATAATAATTTACAAAATCAATAGCGCTAGTACCTTTGCAGGCACCAAATTTCTTTTGAAAAATTATGATTGATTGTACTTTTTCAGAATAGACGTTACATAGCAGGGTAGACAGAGGGTCAAAGCCCAGAATTTTTTGAAGGCAACTAAACTTCTTGCAGAACTGTTGACAGCGGTTAGGCTAGGATATTAAATTCCTCAAAAGTTTTGTCGCTGTTTTCCTTCTTCTGGTTTGGTAGTATGCTTTTTTTGTCTTAAGCGTTGCTCTGGCAGTCTGGTGAGCCAGAAATAAAAATTCACTATCACTTGTTCTATTTCCATAGCCTAGGCTAAAAATTTTGGTTCTACCCTAAAACAGGCTTGTAAGAAAGTGATTATTTTTTATCGAATATCACTCAATTTTGAATACTCATGGTTACATCCAGGACACGCGATTTTGAATAGGATTGCTTTAGAAATTTCTTTGAAAGTATGCAGTATTACCGGTAGGTCACGCAGTCAAGCAGTAGGCTAGTTATTGTAGTCCATCGGGGTGTATAGGAAGGAAGTGGCTATTTTGCCTCCAGAGGCAAAATAGTGTTTTTCCTCTGTTTAGGTTAGGCTTGGGGTTGGGATTACGGTTAGAGTTTGGCAGTTTGGGTTAGGATTAGGCTTAGGGCTATTTTGGCACTTGCGGCAAAATAGCCGCTAGGACTATTTTGCCTCCAAATGACAAAATAATATGGTGGTATGTTGCCTCTAGAGGCAAAATAGCCACTGATATTAAAATAATCTAAGTTATTAGTTAAGTCTGTAAATTGGTTAACTCATTAACGGAACAATAAAACTGAAACTTATCGTAGGTACGGTAAACAGTAGAGTTGATAGGGTATAAAATGGAGTTGACTGTTATGCTGACTAAGCCTAATTATCTAAAAAAGCTTTTAGTATGCATCAGTGTATTTTTATAATCTTAGTGCATTTTGGTTATATTTGGCTTAGCACAGAGCAGTTAGCGTATGGGTTAGGCTAATCACAGATCACTTATCGTCAACCGGGCGACTTTGATTGTTTTTGAATCATTTTTACTTGTCACTTCCACCAGGTTTAAGCAAGAAAAGTGCTTGCAGGCTGAACGTAACACTTATGGCCTCAGCAACTGGAACTGTCATAACTAAAAAAATAGGAAGTGTCTACATCTCCGGTTCGCTTTTGGACACCAAGTCGCTGCTGCGTCGGCAGCCTGTTTTATTGCTATTTTCTCATTGCTTTGATAAAATACGCCATTTTGACACGTGAATTGCACAGCCCAGACGGTATAGTGGTATGCACACATGCCTAACGATCCGAAGGTCAGGATATCTATTCTTGTCGAACCTGCTTGGCAGAATTAGCGATAGAGAGCTAGGTATTTCGCTTGAAACTTCTTTTTTTTTTCTCTAAAACCTCACGAATAAAGTTAAGGTTCGGGCAGTGATGCCAGCTTGAGAGATAGTAAATTGAACAGCAAAAGGAAAAGACCAGCGCCGCCGGTGCAGCAGCAATTAGATGTTGGAAACCAGGCCGGTGCTGCAGACACTGCCAAAAAATATTTGGTTTTCATAAGCCATATGTTCTATCTCAAAAAGCGTTCAAAGTCGCCCCGCTCTCTGGGGCGACTTTGAACGGTTACCAGGGATTTTGCCACAAACTGATGGTTAGGGCAAGATAGCTCTGGGGATAGTAGATTTGTATAATGCTGCTGTTCTCAGTCAATGCTTTAATTTTAACAATGCAGTAGTACAATGGGTTTGGCAGACAGGCCAAGGGCCTGTTTTGTCTTTAAAATGCCGTCTGTCATGTAATCAGTTTGTGATGAAATCACTGTGACGAAATCACCGGCAACCCTTTAATCTACCTACCAACATGCACTTAAACCTTCATTTACAAGTGCAAAGTTGCCTTCGCCTGGAATGTCTTTGAATTAGAGTGTTGCAGAGTGGCTAATTTTTCCACTCTGCAACCACTCCGAAATTCTTTAACTGACTCCAGCTCTAATCCGGCTCCAAAAATTTTACAACAACACTCCACTCTAAAATACTTCGATACAAAAATACGCTTCGACAAAAAATTCGAACTTATTGTCATATTTCTCAATAACCTGGATAAGCGTAGCTTAATCACATTTTGATATTCCCAGAGAGCAAAAATCGTTGCTAATTCTACACCCAACTATCACTTTGGCTTAGATAATTAATTAAAGTCACACTCCGGCTCCCAATTTTTTTAAAATTGGCATTCCGCCTTAAAAAAAAAATGCGTGGCCGAGTGGTGAGGGTGGTAAACTGCCGATCACATTGTCATGGGTCGAGACTGCAATCGTCTATCGCTAATGGACCTGACACAGGCATCTACATTAGAGTGCATCAATCCCCCCTCATATTCGAAATCCATGTTCTACCTAGCGTTAAAATGTTGCATTTAGGCTAGAAAGAAGCCATTTACAATTTTTGGAAATTTTATTGATGCTTAGGGGTCCCACCGAGGAGTCAAAAATCTCAAAATTTGTTAATTTCTGAAAAAACTAACAATAACTCTACAAATAGCAATGTTAAGTCATCCTGTTCTTGATAATTGTATTTGGGATAAAATTCTGCACCAGTTAGGACTTTATTTCACGTTTTTACACCAAATCTGAAGCAGTAATTACCGTATATACTCGCCTATAGGTCGCACCACCGTATAGGTCGCACCATGAATTTTGTGTTAAAAAAGTTGAATTTGGGGTTGACTCGCAGATAAGTCGCACTGCAAATTTTGGGACTTAAAAGGCCTTTTCCTTAGCTTTTTTGTACAGATAACCAGTACATTCAGACCCCTAACCCTGCTTGAGAAATGACAAAAATAGGCCTCTTTTACGCGCCAGTGTATTTATTGTAATGCTGCATGTGCAGAAGACAACGTGGTTTGATTGCGTAAGCAGTAATTACTGGTGCATGACCTTGTGCCATTGGTTGTTTTGGTATGTGCGTGCACGAGTGCATGCACGCAATAGCCGATAAGTTTCGCTTTTGTTCCGACTTGGTGGAAATTTTCACTCAGGTATGACCACCGTATAGGTCGCACCCTAGTTTTTGGATGAAAAATATGAGAAAAAAGTTGCAACCTATACACGAGTATATACGGTAACCAAAATCATTGAACTGGAACGAAATCGCTACAGCGAATTTAAATGCTATTGCCCATAACTTCATTGTTTTAGTAGATAATACTAAAATATGGAGTTTTTTGCAGTAGATTTATCTACTGGAAAACTGTGCATATCTAGGGAGAAATATTGCGTGAAGGTTCTCTGTTTATGCAACATTTGCAATAGCCTCAGTTTATCAATAAAGGTTTTTGCAAAAAAGTCCTGCGCACAAAGTAAGATACATTAGGCATTGCTTTGATGCTAACTGTCAGGTCTAACTTTGTCGGTGTTATCCCTCGACTACCTATAGCGTGGCTATCGCATACTGTACATGATTGGAAGAACTAGAGTACTGTATATATATCATCAATTGCAATGCTGCATGCAAATTAATTAACTTATTTAAAATGCTATGTGCAATATATTAGTAGCTGTGTGGTAATTTGCATGTGACATTGCATCCTCACCATTAAAAAGTTAGCAAGAATGAGTACCACTAGCACACCCTCAAATGCCACAAGAACTTGTAGAACAAGTGCTATATTTGAGTGAGAAAAAGCAATCACAGAAGATGATGGCACAATCACAGATTCTCGATCGTCATGGTCACGCCAAGTCCTTAGCTGTATCCTGTACATTATCAACAAGTTATATCAAAAAGCAAAACTAGGACGCAGGCGGCCAGCAAGTGTTTGCTCAAGTAAGCATCTTTTGCAAGAAAGATAACATACCCATGGATGATATTAGAAATAAAAGCTTGCCAAAAATGTTAAAACTGTTAAGACAAAAATTTAAAAGAGCTATTCCAATTGCAAAGCGATCAACAGTCAGCACCGTAACTAATCTGCAGCAACAACAGCTGGAATTGGACAAAACATTCAAATTTGGCCACTTATTGCAACATCATTGATTAAAGACTTTGAAGATCTACAATATTTTCATTCTGTGAAGATGGACAGTGTTGCATCATTTGCTTCTCATGATCAAGTACTGCAAGATAAGCTGAAACGCAAGCTGCTGACAGACAAGGCTGCCAAACAGGAAGTGAGCAAAGCTTGTTCATCTGAGCCAAGTACTTTGTTTTCTGGTAGCACGAGAGTATTGAGCAGTAGTGAAGACAGTGGTAGTAAAACTGAAGCTGGTAATACTAATGTATGGAACGACAAACTAGGAAATTCTTTCACTCTTGCAACTCATCAACGTAGGAAAACTGGAACAGAGGCTTGTATTCCTTCCGACATTTTGTCTTCACCAAAGTCAGTGGCTATGGCAGCACAAATGAAAATAATGCCAGTTTATTAAATTGCATTTACACACGCTTTTGTTGAAAAAACTGATGGAGGCCCTGCAAAAGTTAACCTCTCATATGCTCATGCAGACAGATCTCAAAGAAAAGTTAAACAAAATCTGTGGTAACCACATCAAAAAGACAGTGGGTTCCACCAAGATTTGCTTCTCTGCATTGGGACTCTAAAATTTTGCAGTCTCATAATCGTAATTATGTTAGTGAAGAATGCCTTGTAGTTGCAGTGGGTACAAGAGATGAAGTCAAGCTACTTTGTGCTACATTATTTACCACTGGCGCTCATGGCACAGCAATCTTCAAAGTGCTTTATTATGGTCAGGATATCGATATCATGTTGACGAAGTTACTCTAACCTGCGTTTTTAACGACTTAAAAAAGCTTGACTTTAGCAGGATCTCCATCAGTTTCTTCAACAAAAGCGCGTGCAAATGCAAATTGTTATTTGCATTCATGTTGTTATAGCCACCACCTTTGCTGAAGATAAAATGTCGGAAGGAATACAAGCTTCAGTTCCAGTTTTCCTACATTTAAGAGTTGCTATAGTGGAAGAATTTTCTGGTTTGTCGTTCCATACATTAGTATTACAAACTTCAGTTTCACTGCCACTGTCTTCACTACTGCTCCAGACTTTCGTGCTACCAGAAAACAAAGTACTTGGCTCAGATGAAACTTGATTGTGCCATCATCTTCTGTGTTTCCTTCTCCTAACCCAAATATAGCCCTTGTTGTAAGAGTTCTCGTAGTATTTGAGGAGTTGCTTGTCGAACTCAATCTTACTACCTTTTTAATGTCGAAGACGCAATGTCACGTGCAAATTACCACACAGCTACTAATATATTGCACATAGCATTTTAAATAAGTTAATTAATTTGCATGCAGCATTGCAATTGATGATATATATACAGTACTCTAGTTCTTCCAATCATGCACAGTATGCGATAGCCACACTATAGGTAGTCGAGGGATAACACCGACAAAGTTAGACCTGACAGTTAGCATCAAAGCAATGCCTAATGTATCTTACTTTGTGCGCAGGACTTTTTTGCAAAAACCTTTATTGATAAACTGAGGCTATTGCAAATGTTGCATAAACAGAGAACCTTCACGCAATATTTCTCCCTAGATATGCACAGTTTTCCAGTAGATAAATCTACTGCAAAAAACTCCATATTTTAGTATTATCTACTAAAACAATGAAGTTATGGGCAATAGCATTTAAATTCGCTGTAGCGATTTCGTTCCAGTTCAATGATTTTGGTTAATTACTGCTTCAGATTTGGTGTAAAAACGTGAAATAGAGTCCTAACTGGTGCAGAATTTTATCCCAAATACAATTATCAAGAACAGGATGACTTAACATTGCTATTTGTAGAGTTATTGTTAGTTTTTTCAGAAATTAACAAATTTTGAGATTTTTGACTCCTCGGTGGGACCCCTAAGCATCAATAAAATTTCCAAAAATTGTAAATGGCTTCTTTCTAGCCTAAATGCAACATTTTAACGCTAGGTAGAACATGAATTTCGAATATGAGGGGGGATTGATGCACTCTAATCTACATGTCATTAGTAATGGTGAAATGAATCGCCCTAAATTTGAGAATTATTCTGTTGAAATGATGATGTCATTGTCATGTACGTACCGGTAACCTTGTGCTAGTTGAGCAAAAAAGAAAAAATATCTACCGGTATTTAAGTTCAAACACTGACCAAGTAAGAGATCGCTCTTGGTCTTTAAAAGTATTTAACTGAAAACAAAGTTAGTTTTGGTGAAGTGTTCAAAGTCGCTCCGGTTGACGATAATTTGGAAAAACATAGCTTATTACTTTGTGCCTGTTTGTGATCTACAGTAGTTTTTTTCAGTTTTCTGGTTTTGTAGACTCAACTAGGCTACTGTAGTTTTAATAATTACTGTAACAAATTTCTTAACGTTAGGTCTGTACTTATTCAACTTTGGTTACCATTAGTGATACTGGTATTGGTTTGCATTGGTGGGCAGTATGTTGCTCATCTTTTTGAGTAGTGGTAGTGCTGCTACTTTTCAGTTTTGAAAACAAGTAAAGTAGTGGTCAGAGGTGGAGTCCTCAAGGACGTCCTTGGCCTCAAGGACACATTTTGAAGTCCTTGGCCTTGGTCTCGAGGCATCAAGTTCTTGAAAACTGCCCTGTCCTTGGCTCAAGAACAGCACTTTTTTTGAATTGTTGAAATTCTGTGGATTGCCTGAAAAACATTTTGGAAAACGTTTTTTACTGGAGGGCACCTAAAAAATTTCTAAAAAAAGATTTTGAAGATCATTTTTTTAAAAACATTTGCGCTTGTGTCCTTGGTCCTTGGCCTCGAGAGGTCCTGTCCTCAAAAGGGCTGTCCTTGGCCTTGGATTTTTTATGTGTCCTTGGCCTTGAGCCTTGTGTTCTCGACTCTTCCTGTGGTAGTGGTAGCACCATTACTTTTTAGGGCAAGTAGCAGTAGAGCTACAACTTTTAAGAACTAAAGCATCCTGCTGCTGCTATTTTTTTAGTGTTTAGGATTATAGTAAATAGCAGAAACAGCAATAGTGAAAGAAAAATTTTGAAACTGTACTCAAAGTAAAAGTCTTCTTATTGACGATGAAAATGATTGTAGTAAAGTAGAAAGTACCGTAGGCTATTGAACAATTAAAGTACTCTGGTAAAATAATAACTGATTACTTCTTAATGAGGTTGTATTTTGTTGACAAAATTTAGTGGCTTCTATGCTATATTTGGCAAACATCAGCCCTTGTTTGTTATGTTTCAAAAATGGCTATTGATGATCAATTTTGGTAATTATATTTGTATAAGACTGATGCTGGAGTGTTAAAAATGTTGTAATTCTGTATATGTGACTATCCACCTTGACAAAAGAAAGAACTATTAATCTGGTTATGCACTACTAAATTTTTATGGTTAGAAGAAAAAGGTAGACCTAACAATTTTCAATGCTTTTGTGTTGATAATGCATACCCTCTTCTTTGAACGTTTATGTTTTTTTGATGTAAATTTTATATTTTGAAACTTGTATACTGTAACTAGTAATGCATTGAATATGAAAATTTGGTTCAATACTCAATAACACAGCAATAATATTTTATGTGCTGCCTGATGCTTAAGCTTTATCTTTGAAAAACTTAAATTCTGAAGAAAATCAAAAAATTTTGGGAGTAACACTGGTATTAGGGCCTAGGTAAAATGAACATTCTTTCCATCTTGAAAAATGTAGTATAAGCATAACGTTAGTTTCTATTTTCAGAAGTTAGTTTGGCAAATGGACTTATCCTGACTTTTGATACAGTCAAATGCCATGACTAGACTGGTACGCTACGCAGTGCATGGTACATTTTGCATTATGCTTTACAATCTGTGAGCCTCTGCTTGAGCTATTTTTTACAATATTCATGCCAGTGTCAAATTATATATAAAAGGAAGTGTCTCTTGCACCGTCCCGGTTTCGGACATCAAATCGCTGGTGCACCGGATTGCGTTTTTTGCATTGATTCGATTTAAATACAGCAATTTGACACCCCGCATTTGAAGCCAAGATGGCATAGAGGATAGTTCGCTTGACTTCAATGCAGAGGGTTGGGATATCGATTCCCCCAGCACACGCTTTTTAAAAATGGCGCTAGAGAGCTACTTTGCTTCAAAGTTCTTTTTTTTACTCTAAAATCTTATTATTAGAGTTAGGGTTTAGGCAGCGATGCCAGCCTGAGAGATAGTAAATTGAACAGCAAAAGAACACGACCGCCGCCGCCGGTGCAGCAGCGATTAAATGTTGGAAACCGGGCCGGTGCAGCAGACAACTGCCTATATAAAAATGGTGCTTCAACTATCTACGTTAACGTTTGGCTTATTGGTTAGATGTGTCTTGGTTTTGACTTGAGGCTGGATATCAGAAAAATACCAGATGTTGAACTGGAACCAGAGCTGCATATTGTCGCATCACTTATCAGTAATTGTCACTAATCTTTATTTTAGCTTAACTTTTACTGGTGGCATGCAAAATTGGTTTAAAAATTTCAAAATATATGCAGGGTTTCAAAATATAAAGTTTAAAACTTTCAAAATATAAAATATATTCAAAATATAAATAACAAAATATAGGCATGCACTTGCCCCCCCCCCCCCCTGAAAATTAGGATGTCAAGAATTTTTTATGTTTAAATTTGCAAATTAAGTCAAGTATATCTATCTAAACTAAGAAAACAACTCTTGTGGAGCTTTTTTACCTTTTTTGCCAAGGTGCAGAGGGCGGGGGTAGGAAAAATGGGATTGCTCGTTGGTCTATTTTGGACTATTTCACCAAAAATTTTCAAGTTAAAGAGAATAAAGCAAAAATGAGAAATATTCATTCGCGCTTTTTTTATTTGCTTTTTTGGGGTAAAGGTTAGGGGCTTGGGTTCGATTTGGGGATAGTTTTAGAGTAAGCATTTGAGTTCGGGTTAGATTTGAGTCAGAATTAATAGAAAAAGAGATAAGAATTTCTGTTGAAATAAAGCCTTTCTCACCCATTTTACATGAATTATACAGCATTTTCCTAGAAGCGAGCATAAGCAATGTTCCAAGATTAAGCATTAAACTGTTTAATAAAATAATTATCAATATCAAACGTTTTTGCATTCTGTCAATGAGCTCTTATTAGGATCTAAATACAATGGTGTTTAATATTTCAAATTTATGCTGCACTTATATAAACACTAAAATAATAATTACTCTGGCATTAAATTAATTTTGCCCAGAACCAAAATCAAAACCAAACTTGCCATCAATAGCATAGCCAGGGGGACTGTGCCCACCTGCATTGGCCTGCTGTAGACCAAAGTGCACGATAAGAAAAATTACACAATTTTTGGCCTTCTAAGCTATAATATGGCCTCTAAAGTTGATCAAAGCCACTTTTTAAACATTTATTATTAGTATTACTATTATTCTAATTATAATCTTTAGTTTTTTGGGGGGTATATTAACTTATTTATCAAAAATACAGCAAACAAATTAATCGATAAAAACTTCAAAACATGGCTAAAAACTAGCAGTCAAAATTGATCGCCTAATGCAAAATGCTTAACGTAAGCTTCTTGCAGTAAAAGAAGTATAGGAGGGCTATTCAGCATATACTTTATGTAATTACCAAGAGTTTTGGACTTGACCTATGAGTAACGTTGGGGTTTGAAGGGGCTGAGCTATTTAATTCTTTTAAATGGCTTTCAAAGGGTATCAATTTGGTTTTTTGAATGGCTCTAAAAAGATGCGAAGTTTGATTTGAATAGCGTTAAAATGGCTATTTTTTTTTGAAATATCACCAAATTTGCCCAGCAGCTAGAGTTTTGTCCCAAAATCACGGTCTGTGATATGCTTTAATTGCACCTGTTTGCTAGGTACGCTGCCCAATTGAGGCATTTTGCAAAAAAATTCAATCTAGGTTCATCACCCTCCCCCCCTAAACAAAATTTAGGGTGCAATCAGTGGAGCAGCCAAGGAGGCTAAGGGAGCTTAGCCTCCCCTTTTCCAAGTCACTTGGAAAACTTATCTCGCATACAGTAGCGTAGTCAGGTTGGGGAGGGGGGTGGTTATAGATAGCCCTACCCCTCCCCCCATTTGGCTGGTCGACCAAAATGGCGATTAAGGAAAATACCACATTTTTAGCACTTCTGAAAATGTTTTAATCACTAAAATGAACTAAAAAGTGATTTATAGCATCTTTTGAAACATGTATTCAGAAGGGCTTATTTGTCAAAAATAAAACTCACAAAGCAATACAAACCTTGAAAAATGTCCAAAAACAAGCAATCAGAGTTGATCGTTAGCGTAAAATTGTTGAACATTGTTTCATCAACAAAGATATTGTAAACTCAGGATAGGGAAAGTGGGGCTATTCAGGATTAGTTAAATTACCAATTACTTCTCTCAAATATCTTTTCATTAGCCCCCCTTCCAATTATTTTGCTCTATGAAATACAGACAAAATAGATTACTCCATGTGAGTTTTATCGAACAATAGAATTTTATGATTTACCAGCATGCAAGGAGAACTAAAATTTTACCTTAGCCACCACCCACATAGACCATTTAAGCAATTAGTTTGATCATGTTTGCACTGCTAATTTCTATGCCACGTTTTAAAAGCATTATTTTTATCGAAACAGCCCTAAAATTAAGTTATTTTTGAAAAAAAATGCAAAATTTTCAAGCGTTGGGGGCTCTGCCCCCAGACCTCCATGCTTTTGGTGGCTGTAGACTTTGCCCCCTGACCTCCAGCCTTTGGCGGCTGGGGGTTTAGCTTCTGGACACTAATGGCTTTCGGCGGCTCTGTCCCCAGTCTACCAAAACAACCTTCCCCCCATTGCAAATTTTTGGCTACGAACACTTAAACATGGTTTGAATTTGATCTGCAATTAAAGACGGCTGAAAGGGCTAGGTAATCAAAGAATTTCATGTAGATTCTTAATATCAGCAACTTTGTTCTATCCAATAGCCTTAAAAAACGTTGGAAATGAGATTCAAATGATGTTAAAGTGGTTATTTTTTTCCAGAAATTGCATAAATTGACCAGCAACTGGGGGATTTGCCCCCAGACCCCCGTTCATAATACGTTTGAATTGCGTTAGTTTGCTCAACATGCCGCCCAAATTGCAAGATTTTGTTTTGACAGGGTCATGTTAACTTTTGGTTCAAATCCCTTAGCAAAATCCTGGTTGCAGCTGTAAGGTTTTATTTTATCCATTAGATACTGGATACATCGCTAGCCCTCCCTTGAAAAAATTTCTGCGGGCACCTCTGGATATATGATTCAAGAAGGGGCTTTAACCTACTTGTTTGAGTGACTGCTTGCATTTATTCATTGTTTTCAATGCTGCATGGATTCATGTTTTTCTGTTACAACGTTCAAGTTGTTTGGTTGCAGTGTTGGTATATTTTACAATTACGCATATAACATTGTTGCAGGACTTGAAACCCTGCTAAGGCAAGGATAGCAGTGACAATTTTGTCCATTACTATTGAACAATGTTGCGCAGACAATGTAACCGAACATATTATAAGCCTTATAACTTGTTATCAAGACAGCAGCAATGGTTGAGAAAAAAACAGTCAAAAGCAAGTTTGATGTCCAGGCCTTCATCATCTAATAAAGGCAGTTGCTGGATTGATACTGCTGTCAGTGTGCAAGAGCAAGATGAAGCTGATATTAATATTTCAGATTTTGAAAGTTCCATGTTGGTTAACCCTGGTAATGATTGCAGTGATGAAGATCATGTTATCTCACTATCACTAATAAATGATTTTAATTCGGATTCAACATCATCAGAAACGTTTGTTATTGCCAGTCCAGTACAGGATCCAGATCCCATGAACAAAGTTGTTAGGAAACTTACTGTCACTCGATACTGTTTTGATACGTGAATCTACCCCTCCTCCTTTGGAAAGAACTTTCCGAATTCCAAAGGAAATGAATACTATGCGGAAATGGTGAGATAGTTTTGTGATAGATGAGTTGTTTTAAATGCAAAATCGTTGCATTATTTGAAGATTTTGCAAAAAAATGTTGCTTAGTTCTTTTTACCTGTACTAGTTTTGATTAGGTTTGATAGCACACTCATTGAAAGCTTTAGCAGTGTAGTAGTGTTTGTGCACTGTGCAAGCTGAATTATTATTTTTTGGATTTTAGTAGTTTTTTTAATAGTTTAAATATGAATTAAGTAGAATTTTGCAAATAAGTGAATTTCCTAGTGGAGTGTATCTAGGCAAAATTGGCGTTCCACTTGCTATTACTACTATTCACTGAAAAGAAGTCGAAAATGAATGAACCACCTCATAACTTGCACCACATGTCTGTCATGATAGCCCACCCATTAAACAGCAGCCTAGTACAGTTACTTTTTTATGGAATATCACCTCTCGTCAGCTAGGCTAGCTAGGTAGGTCTATCAATCCTCAAACAACTGTCATGCGACATTTTAGCAACTTGCAACAATTATTGGAGTCATGGAAACCCACTTAACAACCAAAAATAAAAGAGATGGCGTCCGTGGGGGACCACCTGGAGATAATTAACTGGTAGGCTACAAAATCGATTCGCCACCTTATCCGCTAGATTGTGATGCCAACATAACTGTTTAATTATAAGTTATAACACATATAGTTTACTATTCATATGGCGATATGAATGGAAAACTACATGCGTAATAATTCAACGGCTTTGTTGGCATTATAATCTATCGGATATGATGGCGTGTTGATTTTGCTGCTTACCAGTTAATTATCTTCCTGGGGTCTCTCACGGGCAGCATCTTTTCTATTTTCGGTTGTTAAGTGGGTTTCCATGACTCCAATGATTCTGCAAGCTGCTAAAATGTAGCACGGCAGTCATCCGAGGGTTGATAGACCTACCTAGCAAGCCTAGCTAACAAGAGGTGACTTTACTTCGGAAAGCAGCTGTACCAAGCTACTATACTTTGTGGCAGGGCTATCATGACAGACATGTGATGTAACTCATGGGATGGTTCATTTGTTTTTGACTTCTTTTCCCGGAATTTTTCTCTTGCCAACGACAGGGTTGAATGGCCTGTCAAGCTTGTGATACTGTTTAGAAGTAGGACAAGCTACTCTAAAAGAAATTTCCTATTTTAACATTGGAGAATATTTACTTACGATAACGTTACACTTATAATTTACTTGTTTAGGCCTGCAGTTTCTATTTCGCGTAATGCGAAGAGACACATTGTGCAAGCTGATACTGCTGCAAAGGTCAGCCATCTTTTGCGTGGAATAAGAAGCAGCATTTTTTCCATTGAAGAAAGGTTAACAGCTCAGTGCAAAAGATTAGATGAGATTTACTCAGAGTTGAGCATTGTAAAAACACCACAATTAGATACTGATACAGATGAGAAAGTTGACTTCATTCCTGCAAAATCGGAAGAAGAGCTGAAATTGGTTGTAAAAGAGATACAGGTATGCTTATATTTGTTGTGTTTTGACATCATTCTGTTAAAACTTAATTTTCTTTGGAGAAAAAAATGAGAAACTTGAGGTATGAGAATAACAAGCCTGTTTCTTTTTGCTCGGAATGTGTGCGGAATTGCAGATATATTGTTTCGCGAATTTCGCCTTCAGTTTGGCGAAAACCTATGACATGGTAACTCCTAACATCCCTGTATTCTTCAGACAAAACTTTCACTTAAACCTATTAAGGTGTAGTTGTTTTCTATCTTAGAGGTAGCACTGTATTTATACCTTTTTATCATCTATGTGTAATTGCGCATGAACCAGACTCTATGTTCCAGTTTGAACCTTTTAACACATAGCAACTTTCTGGGGTTCAGTTTGCAAGTTTTTTGAGAGGTCTGACCAGCACAACAGGTAACTGCTTAGCCGTGATTTGAAACTAATTTGAAGTTGGCATGTTCTCAAGGAAGGCAACGACGCATCACCAGGTCGAAAATTAAGCCTTTGCCGTCAATCTTGTGAATACTCACTCACCACACTTTCTTACTGAGCTACACCACGTTTTTTAGCCATGCTTTTACAGGATAACTTGATGCTTAATTACGGGCCAATAATGTTGACCAAAAAAATTGAATAAGTGCAGAAGAAAAAGAATCTCAAGATAAATGTCACGACTCATGGTAGATCAGTTTATTTAACATATCATTTAAAGGGCGTCGCCGATTGCTCAGTTGGAAGAGCGTTCGGTTTATAATCCAAAGGTTGCTGGCCTCCAGTTCCATATTTGAAGTGGCAATCCATAGTTTTGTCCTTGGGAAAGACACTCTACGCTTATTTCTTTTTGCGCCCAAGCAATCAACCATTTATGGTGGCCAAGCCTGACCAAGGACCTGTAAATAGATCTCCCAAAAAGTGCTCTGCATTGATTTGTTTAGACAGATGCAGAGTGCCTGATTCATACTCACGGCCTACCGAACATTTGAAGGGTTTTTGCAATAGTATTGTACGTTTTGCAGGATGTCAAAGTAATCGGAAAAAGAATTAATCACAAGGATCTTCGAGGCTGTGTAAGGCTGTTTCTGCGCTTGTTGATGACCAAGGATTTAGCAATGAAATATTCATGGTCCGGTTTTGGTGCCGGAAGAAAAAAAACTAAACTATCCTTTTAAGACACTGAAGCGTTTGGTTTGCTGAAAGGTAAACTTGATTCAATTTTACGATATTTTACTGAAAAATGAATTCGTATATTGTGAAGATATTGCGTCTACATTTTACTAATGGCAACTGTTACAAAGCACTGTCACCCAAATATCACAACGTATTTTAAATATTGCTGTCAAGTTTGACATGCATTTTCAACATCAGTTAAATTAAACAAGTGGAAAAATTAAGCGAAAGTGTAACAGCTCGACTTAACTTCATACTTGATTGCAGTACAAGAGTGACTAGTTAAAGCCATAGCATTTTGTAGGATGTTTTCATAAAATAACGTAGCTGAATGGTTACAGTTGTACTTGTTTATATCTTAGCTTTTAATAAAAGTGTAAAGAGGATGAAGTATCTAGCTAGGATTATATGCAAAAATAATCGAAAACATATCTTCACCAAAGTTCAGCTTTTTACAACCTATTATTTTTGAGATGTTTCATTTCAAAGTTTGAGATCTCCCAACAGCGTTGGCGGTTAAAATCTAATTTCCTAAGAATTTTGATATCCTACCTAACTTGTACAGTATTTCTATTGTAACACTAATTCACGCTGAAGTCTTGTATTCAGATGTTTTCAAACCAGTAGTGAAAGGTCCCTTAAACATTATTTTAGAAATAATGAAATTGTGACTGGCAACGCTGTTGGGTAGATATCCAAATTTTGAAATGATTTATCTCAGAAACGATCGGTCATAGAAAGTTGAAATTTGGTGATAATATGTGTTGATGTTTATTCATTTTATTCACATAACCCTAGCTAAATGCTTCACTCCCCTTTGAAGTGCATTGCGATATCTAATACTAGATGTTTATTGTCGCGGAGAAAAGTAATACTGGACTTCCACCAGCTCTCTTTCACCAGCTTTCTCCCTTTCATAGTTTGAAGGTCACCGATATTTCTGTAAAAGTCAATCGTATGCAATCCAAAGAAAGTGATTTTATCTGATGAAAAAAAATGTTAATTTTAAATCATTTGTGGTTTGCGTAAAACGGATGTGTGACTGAGTGTTTGAACCCAGCTCTGTGCAATCACGACAATTCCGAACACTGGCATTTTTAACCATTATGCCAGTACAACCCAGCTGACTAAAATCAATTATTTAATTTCGTTTTTAAAAAGTGTTTTTTGGGAGAGTTGTTACCCTCAAACTATGTAAAAAAATTGTCTCTTAAATATCTACTGGTATCCAAAAAGGAGTGCCAAGCTCAAGCCATTTAAAAAATTGATTTTGGGGATCCATTTAGAAAGGTTCTGGAGGGGTGGTACCTCACAATTTTTGTATCTTAAATATCTCCTGATATCAATAAAAACTGAAGTAATAGCTTATGCCATTTATCAAATTGATTGTTGGGGGTTTCTGGGGGCTTGGTACCCCCAGTTTATGTCCAAGTATTTGTCTGTTAAATGTCTATTGATATAAATAAATAGCGCCCTAACTTAAGCTGTTAAAAAAATTGATTTTGGGGCATCCATTTTGGTGGTTCTTGGTGGTTGGTACCCCCAAACTATGTCAAAATATCTTTTCATTCAAAATCTTTCCATATGAAAAAAAAAAAACTAGCGCTCTAGCCTAACTGTTCAAAAAGTGTTTTTGGGGGGGTTTCCAGTGAGATGGTACCCCCAAATTATCTCAAAATGTTTGTTCGTTGAATATCTACTGATATCAAAAGAAACTTGAGCCTGAGCTTAAACCGTTTAAAAAGAAATTAATTTTTGTGGGGTTCATGTGGAGATTTCTGGGGGGGTGGTACCTCCAAACTATGTCCAAATATTTGTTGAATATCTACTGATATCAAAAAAATACCACCTTTAAACGAGGATTAAGGGCAAAATCAATGAGTGCATCTAAAGTTAGGCCAATCGCATACGACTAGGTTAGCTTTGACTCCATCCTTTTTGACCCATTTATTCTAGAGAATATCCACTTGAAACACCACGTCGGTGACTCTAATGGAAATTTTAGTATTTTTTATTGGCAATCCTGTCGTTGATCAGCGTTGTCACAGACGTGGTTAAAAGAGAATCCTGTTTATCGACGTGGTTAATCCTATTGTTAAAAGAGATTTAGTCCTATTCAAAAAAAAAATGCTAGATTCGATATTATTTTGAAATGAGAAAACTGATGGTCAACTAGATGATCGAACCCAGTCTATTCAATCACAATGGTTTCATATGCTGACACTTTTAACCACTCGTCCGCAGCAGCACATGTGCCTTACGTGACGAATATCAATTATTACAATCATGTATTAAACTTCGTTACCTGAAGTTTTTGCGCGTCTGCCCCAAACCACGTGACGTAGCTTCTCCAAAAATGCAGGTGGACAACTTCATATATAAACTTATAATCAGAGGTGGAGTCGTCGAGGACAGATTTTGAAGTCCTTGGCCTCGAGGCTTCAAGTCCTCGAAAATTGGCTTGTCCTCGTCTCGAGGACAGCAGTATTTTTTGAATTGTTAAAATTTGGTGGAGCGCTTGAAAAATTTTTTGGAACACGTTTGTTTGTGGAGATCGCTTGAAAAAATTTTGAAGATCCCTTTTTTTTTTGGGAGATCGCCTGAAAAATTTTTGTGAAGACCTTTTTTTTTTTTTTTGGAGAGCACTTGCGCTTGGTCCTTGGCCTCGAGCATTCCTGTCCTTGGCTTCGAGAGCGTCTGTCCTCGGAAAGGCTGTCCTTGGCCTCAGATTTTTTTTGTGTCCTTGGCCTCGAGCCTTGTGTCCTTGACTCCACCTCTGCTTATATCTCCAAATTTCAAGTTTCTAGCTTAAGTGGTTTTGGATTTTTTGTGTCTAATAAAAAAGTTCTTTATAAAAAAAAGGAAAAAAAAACAAATAGATTTAAGAAAAAAAATTCAGAATTGTCATAATTTATATCTAGGAGCTGATACTGCATTTTCAACGCTTCCAAATTAAAAAATTTTGTTCTCTTTCAATTAGTTTTCGAGGTAAAGCGGTTTAAACCTCCGATTGACATTTCAGTTTTTTTGCTTGGAAACTAGTATCACGTGACCGATTGTCTCCAAAATTTGCGCGTAGTTGTTTCATATATACCCCATTTAAGATTTAAAGTTGAAGTTTCTACGCCTTCAGCCTTTTTAAAGTTGGAGCGATTTCGGGCTCTGATTGCGGAATTCGTAAATTTTCAAGGAAAAAATTAAACGGACTTCCGTGTCTAAGCGTCGCGGAAGTCCCAATTGTTGCTGTTCTTTTCTGAAGAAGTGATGATACAATTTTTGTGTGAAGTACTTGGTGCAATTTTCCTGTAAATATCTTGTTTCAACTGATTGTTTCGACCGCTTTTGCAGTTTACTACTCAACTAGAATGTAATTCTACCACCTTACCACTTCTTAGAACTCGGCTGTCTGTAGAAGAAAATGTAAAGTGATGCTGATGTTTGGTTTGAAGTGCATATTGTTATTAACTGTCTATTATGTTTTGCAGATTGTTTATCGCATACACCGCACGCTGCCGTGTCCGACCAAAGCGTTGGCACGGCTGTTGGTATTGTACTCTGTCAAACTAGCGACTGGAATGGGGGAAGAAACAAACGACTCGACAGTAGCACTTTACAAACTGATACTGCGTCAGATGAAGTTCAGTCTAATGCACCAAATGTCAATGTTGCCTCTGAACTCCAAGGAATACTCCCAACGCCTTAAGTCTGTAGTGGAAAGGCAGAGCCCCAAAGTAACTTTTTACTATTTGTTGAATGTTTTGAACAATTTTTGTTTTGAATGGTTGTATACATCTCCCTTCTTGAATTTAGATGTGCGTTTGCGCAAACAACTTTGGAGCTCAAACGTTTCAGGCATTGAGCTGCTGATACTACAGTTTTGGAGCTAACTTTGAAACAAAAAATTGTGTGGGGATTTTTTTTAAATGTTACAGAAGGTTTTGATGGTCAAGAGTTCCAATGCAAAAAGATTTTTTAGGCAAGATATTGATTAATCATACAAAACAAAATTTTTTGGGGTGCAAAAATCACGTTGACAAAAGTTTGAATGCAAATGTTCGAAAATTTCCTCAAGATCAGAAGTTTTGGAGATCAAAAATATGCTGGATTCAATATGATTTCAAAAATCTTGAAAAGATGAGTTTTGAGGATAATGTGTTGGGGTTAAAAGTTAAGGGGCAAAAAGAACAAAACAGCTATATAGAAAAGATGGTGGGTGAACAAAAGTTATGGGGCAGAAATTTATGGGCAAAAAATTTTTCATGTTAAAAGTTTTGGGGAGCAAATAATTTTACAAATTGAAACATTTGTCTGGAAAAACTTATTTAATTCACGTAAGTTTTGGGGGGTCTTTTTAATTCCACGTAACTTATGGTTAAAAGCTTCAGAATTAAAATATGTAGGGTGAAAGTTTTATTGAATATTTAATTTTCGAATGTAAACCAAAGAGCATATTTTGCATAGAATTACTTAGAGCATACTGAGTGATGGGTACCATGAAGTTATTTGCTTTGTATATACAAGTGAAGGAAGTATGTCATCCACTTAGGATTATGTGCTAAAATATATCTTCACCAAATTTCAGATTTCTACAACCTATCATTTCTGAGATAATTCAAAGTTTTTGCAGATTTCTCCAACAGTGCTGCCTGTATACATTTCATCTTTTTAAAAATAATGTTCAGATTATCTTTCTCATCTGGATTGAAAGCATCTGAATGTAAGGCTTCAGTTTGAATCAGTGGTACACCAGAAACACTTTTTCAGGTTAGGTAGGCCATCCCAATTTCAAGAAAATTATGTTTCATCTGGCAACACTGCTGGGGAGATCTCTTAATGCTTTGTCTCAGAAACGCTATGTGGAAGAAACCTGGAATTTGGTGAAGATAGATTTTGGGATTTTCTTTGTCTTTTGCACATAACCCTAGCTGGATGACACACCCCCTTTAATTTTTGTGGGCTTGAAATATATTCAGTTATTTAAGCACAATTGTAGTTTGCATTAGCAATTTATTTTTGTGGGCTTTAATTGCATTTATACTATTAATGCACCATCTTCTTTAATTTTTGTGAGCTTGAAATGTGTTTAGTTATTTATGCACAATTGTATTTTGCATTTGCAATTCATTTTTGTGGGCTTGAATTGTATTTATACTATTAATGCACATGATGCTTTCGCGGTTCGGTTTGCATTTGGCATACAACCAACCGTAAGCAATCGAGCGTACTCTGTGTTTAGTTTAAGCAAAAATTCAGTACGCTATGGAATTTGCATTATCAACTAGCTTACCGGCGTGCAAAGTTTTTGGTTAAAATTAGCAAAAGTTTCGCTAACGGTTGTGCGTCAAGTGTTGACGACCTTAACATGACTTTAATACTGTGCTGCGTTTGATTGTATAAATGTATATTAATTTTTGAATAAACTTCGTTTCAAACAACAAAACAAATTTTGTTAATCTCGTATGTTATTTTGATTAGCAGAATATACTCATTGTAGAAATTCATTTATCCGTGGCTGAATTTTAGGATTTAAATATAAATCAAGGATGTATTATACTAAAGTCGCGGAAAAAATATGTATAAATCAATGAAGATTCCTTTTTTGCCACGGATAGTTCCTCGAATTATCATAGATTACCACGGATGTATCATCGATTTATCCTAGGCAATATCCTCTAATTTTATCCTCGTTTTATGTCTGGCCTGTCAAATTTCGGTGCATAAATCAAGGAAACATTCTTGTAATAGCCTTGATTTTATCCGTGACACAAGGATAGTTCGTGGATATTTTATCCTCGAACCAGGAAAATTTTTCCACGGTTAGTTCCTGGAATTATCATTGATTACCATGGATGTATCATCGATTACTATGGATGCATCATCGATTACCATGGATGTATCATCAATTTATCCTAAGCAATATCCTCTAATTTTATCCTCGTTTTATGCCTGGCCTGTCTTATTTCGGTGCATAAGTCAAGGAAACATCCTTGTAGTATCCTTGATTTTATCCGTGGCACAAGGATAGTTCGTGGATATTTTATCCTCGAACCAGCAAAATTTTTCCGACTGGGATCATAAAATCCTACAATGCAATAAAAATCACACGGAGTAATCCATTTTGTTTATATTTTATAGAGAAAAATAGTTGGAGGGGGTAATGGAAAAATAGTTGAAAAAACTGATTAGTAATTAACTACTACTGAATAGCCCCCTCCCCTTATTTTTGAGTTTAAAATATTTATTGATGAAACCTATGTTTAGAATTTTTACACTAGCGATCAAATTTAATTGCTTATTTAATGCCATTTTTTATTGTGTTCATTTATTTGTGAGTTTTATTTTTGACAAATTACCCACCCCCTGAATATATGTTTAAAAACATGCTTTAAATCACTTGTTACTCCATTTCAGTGCAAAAAGCAGTCTCAAAAGTGCTAAATACGTGGCATTTTTCTTCTCTTGAATTTTGGTCGACAGGCCAACGGACCTGGGAGCTATAGCCTTCCTGGCTACGCTTCTCCCTGTAATCTGATTTTAGGAAATGGCTTTGCATTTTATGTTTGAAATGAGCCTGATGAGTTTGAAACTTGATTTTTGGTTTACAACTTCGCACAACTTGCTTGAGCTTATAAAAAAAGCTGTGAAAAATTAAGAAAGTGTAAAACAGAACAATAATCAGCAACTTCTTTGTGTTCAACTAAAAAGGCTGTTAATTCTTATCAAGGCAAAATCGATATTTGGCGAGAAATTACTCGTACATGAGCAATTGAGCATTTTTTATGTTATCGAATGCCAGCGGCGCAGTGGGCGATGGTTAGGTAGATTATTAAAAAAAAAAAACGATAAATAATGCGCTAGCATGCTTAAAGATCTTAGACTAAAGTGTAAACCAAGCCAACTTAGTGATCAATTAACTGCTTGATATCTTTTTAGCCTACAGCAGCATGAGGCTTTTAATTGACGGCATAAAACATGTCAAATGATGTACTCTTAACTGACGTATAATTTTTTTTTTACAGAGTGTTTTCCTCCAAACATACTAGTTACAAATGGAGGAATAGTGGTCACGGAAGAAAGATATCTTGTTGGAACCATCCTTGTCTATTTTTGTGATCATGGATTTGGTACCAGAGACCCTATTGAGACTGAATGTCTGGCAGGGAGCTTAACATGGACGCTTGACAGCAATCTGCCTAACTGTATCCTTGGTATGATATCTTAATGTGGTTAATGTGATGTAAACCTGGTTAATTTTACAAGATATCGCAGAGCTTCGTGGTTGAGTAATCTTGAAAAATCAAGAATCTGTTTTTCTGAGTAAAGAAATGCAACATGCGACATAGATCATGTCGAGTACGCTTACTAGCAAGAATAGAGAAAAGCGCTGCTTGACCACCTTTAAGAAGATGGAGTTTGATGAACTGCATTTGAGTGCCTGGGACGAGGTTGCTTAAAATTTCATCTAAACAACCGATGAAAAAGTAAAAGGATGAACAAGGAATGTGGTTGCTTAGTCTTGAATTACTGCCCTGCAAATCCCAAAGAATGGGAATAAAAACAAACAGAAAAGGAAAGTTTCTCCGATATGCGAATGCAACGCAATTGAAATAAACCGAACTTAGCTTTAAAATATTTTTTCCTTTTTAATTTGATGACATAATTTGGAGCTTTAGAGTCCAAAAAACAATTGGCAAAATAATTGAATGTTTGAGTTTTAGCTGTGGTTCAAGTTCATAGCTTTGCTTTGGTCCAGCATATTGAAAGATTTGTGAAAATCTAGATATTTTTTAATCAAAAACAATACAGCCAAAATACTGTAAAACATATTTATTGAGACGTTTCGGTTAATTTCTTTAAACCATTGTCAATCTTATTCAAAACCGAAACGTCTCAATAAATACGTTTCACAGTATTTTGGCTGTATTGTTTTTGATTAAATTATTCAAGAAGTCCATTTACCATGCTCTTAGATATTTTTGTTTAATTAATTTGGATTTCATCAGGAATCGTTATCTCAAATGTGAGTGCATAAAATGTATGACTGATAGGTTAAGGTTGAAATTGTTTGTTTTTGTTCTAATTTCAGTTTGCCCAGAACCAGAGATGGTAGCCAACGCAGTTCCAAGCAAAACCTACTCCCCGTGGCTTGTTGGTGACGCATTCAGTTACGTTTGCAGTGGTAGCCTGGTGATATCAGGCGATGCAGTGAATCAATGCATGAGTTCAGCAAATTCAGCTTTTTGGACGCTTTCAAGTCTGTTAACCGATTTTCCGATATGCGGTAATATATATTAAAGTTTATCAAGTGAACATTTTGTAATCGAAGATGCGTGATTTTAAAATGTACCAACAAGTCCAGCATTTATGCTTACCAAAATTCAAACTGCTAAGATGAAACAAACCTCAAAACGTCTTTCAAATGTTTGGCCCGTTATCACAAAAAAGTGATGTCAGTGGTATTTTCAATTTTGTTGTATTTTTTTGAAACCTGCTGTTTATTCATGTTTCTAAATGTTCTGCTGTTACTCGACACTTCATGTAGGGAAAATAACATTTTAAGGTCAAAGTTCATTTGCATCCTCTTGCACTCAAATTTGTGCACCACGAGCATATCAGTCACTATTGTTATGTAGTTTGTTCACCACCTCCTATTGTCCCTCCTGATGCTGTTTCTAATCCTGAATTCAACTTCTCATCAGTGTTTGTAATTGGCGATGCGATAACCTACAGCTGCACAAACCCCGCGTTTGCGATTGCGAATAATGTCACAATCTGTCAACCTGATGGGACTTGGATACCAAGCAGCATTGTATGCAACCAAATAGGTAACTATACTGCAGTACATGAACGAGTAATCGTAAATGTGCTTCGTTTATTTTATATATGCTGTATCTTCTTGGGCTATTTTAAAACAAGGATTTTAAGGTGCCAAAATTAAGATATCATTGTCAGATCTAGTTTTATCTACAGTAAATTCAATAATAGGAAATAGAGGGTAAAGGAAACTTTTCAAATTCACTGTCATGCTTATGCAATTTAGTGATGTAAATCCAGTCATAACGAAGATTTACAATAAGAGTACTGAAGAGTAAACATGTCTGGTTCAAACTTGCTTACTCTACAGATTAACTATGATTTTTTTTGTTTAAAAAGTTGCTTCATTTGCAGCTTGTCTTCCACCCATCCTAGTTGCTGAAGCAGAAGTCTCACCATCCCAGGAAGTTTATTCACCAGGGCAAACTATAAACATAAGCTGCATTCCTGGAAATACTTTTATGGGAGATCCGACTGCTACTTGTTCCGAAATCACCTTTATGTTTGACGATATTAATTTTTCATGCTTTTCAAGTGAGCCATGATTTTTGAAACATTATTTTTTTCAAATGGAAAGAAGCACGAACTGTTATATAATTTGATGTTGAAAGCTATTGAATTAGATTGAGAATATTCCAATTTTTTCTCCCCACATCTAGTAACACATTTCAAGACTCATTTTCAAACACTTTAATGCAGGCTATAACTCATCGGATAGTTATTCAACTTTGTTTTCTCGTTAACGGGTCGAATATCTGTCATGTATTTGTAATAACGTTTTGATAATGCAGCTTTTAGTTACTCAAAAATTTTGGTGCATCAATTACTTAATTCTGGTGCATCAAAATCAAAAATTCTGGTGCATCAAGTCCCAAGTCATTTTTTATACTCATCAACATAATTGAATTGTAAATTTGCAAACAACCAAAGTCAATGCACAAGAATATGCTCTGAATTGATACATACACAATGAATATATTAAACGGTTACAAGCTGTAGCAATTTATCAAATTTTGCCCATAAGGGCTCTTCAGGGGCCTTTATTTAACAAACTTATTATCAGTAAGCATAGACGACGCTAAATCTCTTCTGTGTGCCGTATCGTACGACTCTAGAGGCGTTAACTTGTCTTGAAGGTTTATATTGTCAACAATTTCTGCAGAAAAGTACGTCAATTAACAAATTCAGATATCAAAAACGAACGTAAATATTATTACGCTGAGCCAAATAACTCACACAATTTGAACACATACAGTACGTCAAATATTCATGTAGAAAGTAGCAACTACAGTATAAATACGAATGGAGAATCAGACTGAGAATACTAATCAACATCATTGCAATAAATAACCAAGCTCACCGATGGTTTGGTCTCCAGGCAGACAATAATCTGGAACTTCAATGTCGACGTCTTTTACGAATGTAATCTTAAGTAGAACTATCGCATAAAATTTCAAGTTGTCTTGGTCATAAAACAACAACATCTTGGTCATAAAACAGCAACAGCCTTGATGTTTTTACATCAAATCTGATGTTTTGACTTAATGTCTGATATTTGGTGCTTTGGGTGGAATGATAGAAATGTGGTGTAATTTGCTCGTGAGAGCAAATTTGATTTCTTCATGAAAATTTTATGTAAATTACAAAAATATTCGATTAGAGCTGAATCCACATTATTTTCGTTGGCAAACAGCTTTGGAAAAGAGGTTATCTCAAAAAAAAAAAAGGTCTTCGCACAAATATTCGGAGAAAAACGGTCGGAAAAGTAATCTAAAAATAAAAAAACATGAAAAAGGTAAGGTCTTCATCCCAAATTCACCTCTATTCATGGATGTTTACTCTATATGGATTCACCTCTATTGCTGTTCATTGAAAACTTTTGCAGAGGATTTGGAAACAATCTTAAAATTTGCTGACTTAAGTAAACAGCTATGTAATTGTAATTACGTTTTATTCACCAAGTTGCTTTTGGTCAGGAAACAGCAAAGGGCCCTTTCGCTTATCGAGTCAAGCTGCCACCACACATGATGGAGGCTTCACACTGTCCCTTTAGTTGCTGAACGTCAAGCAGGGAAGCTGTGAATACCAATTATTATAGTCTTTAGTTTGACCAGCCTAAAAATCGAGTCCGAGTCTACCGTTTCTGTAGCAGACGCTCTATCCACTCGACCACTGATCGGTTATGGACATCAATTGTATTGATGTCGGTTATGGACATCAATCATACTGATTTGACTGGGAATTGCACTCAAGTAGATCGTGTTGTTAGCAGACGCCCTATTTACTAGACATCAATAGCTCACTGATAGGCATAATGATTAAAAAGAAAAAAATCGTGGGAATTTTGACTTCAGATTGCAACGAACCGCCTCTTCCGCCGGCCAATGGCGAGCTACTTGGTGTGGATCAAAGTAAGGACTCTGCTGGCACATACCCGGTCGGTGCCATTGCCACATACCAATGTTTATTTAACTTCCTCGCTGAAGGAGATACTTCTTTGTCATGCTTAGAAACAGGATTATGGGAAGCTGTAACGTTTACGTGCATGCAAGGTACAAATAAAGCAGCTTGATAATAATTAATTTACATTCGTGAAATAAATTGTTATGGCTCTTATAAAGAACTTCAAGATAATACGCAAAGACATCCTCCAAATCTTTTTCTTTATTATGTAGGAAAGCACCTAAACGCTTAAAAGCAGGTCAGCTCAGCAAATAAAAACCAAAATTACATGACATTAAGATGGTTGACCAAGGTAAAAAGAAGTTCTCGTAATAGCATATATTGTAAATTAGTTTTACAATTGTGAAGAAATTTTTGCAGAAATATATGGTACATAAATTAATTAGATTTATACAAACTGGTGCAGACGAATGATTTGTAATTTGAATGTTGATTGTATCTTAATCGTCGCATCAAAATATTACAAAAAGTTTCCAATATTAACAAAACTAAAACAGAATTACCGCGAAGTTTTCGCTTGATAAAATAAAACGTCTAACCGCCAGGAAAGCAAATGAAAAACTGAACCAACATGTGAAACGTTGCTAAAGGTCCATAGCTGCCGTGCAAAAAGGTGAAAAAATAATTATTCAAAGTTGCGCGAAACGAGAAAAAATATTGTACAAGCTGCAAACAAACTCTTTTTTTAAGTTGCTGCATGAATAGAAATGATAAATATGAGTTCGAGGTCCAACTAAGACAACAAATGAAAATAAACTGAGCTCGGTGCAATTACAGAAATGTCATGTAACTGGCTTCTTGAATACCGTACATACTCGTTTTACCGCCCGATCTTGATTGAGGGCCCGTTTAAATAACTGCGCGTGTGAATAGAACATAAAAATAAATAAGGGCCCGTGATTGAATACCCGCCCGATGTAAAAGCTGATTTTTCAGTGCTAGAGAACGTACCACTTGCTGAATTAATACAAATTTTGATTTGTTATTTCTTGTTAGTAATATAAATTAATATGAGGGAATTACTCCTAAGTCGTCAATAAGTTGCGTTTGACGTGAAAAAATTGACATAAAAAAAGGATTAATGTCGTCAAAAATTTACCTTCAACGCTAATTTTTGCTCATAATTTTACTTTGAAAATTACAAGCGCCCGTGCTTGAATAAGGGCCCGGTAGTGAGTTTGATTGAAAAAAATAAGGGCCCGGGCTATAAAACGAGTAAATACGGTATATTGGATATTTGATGAGTAGTTTTGACTTACCCGATCAAATTTAAACCTTCTGAGGTCATTGCGATTAAATTTGATTTAAAGGTTGATTTAGAAGTTTGCTGAGTAAAAAACTCCGCTCTAGGATTAACGTTAGCATATTGAAAAATACTATTTAGAAACAACCCAAATTAAGTATCGCATGCAGGATTTTGTGAAAGGATTTGAAAATCAATTTCGCTCATCAGTGTTAATGACGTCACAACCGAAGTTAATGGGCTTTACACATAAAACATATCCAATTTTACGAGATTAAAAATAGCCTACTGTGCAATTCAGTTTCATCATCTATGTTATTACTTATTATAAACCTATGTCAAACCTCACCTTGCCAAAACGGAGGAATTTGTTTGCCAGAAACCATTTGCTTTACCTGTCAGTGCCCAGGGTCTATCTCTGGACCATTTTGCAAAAACGGTAATTTCATTTGATACGTGGGAGCTAAAGGCCCATTCTGCGATGAGCGGGGTTGATCGCGGCGTTCCATTTATAATGTATTAAACAGAGCGCGCCGACGCTTTAATTAAACGAACAAACGTGACGCTCAACTATCCCTAATTGTGTACAGTACAATAGCCATCGTGTATAGTTGTGTACAATAGTCGTCATGTATAACGGTAGTCGTGTATAGTTGTTTATACTTCCTAAGTGGAGCTTATAGAATTCAAGGTATACAAACTGCAAAGTATATGGACAGTATTTCTAGTCCTAGAGGCACTTTTAACAAACCAACAATGAACAGGCTTATACATACAGTCTAGTCTTAGACAGTTAATCATAGGTTTAATTGTGCTTCTAAGATTTTGGATGCTGTCTATAGCTTATCATAAATTTCTTAGTATGCATTGTTCTCAAAAGAGATTTAAACTTTTGTAGAGGAGTATTTCATATGTTCATTTTAGAGTGGAGCGGAGTGGCTAATTTTATACTCCGGCTCCACTCCGATATTTTTTTAACTTGGCTCTGGCTCCAATCCTGTTAACAAACTTTTACTACAACACTTTACTTGTAAATACTTCAAGACAAAAATACGCTTCGACAAAAAATTCGAACCAATTGTGTAATGGTTCAATAGCCTTAAAATAATAGCGAAGAAAACAAGCCGTTATAGAATTTTTTCCTGTTTGCATAATTTGTCAGTTCGCCTACTTCGTCATTTTTTTCTAATCTTCTTGAGGTGACGAATTAGGTAAATTCTACTGCATTAAAAAAAAATCTACGACAATATTTTACTGCCTTTGCTAAGGTACAATTTTATTAGGGCTACCGCAACATCTGGAAATTTAACAAAACAAGCAAAAGTACAAATTATCGCAGGTTACTTGTCAAACCTTGTTGCATGCAAATTATTGCCATTGGGACACCACAATTAATTATACTTTCTGTGGACTTACTTACTTAATTTAGTTCTTTAATATTCGGTGGATTGAGTTGAAATTCAAAGTATATCTTCACCGCCCCCGCTCAAAATGCAAATATGCTCTAAGAAAGGCATGAAGTTCATCATATTGCTAAAAAAAAGAAGTCAAATTTCAAAGTATTTTTCAGCGTGCTCCCCATCAACCGTTATAGATCTGTGGATACTTTTCTTCAGTAGCGAGAATGTAGATGAAACTGACTTCTTTGTTTTGGTGGATGTTGCTCGAAGTATTGTCGGTCTGCTACCAATAGGATTTAATGAGACCCAAGTGAGCGGCTAGGCCTAAAGGCATTGCTTTTGCATGGTTTATCCATTTGTTTCAATCAAGCTAACTAAGAAGTTTATTAATTGTGCAGCTGCTGTATTCTTGCCCATAAACCACCAATAAAAATCAAAAAGGCTACGAAAATCTTGAAAATGCTTGAAACATGATATTTTGCTCATATAACTATAAAATCACAGTAAAAGGTTAAAAGCACAACCGTCTGTTTCGTCCTAAGGACTTGTCAGGCGCTATTGTAATCTGTAGAAGAAATGTTTCAAAATAAAACGTCAAATTTCTAAAAGCTAAAACTGCATATTATTAAAAAACCTGTCAAGCTAAAACACTACCATAGACTGCAAGTTGTGGTGTTGAAATACTGCATTGATTAAAACATCGGTTAAAAAATAAAATACTACGCTCGAACGTTTTTTAACTTGTATTTGTTTTTGTGCAGGCATTTCCCGGTAAGCTCTGATCTTTTGTTAAGCGCAATACGTTTGTCAGCTAAAAGAATTGCGAGTCTAATTTTTGTGTGAAAATGTAGAGCCACATACTCAGCTTTTTCTCCTGAAACTTTTTGGTGCCACCCTCCCAAAGCTCCCTCAAATGAACCGCAAAAAATCAATTGTTTTGAACGGCTTAAGCTAGGAAGCTAAATATTGTTCTTGATATCAGTACATATTTAAAAAGACAAAAATTTTCTTATAGTTTGGGATGCCACCCTCCGATAAACTTCAAAAATTGATCTTCAAGAAATCAAAATCTTTGAAAGGTTGAAGCTCAAAACTAATTTTTTTGATATCAGTAGATATTCAAGAGAAAATTATTTTTATACAGCTTGGAAGTGCCACCCCCCGAAAATTGCTCCAGAATTTACATTTTGTTATAATTTGTGGGTTTTGCCCTTACCATGTCCCCTCAACATGGACCCCCAAAGTTTAAAACTCTGAACAGCTTAAGCTTAAAAGCTAATTTTTTTTTACATCAGTTGGCTTTTAAGAAATAAATATCTAACCATAATTCGGAGGTCTCACCCATCCGAAAGCCTTTCCCAATAATCGCCCCCAACAATTTTTTTTTGATTTGAGATAAAACAACATTTTTTTCTTATATCAATAGAGGTTTAAAAGACAAAAAATTATAAATCGTATTAGCAGAGGTGAAGTCATCGAGAACGTCCTTGGCTTTAAGGACTTTCTTGAGGATACATTTTGAAGGCCTTGACCTCGAAGCTCAAGCTCTTGGCCTCGAAGTCTTCAAGTCCTCGAAAATGTCCTGTCTTCGGCTCGAGGACAGCATTATTTTTTGATTGGCAAAATAAGAAAGTGACCAAGCAAAAGACAACAAAACTGCTAGTCTTTCAATTTGTTCTTTTCTTTTCTTATTTGAAAAATAATGCAATGTGAACCAACTAAGCCAACTCATACTAAAATCAATTTTAAATGGCATTGCATAAAAGCTCTAACTGGAAAATTAGAATAGTAGAAAGTTGTTGTTTTCATTTCTGTTAATATTTTAAGTAAAGGCTGTACAAACTGCAAAGTACTAAAACATCCAGAATTGTAATAAGGAATCCGGGGTCCCAACACAATTTTGAGTTGTACCAAACAGTTGCAATATACAGCAACAAGCATAAAATCTGGTGCATTTTTAGGCTTGTTGCTTGTATTTGCATAATCTACAATTAAAAGAAAACGACTTAGCAAACGTTTTCTGGACTACATTGTCTCTCGTCAAGTATATCTGTAAAAACAGTTATAACTTTAATGAATCCCAATCAAATAATAAACTACTGTAATCTGATAAAAAGCTAAAACATTTCCTATACTACTCACTGGGGTGTTGCAGTTGCCCCGACCTTTTCGGATTTTTTTCTACCTTCTTCAAAACAGTAGGTTGCCAAAAAAAATCAAGAATACAAAGTTTCTGAAACAAAATTGAGGTTTAGAGGTCGCACAGAGACCTTTTTTACTCAGGGTTTAGTATTTGTTTGATTTTGTGCCGCTGGATGGTGCTATGTAAAATCAATGTTACTAATGAGTCATTACAAAATTGAACATTTACTTTTGGTCCTATGCATTCTAAAAAAATTTATTACTACTTCTAAAACTGTTTATGATTATGTTTTTTTTTTTTTTCAGAATTAATATAGTGATCAAAATTGATCACGTTTCTGTGTTGGGAAACTACAACAGAAACTCTATTTGAGTTAGACCTACAGTATCGATTTTGGCTGGCTGTGTAAAACAGAGGAAAACACAGCCTACAATGTTACTTTCTTAGAGAATGACGGAGCAGGCTATGCTTTAGGTCTGCCAAGTTATTAAAATCTATTAAACTGCTGCCTAACTTAACTAGTGTTACAGCCGCTTACTAAAACCATATTTGTTATGTTTTGCTGTGACAGATACGGAGTTTAGAGCAATTTACTAAAAAGCTCTAAAAAACTCTACAAGCTCTAAAAAACATAAACATTGGTAAATCTACAAGCAATTACTATAGTTGCACCAGCAGCTTACTAAAACCATATTTGTTATGTTTTGCTGTGTAAGATACGGAATTAGTGCAATATATTTACTACAAGCTCTACAAAACATAAACATTTGTAAATCTACTAGCAATATGCTATTACTAGATTTGTAAATTCTCGCAGTTGGCTACCAGGAACTATTTTTAGACCTGATGACAATACTACTGTACTAAAACCACATGTTTTGCCACCACGAAGCTTGAATTTCAACAATTCGTCAATTAAAAATACTTGAGGAAGTAAAGAAGCTGGCACATAAAATGAGAAATTTGTACAAATGAAACATTGAAATAAGAAACAGTAAAAAAGCAAACAAAACCATTGAAAACTTAAAGGAAAATTCTCCCTTTCTTCAGTGCCCTCTTTTTCGTGAGGGTTGCGAGGGCAGCAGCTCGAGATTAGGCTACCACACTTCACGGTCTTCAATCACATCCATTATTTCGCTTGGGTGAAGTCCTAGCAATGCCCCCCAAGATCCTCAATGTAATATTGATTCATCTACAGTAGTTCTAGGTCGTCCAACTGTTTTTTTCCTATTTGCTCTGGCAAGTAAAGTTTGCTTAGAAGTTTTTCCTGAGGCACTCTGCTTACATCGTCAAACCAACCTAGCTGAGATCTTTCAACTCGGAGAAGTAACGGCTCGATGTTAAGAGATTTTCGAATCTCAGAGCTACGTACCTTGTTAAACAGTTAAACTCCTTTGATTTTTCATAAAAACCTCATTTCGGAAGCTTGCGATCGCACTCTTTCTGTCATTACCGAATTTTCATGACCATGAAGAGATACCGTAGGTGAAAAAGTACACAGACTGTTTCAAAAATTGAGAGCTTTGCTTTTTTTGACAATTCTCGTTTCATAACAACTGAATTGTGCAAAGCTCTCTTTATTGCAATTGCCTTGCCAATTCGGACATCCAGTTCTTCGTTTTGGCGTCTGTCACTCGTGAATGCAACCCCAAGATACTTGAACTTGTATGCTTGTTTCTTTGTCGCTACATTCAGTCGCAACAAGCACTGATTAGTGTTTCTTGAAACATTAAGTACATCAGTTTTGACCGTGCTTATTTTTATTCCTGTAGTGTCAAAAGCAGCTGCAAACCTGCAGTATTTAATGTGCGCTGAAGGCCAGATTCTGTAGAACTAGAATTAAGTCATCAGAACATAGCAGGCAACTGATTTTTCAATTTTTTATCGTGGCAAACTCATCAACTTGGTTGCATTTGTCGATCCAATTCAAGTAAACAATGAAGAAAAAAAGAAACAAAACGCACTTTTGCCGGAGTTCAACGCCTTCATGGAAAGCTTTGATTGCATGCCATTTACTCAACCACGAAACTCCAGTCGGCACTACAGAATGCCTTAATGGCATGTAATAACTGACCATAAACGCCATTCTCCTGCAGAACCATCTAAAGTTAAAAAAGCAATCATATTATACTTTTTCGAGATCGACAAAGCATGCAAAAAGATCTTTGCTATATTTCCAAGATTTCTCAAACATTGAAAAAAAATTGAACACAACAGCGAAACCTTGGTCATTAAACCAACGCATTGACATGATTGAAAAATGAAAAAGAAACAACGTTTTTGCATAACATGATGTCTGATTAAAAAACCAGCATCGAGTTTAAGGAAAAATCTTTAGCTGTCAAAGAAAAAAAATTGAAATTCTGACAGCTTATCAATAAAATGCTTTTTGTAAACACTGCTGTCTAAAAAAAAAAAAGACTGACATTGGGTAAATAACAGTAATGAGCGCTTTTCAGTTTAAAATTCAGGGCCCATATGACGAAAATTTCCTCGTTTGCTTTATATAACGAGTTTTTTTTAAAAGGCACCACCGAACGAAATACTCACTAAACGTAACGTGTATGTAAAGCTTTGCGAAATCCATTACGTCATTCTTTCTCGCTAAGTTGCTTCGAGCGATTGTGGAAAGCAGTTCGAGTAAAAAAACGTTACATTTTCCTCGCCAACTTAAAAAGGATCTTGAAGCAATCTTTAAGAGTGCGAGAAATCCTTTTGGTTCAGAAATTTAATGGCAAAATGATGAAAACTTCTAACTAAAGACAATTTTTGCTGAAAATTAATTAAAATGGTTGCCATGTTTGGTATTAGACTGCTAAAAAGAAAGCCAATTTCTTTGAGAACCATTTGCTGTTTCGGCTGATAAACAAACATTGAGTAGTGTGAGTAGAGAAAAGTAGCAATACCCTCTTTTTATAAAAACGATTTTCTAAAACACGAGGTTCATTTTTGCTCAAAATTGAAGTACAAATTAAAAACAATGCAAGCCTTGGCAGCAAAAGAAACAAAACACAAACAAAAAAATTTTCAAACCAATGAAACAAACTAAAATTTGTGTTGATTCAAAACGATAAAACTTCAGTGATTTTCTTGTGTTTGCTAGCAAAATTGCACCTATTCAAAGATTATTAAGCTCTGCTGCTCTGCGCAAGCAATTAATAAATTTTTTTGGCAGTTGTTCAACTTGAAAAAAGCTTGCGTTTTTGCTTTTGCAATTTCAAAATGCTGCAAAAGCAAGAAAAAAGCCTTCACTTCAGCAGACAGAGTAATCAGAATTAAACAGTGTTTCAAACATGCCCGCTAAAATTGACATTGATGCTCTCAAAAGTTTTACAAAATCAAGAACAAATGAGACTGAATATCGACAAAAAATTAAAAACAGCCAGTCTCGACTCAAGATTTACCGGTTCTAAAAAGGAAGAGTGTACTTCGACTTGCTCACTTTTGAAAAATTTTGAAACCTAAAGTTACTCTTAACATATGAGTTTATCCACCAACAATCCTAAAGGCGCTTTACGTCATTTAAAAAAAATATAGTATGGAGAAAGCTGTTCTTATTTCACATTGATCCAAATATATAATTAGATTCTGTCGTTCATTTACTAATTATTGTCAGTTGAGGAATTTGCTTGCTTAGAATAATAACGCATAGCTTATAGTATCTTTTTCCATAACAATGCAGTACATACAGTACGCTTGAACGCATTACTCTGAAGTAGAAATAAATCTGCCGTCACAATGAGATATTTATTACGTATTAATACAACTAACGAACATCTCGCGAAGAAATTCGAGCGAGCAGTTTTGACGTACGTTCCGCGAGACGGCTTAGAAATGGTAGTTTGTCTACGAAGTTCTTTGTTCGTTGGCGCTTTTTAGCGAGAGAGAAGGGCCTTTAGAAGCTCGCCAGCACATTCTGTCATGTCCGCCCGGATACGAAATTAATTATTAAATTTAGAAAATATTCAATAGTTTGGTATTAATTATGCTTGTGACAGTAGTTCTACAATGCAACTTTTGAAAACTTTGATTTAACAAGTTCTTTTGTGGCTGTTTACTAAACAACAACTCCAAAAACAGTAGAAATGATCAAAAGTGATCACAGGTTCGACTTATAGTCTAAAAACATTCAAAATGAAAAAAAAAATTTTTGAAATTGCCGAAATTTTGATGTCACTGTGCGACCCCTTAACATTGACAAATTTTTGCGAAAGTTAACCGAAACGATTTTTGTGCGAAGCCTCCAGCTTGAACTAAGGTAGAAGTTGCCACGATAAAATTTTCAAATTTATGGGGCGGCTGCAACATCCTGATACTCACTGTCTCCTAAGCTAAATTCAATATTTGAAAAGTTGATTGGTGGTACAGAACTTGAGAATTGCTTTGATTAAAATATTCATATCTTGGAAGCTTTAAATGTTCATATCTTCGAAAATTAAAATGTCCATAAATTCAATACAAAAAAGAGATTGAAATTTACAACAACTGAAATGACAAAATCAGCTAATCTTATGTTTTATGGATGCTGTATATTGCTTCTCTTTAGTGCAAAAAGTTTACCTCTGTGCCAAAATTGTAATTTTCAGTGGCTAATTCATAAACTTGGTCGATCCTATTCTGCGTGTAAATTTAAAGGAAAGTAATTGTGTGATAATAAAATATAATGCAGTATTAACAGGGAAGGTATATTGATTTAAAAGCGATCAGTGGTAGAGTAGATAGAGCGTTTGCTACTAAAGCGGTAGACACGGGTTCGATTTCCGGTTGGGTCAAACCAAAGACTATAAAAATTGGTATTCACCGATTTCCTGCTGGATGTTTAGCAATTAAAGTGGCAGTGTAAAGCCTTCGCCGTGTGTGGTAGACAGGTGGGCAGGTGGCAGCTTGACTCTATGATCGCATGGTCCTTTCGCTGTCTTCTGGCCAAGGCAACTTGGTGAATAAAATGTAGTTATAATTACAATTACAATCACAATATTATACTACACCAAATATATTATTATATCTAGATTTAACTAACAAAATGTATCTTGAGAACGGCACTTCGCTATGAAAATGCGCGAGCGCAAAGAATTTGTTTTGAGAAATGAAAGAATAACTCCAATCACTGGCAAGCGGTCTGGTGGGGGGGGGGGGAACAAAATCACATCCACTGAACAATTTGTGTGTTAGAAATCGCCGCTAAGAATCCCAAATAACAAACTAATAGATCACAAAAAACGCTGCATAGAAAATTACTCTGTTGCGCTCCATGTGACAAATATGCAACACAGATTTTAAAGCGTTAAAAATATAACTGTAATTGAATAAATTATTTTTACACATTAGAAATAAACTAAACTAAAATAAACTCAACTAAACAAATTAGGCTAAGTACCAAAATCCCCAGTGTTGCAATTATGCCACTTATTACATTTTCACCAACTACTGGCTTCAAAAAGCAACCTTTTTCATATTTGCTTAGCATACAGTATGTTGCCGAAAATTGATTACTGACCAATTTTTATTTCCTTTTTGCGATTCAAATAACAGGGAAATCAAAATGCATTTGGTGTTTATTGAATTAGCTACCCAAATGTCACTTAGAACGCGCAAATCTGTCAGACTTGAAACAAAAGTTTTTGGCAAAACGATTTTGAAAGATGTTGCAAATTTGCAACACTGAGCGCAGAGGGCTTGATTGACAAATTAGTAGAGATGCTCAGTAGAGGTTGCTAGTATTACAAATACACAATGCATATTTTTCAAATACACTTTTTTAGATCCAAGCTTACTTTCAAGTATTTAAAATAGTGCCAATTAGTGCATGCCATGTAATCCACATATAAATCAGGCTAGTTAAGCCGCAGATAATGATGCCAGCGGTGATGATTTAACTTGAAAAGATTGTAAAAAGCTAATAACATAAACAAATTATGAAAAGCTAACCAATAGCCTAATCATTTGGTAAACAGCTTTAGAAATAATGTGATCTCTAAACAAAAAAAGAAAAAGGTCTTTATCAAATCCTTCTAAAAATTCGGTTAAAAGAGATGTAGTCTTGTGATCTTTAAAAAAAGATTTTTAGTCTAATTTCAATTCTAATCAAGGATGTTTGTGTTCAAAACTTGATGCATTGATTTTGTAGTTTTGATGTAATCCGATGTTTTTTCTCTGAATACCTAATGTTTTTGAACATCCCTTACTGGCATCACTGGCTGCAGAACAAAAATAGCATTGGTTGTGAGAAGTGGTTTATTTGGCTATTTTATCCAAGTATTGTGTAGTGGCTCTATAAGACAATGTGGTATTTGCTGCTTTGTATATCAGAACCATAATAGTTTCGTAGAGTTCTATAATGTAACCACCAGAGGTGGAGTCCTCGAGGACGTCCTTGGCCTCGAGGACGTCCTTGAGGACACATTTTGAAATCCTTGGCCTTGGTCTCGAAGCCCTAATCCTCGAAAATTGCCCTTTCCTCGGCTCGAGGACAGCACTATTTTTAAACCGATGAAATTTTGTTGGAAAACGCCAGAAACCTAGTGGAAAATCTGTTAAGACCTTTTTTTGGTTTTTTCAAGAAGAGATCGCCTGAAAAAAAATTTTTGAAGACCTTTTTCGCCTGAAAAAAATTGTTGAAGACCTTTTTATTTTTGAGATCGCCTTAAAAAATTTTTTGACGTTAACATTTTTTTTTTTTTGGAGAACACTTGCGTCTGTGTCCTTGGTCGTTGGCCTTGGCCTCGAGAGGGTCTATCTTGGCCTCGAAATTTTTTTGTGTTCTTGGCCTTGGCCTCGAGCCTTGTGTCCTCGACTCTACCTCTGGTAACCACTAAATAATAAGTATTCAGCGGTTACTTTGTAGAACATTTTCATGCAATATTTTTTCAAAGTTGGAAGCCTAACCTTCTTATACCAATTCTTAACTTCATCAATCAAATTTCGTAGTCTAATGCCAACCGTTATCAATCAATTTTCCTAACCTAATATCCATTCAATTTGCTAGCCTAATATCCATCAATTTTTCTAGCCTAATGCTAACATTTAGCAATCATTTTTCCTAGTCTAATACTAACAATGATCAACCAATTTTCCTAGTCTAATACTAAACATTTATCAATCAAATTTTACTAGCCTAAAGCTAACATTTATTAATCAAATTTCCTAGTTTAATGCTAATCTTTAGCATAATTTTCCTAATCTAGCGTAATGCTACAATAACATTCATCCATCCATTTTCTTAGCTTAATACCAATATTTTCAATCAATTTTCCTGGCCTAGCTTAATGCTAATACTTATCACTCAATTTTCCTAGTCTAATAATGGTAATATTAATCAGTTTTCCTACTCTAATGTAATATTATCATAGTTGGGCACAAGTCCGTTAATCGTTAATCCGTTAATAACGAAGCTAACTTTTTCATTAACTCGTTAATCCGTTAAAAATTTTTTTCATGTTAACGAACTAAATAAACTTCCGTTAAGTTCTGTTAACTTCCTTTAAGGCTTTTATCGTAAAGGTCTTGCTACATTTATTCATCGCACCGGTACAAACCAGTTTGCACTGGTAACACTTGTAGCGTATTAGCACGAATTTTATACAAGAGAGCGAAGAAAAGAGCTCTTTTTGGGTCAAATAATAACCTGTCTAATTATCGCTGTTCACAATTTCCAAAGATTTTCCAATCGCAGCTTCGTTAGTGCATTTGAACTTATTTTTATCTTGAAATTAGATTAGACTGTAAAATATAACTTCCTAAACACAAAAAGACCACCATAGCAATAAATATTTCCTTGCAATGAGCTAAACAGAAATGTAAATCACACCCAAAATATTAACGAATTAACGGACTTTATCAACTTCCGTTAATTAAAGCTGAAAATAACGGATTAACGTTAACGGAGGTGTGAAGTTTGGTAACGGACTAGTGGTTTACGAAGCTAACGTTTTGCATTAACCTGTCCACCTATGAATATTATCAATCAATTTCCAAGCTTAATGCTTACATTTATCAATGAATTTCTTAATCTACTGTTATACTAATATTCATCAATCAATTATCTTAGCTTAATGCTAACCTTTAACTATCAATTTTCCTAACCTTTAACTATCAATGCTATGGTAACTTTTATCAATCAATTTTCCTAGTCTACTGCAAACATTCATCAATTAATTTTCCAAGTCTAATGCCAACATCTAATATTTAACCTTCTTATACCACTGCTTACGTTCATCAATCAATTTTCCTAGTCTAATGCCAACCGTTATCAATCTATTGTAACTTAGCTTGTTAATACTTTAAAATCTTTAAAATTTGATTGTTTTCAATCAGTACAAAATTTAGTTGTTGCTTTTTTTAAGTTTTAGTTTACAGTTCTTAATTTTTTTTTGCTGCAGAGGTTGGCATTGTTTTTAATTTATACTTAAGCATTAGGCAAAAATGAGCCACGTGTTTTTATAAAGAAGTTCTTATCAAGAGAGTGTACTATACAGTAAAACTGATCTAGGATAAGTAAACTAAACTAGTAAATTCGAAAACTAGGCAAGCTTATAGACAATGGGCAGTTTCTTTTTTAGAATCTTCAAAGTAAACATTAATCACCGCGGTAAAAATAAACAAATTGTATTCGACAGGAGTTCACTTTATTGGTTTCTAAATTTTTTCAGGTTTTAATTTTTTTAAATAATGACCTCGAGCGTGAGATTTTTTCATTCGATGATTTTCAAAGTGTCGAAGCGATAAACCATTTTCTCGATACCGCGAACTACACAACAGAAGGTGTCGAGACCTACATTGGATTTGCATTGGAAAGATTGGCCAACGTATCTGAGAGCAGTTTCTATGAGAACCGTACCCGCTTGGAAGTTCCAGACGTCCTCATTCTAATTACTGACACTGAATCCTCTGATGATGTTGCAAATGGTGCAAAGGTATTAAGTAATTTAATTAGTGCATTGCGTGGCTCATATTCTATGAGAGGTGGGAATGAGTGGTAAAGCAGCTTACTTCGCAAAATAACTTCGTTACAGCAGTTACGAAACCATTATCAAACCAGTGTCTTTACCCATTATCCCCGACTTAAACTATTTTTTTCATCTCGAAACTTATTTTTTTCTGGGGTCTTGCATTTTAGCATTCTTTGTGAAATTTCTAAATTAAATCTTTCATTATACAGTATTCGCTGTAATACGCTAAAGCGTGCGACAAGTTTGTGGATCCCATCTCCGTGACATTGGGCCCAGGCAACATAGCTTTTTTCGAAGAAATGTCGCCGAGGTGGCAAGCCGTTAGCAACACTGTGTCCGATTTGACCAGCCTGATATTTGAATCTCATACCTCTCGATCCGAAGACGCACACACTACCGTTCTTCTCCTTTTTTCTTCTTATTTCTTCATAGACCGCTTTCCCGTGAGTGTTGCGAGGGCAGTAGCTCAAGATTAAGCCGCCAAATTTCACGACCTTCCATCGCCTCCATCATTTCACTTAGGTGAAGTCCCAAGCTATTTCATCCAAGATCCTTAATGAAATTGATACATCTAGTTTTAGGTCGTCCAATTGATTTTTTTTATTCGTTTTGACCATAGTTGGACAAGTTAATGGCTTAAGATAAAAATAGGTTCACATGCACTAACGATGTTGTGATCGGAAAATTTTTGAAAGTTGCAAGCAGCGATAATAATTAATAGACCTTTGCGCTGCAGCTTATTATTTGCCAGAAAAAAGCAATAGATGTACTTGTAAATTGTTCGCCACTTTTTTCCGAAAAGGCGATATCCTATCTTGCGTTAAGATGCGCATTAATATTCACCACTTCAAAAAACAGTCACCACTAAAAATTCACTTAAAATTCAATCAATCGAATTTTAAAATTCAATCGAATTTCCACGTAAAATTCAATAAAATAAAATTCAATCGAACTTAAAATTCAATCGAATTTTAATCAACTTTATTTTAACAAAACACAACAAACTCAACGCTAATGCTAGTCACTTTTATCTTACGACCAATTATTACACAAAATTCATGGGTGCAGCATAAGCCTACCGCAGTTTTGCACTTCAACTTATCTAAGATCTAACCCACTTTATATTAACATGATTAAAAATATTTGCAGCATTTATTATCACGACAGATTATTTGATTCAGCTGTTGCTTTTTTGTCCAGCAGTTTCTTTTTTCGTTTTTTCTTCATTAAAACTCGTGCTCATACACAACAAATGTTATCAATGCAAACTGGTTTGTATCGGTGCGATGAATAAATGATGCAAGAATTTAACGATTAAAACCTTATGTTGACGAAACTTAACCCAAGTTAATGAACGTTTTAAATTTTAAAAGAGGTTAATTATTAAGTTAACTGGCATTTTAAAAGAAGTTATTTAGTCTGATTACATAAAAATTTTTTTTAACGAATTAACTAGTTAATGAAAAAGTTAGGTTCGTCACTAATAATTAACAATTTTGTGCCCACCTAAGGCATAGATCATGAGAGAATAGGCACAAAAACTGCTTTGAAAATTGAGAGATTTGCCATTTCAAACAATTCTCATTTCATAAAAACCGTATAGTGCAAAGCTCGCATTACTGCACTAGCCTTGCCAATTCGGGGATCCACTATCTAGTTCTTTGTCTTGCTTTCCGTCACACGTGAATACAACTCTGAGATACTTAAAGTTCTCTGCCTGTTTCAGAACAGCTCCGTTTACTTGCAATGAGCACTGATCAGGGTTAGTTGAAAGATGAAGTACCCCGATTTTGGCGGTGCATATTTATTCCGGCGGTGTTTCATGCACCTTCAAAGCTATTTAATGCGCGCTGGAGGCCAGATTCTGTGGAAGAAAGCAGAACCAAATCATCAGCGCATAGCAGAAGACTGATTTTGCAAATTCCAATTGTGGCTTACTCATCAGCTTGGCTGCATTTGTCAACCCAATTCATGTAAACAATGAAAAGTAGAGGTGACAAAACGCACCATTGCCGGAGTCAACGCCAAATGGAACAGCTTTGATTGCTTGCCATTTACCCAAACACAAACCTCCGGTTGGCAGTAGAACGACCTAATTGGGCGTAACAACTTACCATCAACGCCACCACCTGCAAAATCTTCCGAAATTTTTCCCGAGGAACTCAGTCATATGCTTTTTCAAGGTCGACAAAGCATACAAAGAGCTCTTTGCGATAATCTCAAAATTTCTCGAAGATTTGCTTCAGAGTGAAGATCTGGTTTGAGGAGTTGCGACACGGAGAAAATCCGTACTGGCCATCCTCCAGTTTTGATTTCACTATTTCTCGGCAAGTTTTTTCGAGGCATTTAGGTTATACTTTTCTTGGTAAACTAAAAACAAATCAAATCAAGTTTATTGTTTTCCAAACATGCCGCGAAAAAGAGAAACCACAAGCACAATCATTATTTAAAAAAGTTAATCTGAATGATGTTACTGTATTAATAACTGTACTATTAAAATTCATTCAGAAAAATATATTTTTTGGAATATTGGCTAGGCAGCACCAAATAACTAGAAAGTTTACGAGTCAAGGTGCTTCCTAGATTGTTTAGTTGTTCACACTTGAAAAATAAAATAAAACGTGATCAATGAGAGGATTAAATAATAGGCTTGCATTATACATCAGTAACCTTCAACATACGAGAAAAGCAAACAACAATATTAGTTGAAAAAGTAAATTACACGTATCAAATGTCAAATAAAATGAAAAATGAAATAATTTTGCAGCAGAGGTCGATTTAGTATTTGCTAATTAGAAAATTTGTGTAGTGATTTTTGAAGGTAGCCGTCCTAAATTCTTTGTTTTTTATACACATCGTCAATGTATGTACAGAGTTTTAATCCTCTAATATAGGCCAATAACATTAAGTAACACATTTTTTTTTTACTCTTGGTCGAAAAGAAATATTCTTTGATGCATGTCTGGTATTGTGACCATGCCCAGTGTCAATTTTGCGGAACAGAGGTTGAAAGAGTTTTGGTAATTTATTGTTTTGAAGTTGGTGCATGAATTTAGCCAGTTCTAATTCGTAAATTTCTGTCACTTTAAAAAAGTTTGATTTTTTGTAAAGTTTTTTCTTAACCACCAGTTTATTTTTTGTAATTTTACATTAACTTGATTTTAAAGAACCAACAAATTTTAGTCACTCATTGGTAAACATCACTCCTCTGCGAAAAGTGTTGCATAAAAGTTGGTTGTAGTTAGAAGATCATTAACATATAATATGAACAAAAGTGGACCTAGCGAGGATCTTTGCGGAATTCCTCAGGTTACATCAGGGATATACTTGAAAGGGATTGCCAACAACCATTGTTAATTGTTCTCGTCACGCATGAGTAATGCTTAAATTTTCGGTCAGATTTTTGATCAATCTGATCAAATTGTTTCTTATGGCGCGAGGTGTTGTGGGTTGGATTAATTTTGTTGCATTTTTGGTGGTGGATAACCTAGAATTCGAACATGGTTTGTTATTGATATTCGGTATCTGAAAATCCGTAAAGCTGGATGTTGGAGTGAGAATGATAGAATTGGTAAATAGGCTAACCTATCATCTTGCAATAGCCTAGTATGGGATATGTATGAGGGCAGCTGAGAACGATAAAATGCTGTAAAAAATAGGAAAGGGTCATATCATTTTACCCTTCCTACCCCGCTCGCTTGCAAAATCGCAGAGAAAGAAGGAGAGGCCCAGCTCAGTGCTATTCGAGCCTAAAAATTGGCTAATGCGGTAGACAAATAAGAGAGCATAACGGAGGTAGTTAGTGAGAAGTTATTGCAGTAAGTTGGTACTTGGAACAATAAAGTTGGCTGTACACTTAATTGCAGTGAACGCTTTTGTTTGAATGCGAAGCTCGCTGCAATACGGTGTTTACAGCTACTTTGAAATATCATCAACCAGGTACCGGATACAACAGAATCAAGACAAAAAAGTTCAAAACAAACTAGTTTCAGCTTAATCATGTGGTAGCATTCGATTGCTCTTGACTGCAAGCTCAATAAATATACCGGTAATTACCTTTGCATTCGGGTTACTAATAATCCTCTCAAATGCAATGTTCCCTAGTCCGCTCCTATAGCGAGGCCGTAGCAATAGAAGAAAGCCAAGCAGGAAAACCCTAAACTCTGCCTGGAAAAGTTTTACTTGATAGTGATGCTGCCTAGTGACACGCCATATTAGCTAAAAATAACGTCTCAATTATTTTAGCACCAAAGTAATCCTACTTCGGCCTAGGACTAGCTTTTTTGATCTGTATCTCGTGTTTGAAAATTGGCCCCAAATTTCTGACGAGGACTGTTGTATTTTTTATGTCTTCTTAAATTTGTACGAAACGTGTTGAACCTTGTTTGAATTTTTCTGAGTCACGTTTATACAATTACCGCGTCTCGCTGCGAGCCTACAGACCAGGGGTGCCGAAACCCGTGAGGGGGGAATGGGGGGGATTTATTTGAATGCATCCCCCCAATAATTTGACCATGGTCTGCATCTGCATGCCTCCTATAATTTGGCTATGGTCTACAGCTGAGCACTGGATGATCTTTGGACTTTTTTTTTGGTTTTCACTGGGTTTCGGGATCAAAAACTTTTCAATTCTCGATGAAAACCTTTTTTTTTTTTTTGTTGGTGTTCACTTAATTTTGGGGTCAAAAACTCTTCAAATTTTCTTTTAAAATCTTCTTTTTTTGGTCTTCACTTGATTTGCTTACGTGAAAAAAATAATGGTCGAGCTTCATCCCCCCTAATGTTGAAAATGGGGCAAAATTTGGGTGAAATTGCAAATTATCCCCTCCAATGCTCAGCATAAATCGGCACCACTGCTACGGACCGTATCGTATGGCCTGTCGAGTTCATGATCAAAACGGCAATCATTTTATAAGTTTTATTTTAGTGAATTTAAAAATATATAAATGAAACGGCTTGCCGAAATCAGTACCGGTAAGTGTTTTCTAGCCATTGTTAGTGTTAATCGGTTTATAGTTGTCTAGATGTCTTTAGTATGACGCCGATAGATTTACTTGTTTAATGCCTTCTCTCGATAAACTTTGCATGTCAGCAGTCATGATCAAAGTGAAACGTTGGCAAGAAGTTACAAAAATTATTCAGAAATCAGAACATCCTTTTATTAAATGATGATTATACTATTTCGTGTTCGTCTTCAAATAAAGAAAATAAAAAGCAACAAATTAAAATAGCTACAATTATAAAATTCTAAAGATATCAGGAAGGAGGTATATAATTGTTCATACGAATAAGAAAACTAGGTTGTTTAAGGCATTTGATGAATGCTTTGATAGCATATCGGTTTATTATATGCTTTTGCTACCATTTTCATGATATTAGTGTATGCCCTGCTCTTTGCAAAAGTCCTGGCGCTGATCTTTATCTTTCCGCTTATCACTCTTCAATCTTCCAGCTTGTAACTTATGTACCGGTATAGTTGGCTGCTCCATTGCGTCGTTCAGTTAAGCTAACCTAATCTAAATACAAACTATATAACTATTACAAAAAAAATTTACAGTTGTTCTAAAAAAGAAGAAAAAAAAAATTAGCCAATGATTGAAGATCATTTCGTACAGGTTACGGTATTAGAACCTATCTAGCAAAGGGGACATTGCAACGGAGGTGAATACTACCAACTTGCATGCAAAGGTGATTATATTTAATCAGCTTGCAGTCAAGAGTAATCGAACTTAAACCGAAGGCGCATGATTAAACTGAAACTAGTTTGTTTTGAACTTGTTTGTCTTGATTCTGTTGTAACCGGTACCTGGTTGATGATATTTCAAAGTAGCTGTAAACACCGTATTGCAGCGAGCTTCGCATTCAAACAAAAGCGTTCACTGCAATTAAGTGTACAGCCAACTTTATTGTTCCAAGTACCAACTTACTGCAATAACTTCTCACTAACTACCTCCGTTATGCTCTCTTATTTGTCTACCGCATTAGCCAATTTTTAGGCTCGAATAGCACTGAGCTGGGCCTCTCCTTCTTTCTCTGCGATTTTGCAAGCGAGCGGGGTAGGAAGGGTAAAATGATATGACCCTTTCCTATTTTTTACAGCATTTTATCGTTCTCAGCTGCCCTCATACATATCCCATACTAGGCTATTGCAAGATGATAGGTTAGCCTATTCACCAATTCTATCATTCTCACTCCAACATCCAGCTTTACGGATTTTCAGTTACATAATATCAATAACAAACCATGTTCGAGTTCGTTCGAGTCCTAGGCTATCCACCAACAAAAATACAAGAAAAATAATCCGACCCACTGCCCCTCGCGCCATAATAAACAATTTGATCAGAATCTGACCAAAAATTTGAGCATTACTCATGCGTGACGAGATCAATTAACAATGGTAGTTGGCAATTCCCTTTAAGTTTATCCCTGTTAAAATGGCAAACTCAGACATTTCTCCCCCATAGTTTAGGTACTGTTGTAGTTCACTTAAAACGTTTTTAAGTGAATCTAATGGGGTTCCAGAAAATGCCAAATTAGGTTTTTAACTTTTGCAGCAAAATTCTATGCTTTACAGTGTCTAAAGCTTTTGACAAATCCAAAAATGAGTGACATTCCTCTGTAGTTCGTTTATTGCTTGCAATATCCTTTCTTGAATATCGGAAAAATCACACTTGTTTGCCAATCGAACTTCCACGCAACTTGACAAACCCACATAAACCAGAAAACTCCTTCTCCAATCATCGCCTTTTTTCATGTCGTATCTGACTTCATCTTCACCAACAGCTTATCCAAATTTTATCCCTTTAATTGCCGTGACCACTTCTGCTGCAGTGAAAACTTCCTCTTCCGCGAAACGTATCATTTCTTGTGTGTCACGAGTTGTTGCCTTCACTTCATTCAAAAGATTTTTCTGGTATTCTTTCCATCGTGAAAGGATTTCATTCTCAACCGTTAGAATGTTGCCTGTAGAATCGTTGATGGAGTAAGTGACCCTTGATATTTTGCGTCGTAAACGTTGATGATCTTCCAAAATACGTTGTTTGCCGAAAAATAGTTGGAATCCAACCGACGACCAAACTCTTTCCATGAATTCTCCTTGGATTTCTTTACTGCCAAAGTTGCCGCTTTTCGCGTCTGAGTGTACCGGAATGCAAATCAGATGACGATCCATTCTGTAGCAAGGCTTTGAACGTACAGTCAACCCTCGATTTAACGGACCTCGATTTAACGGACTTCGGATTTAACGGACTTCGGATTTTACCGTTTCGTAAGCATAGACTGATGTACATGTAATTGCTACAAGCGAAATCAATAGCCGACGAAACGAGAAATCGTGCTACGTTGTCGCAGAGACATAATGATTCCCCGTTTACTTGCATTGTGACATCACAAGACGTATCAGTCAGCTTGTTCAGCTTGTAACAGAGTGAGGAACACTGCGTTTTCGTTTAACGGACTTTTTCCAACAACGGACTGTCGTTGGTCCGCATTTGTCCGTTAAACCGAGGTTTGACTGTATCTTTCTTTGCTCAAGTAGCTTCTTTAACCTATTGGTTCCACCAAGGTATACTTTTATCAAAATTGCTCGCCACTCTAAGCCATTTTTTGCCACAACGTTTTGCGGCTGATGAAATGATTTCTGATCTAAACAGCAGCCATTCTTTCTCAATGTCCTCGGATGCATCAGGAAGTTGTCTGAACTTAGATGATATACTGAATGGAAACAATTACCTTACTTTTCTGTCCTCCAAAGCCTCTTGTGGTAAGTTTTGATGCGGTAAGTTACAGACGACCTGCTGGATTTCCTGTTTGGCCAAGGTTTTAAAAGTCACAAGGAACATGATTACAGTATCTTACCAGATGGTGATCAGTTGACAAATCAACACCTTGCTTCATTTGAACATTCAGCACATCAGAAAACAAATCTGACGAAACTATACAAATTCTATCAAAGATTTTTGATCCATAATAGGTCAATATCATGCATACTTGTGAAACTCTATGGGCTGGAAAAAGGTATTCATGATGCAGAGTCCGTTGCTACTACAGAGCTACAATAAATACCTTCCGCTCTCATTCAGCCCAGACATTCTTATGTTTTCCGATCACAACCTTTTCACATATCTGTTCCAATATATGCGTAAAAATTTCCCATAAATACTGTAGAATCAGTAGGTGATGCTTGGAAAAGAACATTATTTGCTTTATCCCCAAAAGCCCGATATTCACTAGTTGCATTGGGGGCATATTTCTGCAATAGGCACAATGACCAATTCAATACCTTGAGCTTTAACATGCAGATCAGTGATCCCTAGTATGTCCAATCTTACCACAGTCTGACAACCGGGGCTAGGGCAGGCCCGGCGCCAGGATAGCGTGACTGGGGGGCAGAAATAAATTGTGGGGGTCACGAGAAGTTTATTTTGTGTGAATTCGAAAGGGGCACGAGGGCACAAAAAAATTCATCCCTGTCTGGATTAAAGGAATAAGGTGAGGTGCAAAAATTCAAAGGAATTTTTCGGCCGAAATCGGAATTTTAAGTGGTTTTTCGGCCAAATTTCAAATGGTTTTTCCGGCAAAAAACAGGTGATCTCCAAAAAAAATCATTCCAAAAACTTGTGTAAGTCCACAAAAGACACTAATTTGGACCTCGATTTGCGCTCCAAAGCCCCGAGCCCAATAGTTTTTTCGGGGCACAGTCCTCGCTTGGGAGGGCACAATTTTCGTTTGGGGGGGCACAAGTAGTCAGTTGGGGGGGCACGGCCCCGGTATGCCCCCCGTGGCGCCGGCTCTGGGCTGGGGAGAATCCCCACATCCGCTTGAGCAAACATACTTGGATTAGCACCAGAATTGAAGAGCTTCCATCCGCCAGCTCGTTAGCGAAATTTTTAGTTTGCGAAGTATTTTGCTCTACATAATTGTGAGACGCAAACAGATTGTCAAAAAATGGAATCATAACCTGTACCATTCGTTGTCTTTGAATATTACAAGACAATGCCAGTACGTATAGCACAAATCAATAATCTAGTTTTAAAAAAGTTTTATTAGCAATCTTTTGACCCATTTTTTTACTTTGTTTTTTTTTATACTGTTCATCTTTTTATCAGAAACTGACGATGAACTTTTGAGACCAAAATCAATTTTATCATTTTTTATAAAATTTTAAATAAATTTGGTTGTTGTTAACAATTTATTGACTGGTTGTACTTCTTTGGTTTGGATTTGATTCTCTAGATGTCGCCATCAACAATATGTTAATATCTGCGGTTATCGGCAATCGTGCAAAGCTTAGAAATTGAGTCCTTAAGGACGTTCTTGGCCTCGAGGAGGTCCTCGAGGCCACATTTTGAAGTTTTTGGTCTTGGCATCGAAGCTCAAATCCTTGGCCTTGGCCTCATAGTCTTCAAGTCCTTGAAAATGTCTTGTCTTCGGCTCGAGGACAGGACATTATTTTTGATTGGTTGAAAAGGAAAAGAACCAAATAAAAAATAGTTGAAACTTTTAACGTATTAATTTGTCCTTTGCTTTTCTTATTTAAAAAATATATAGTGGTAGCTAAGTCATAATCCATAAGTTAAACGACATTGTGTAAAAGCTTTAATCGGCAAACGGGGCAAAAAACAATATAAAATCGTTGTGTTTATTTCGGCTAATATTTTTGGTGCGGGTGGTGCAAAGAGCAAAGAACTAAAACCATTCATCGCCAATAACACCGGATTCTGGGGTCTGAAGACAAACATTTTTAATTGGTAATTCTAAAACATGACGGTGCCTATATAAGTGTGTACTCAGAAGAAAGTATATGTGCGTGATAACAAAATGTAATACAGTTACCAGGGACAAACTTATTATACAAAGTCTGTTAGTGTATATTCATAATTTAACTAACAAAACTCATCGTGAGAACGCCACCTTGTTCTGAAAATATGGGAGCAAATATTGCTAAGAATGAGATGAGAAAAAACAATTCTATTATCACTGGAAAGTGGTCTGGAGGCAAAGCCACATCCGCTAAACGATTTTTGTATTGAAAATTGCCGGTAGGAAGCCCAAATAATAACCTATTGTATGAAAAAAAAAAAAACGCTGCTAGAAGAATTATTAAAAAAGCAAACGTAAAATTACATTATAACTTTAATTGTTTGAATGCCTGTAAAGATGAGCGCTGTGCTTAATCAGTTTTTTACACGAAGTCATGAAGATGAGGACGCCAACCCCTCGCGAAAGTCAGATCAAGTTTATTTCACTGTGTATGTGCTTATATACGCATTGGAGAAAACAGCGATAAGACCACAGAGTCGTTTGAAGTCAGCAGCACCTTCAAAAGCAATACTCAAACAATATGGGCGTAAACTTAGCTTGACATAAGAGAAAAGCTCTGCTAGTCAGTACTGCAATGTTAACTGGCAAAAGATAAAAAATTAAAATAAATAAATAAATAAAAATTTGGGCACTTTTTGTAAAAAAAATTAGTTATTATTTTTCCGTTTCTGCAATTGTTAGCGTTTTGAAGGGTAGCTCCTGAGCAAATCGCAAATGTCACTAATGCCTTCCTTCTACAGCGCTGCTGAGACTCTCAGGTTAATTTTTGCCGTTAAATACCTTACCCGTATGCCAAATTTTGCCAAGTGTCGTTTGGCGCCCGCAACATATATGCGCTCATTCATTGATAGGCAATAAGCATTAAATGAAAGGCTACAAAGAAACATCACGAGGACCGAAATTAAAAAAAAGATTGACTGAAAATTCTGGTCGGAAAAATATGGAAAAACTAAAGTTTTCCATTTTAACATTTGCGGTATTTTTTTTTCAAATTACTTTGAAAATCTTTAATCTTCTTTAAAAGTCACGAAAACTGCTATATAAAAAAAATACTTAAGTTGTTTATGGAGAATTTTCCCTGGCCCTTTGAGCCTCATTTTTCCAAGGAATCAAGCTTGCATATACCTGGTGCTGAACCTCAATTCATTGTAAATGATTTTAAAAAATTCAAAAATTTAAATTGGTTACAGTATTTTGCAATACTTTTAGATAATAATATCCTGGTCGTTATAAAATGCTCAAAAACTATGATAACTTTTAAAAAAATATGTGAAAAGAAATTACTAAACCCCAAAAAAAAGATTTCGATTTGAAAAACTACAAATCAGGTGGAGGACCCATAATCAGTGGCAGAGGTGTAAAGTAAAGAAAGTTGCTCTCCTAAAGTAGCCTACTCAAGTACAATTTGTCGATAACTAGCACTTTTAAACTACTTAAACATTTGGATATTTGCTGAGTCCTCACGCAGTGGTTTTCAACTTTTCTTTATTATGAACAGCAACTAGAATGACAATTAATTAATAATAATAATAACGACATAAAGCAAAGCAGCGGTATATATATACAGTCAAACCTCGGTTTAACGGACAAATGCGGACCAACGACAGTCCGTTGTTGGAAAAAGTCCGTTAAACGAAAACGCAGTGTTCCCCACTCTGTTACAATTGTGTGCACCTCAACTGCTAACATAGCTTATCTGTAACAGCAAATCTTAGCTTTTACTTGGAAAACACAATAATGACGTTAAACATCTTTGATTTCTCGTTTCGTCGGCTATTGATTTTCGCTTGTAACAATTACATGTACAGCAGTCTATGCTTACGGAACGGTAAAATCCGAAGTCCGTTAAATCGAGGTCCGTTAAATCGAGGGTTGACTGTACAGCGAGTGAACAAAGAAAAGCGAGAACAAAGGCAATATTAATTAAATTCCTTTTGTCTCGCAATATCCATTCATTACGCAATAGCACTCATAGCAATGAGCGATATGTGCCAATAACCGTAAACCGCTAACAATTATACAACAACAAATATAAATTATATTCACTCGATCACCACTAATACTTTCTACTTTCACTTGCTTACTTTTAGCGTGGAGTAACGCTATTTAAGCAACATTTTGATTCAGAAAAGTACAGTGCACAGTACTGTAGTTTTAAATTTCAACCATAAATTAATTAAGTTTTTAATTAAGTTAATGATTCCAAGTAAATTCTGCGTAACATAATTTTCAAATCTCAAAGTTTTGATGTTGTTCGTTTTGATTTAAATATAATTACAAAAACGTACATCAATTAGTAATTCATGACTTCTTGAGAGAGTGAGGGGTTAAAAGACCTAGCATTTTGTGGCAGTCACGTGAAGATAGTAGGCTAGTATTCTTAAACTGCAGTTTGTCGATGGAATAATTTGTTCATTTTGCTCAAATGCATTTTAGAAATACTTGAACTTGAGTTCTTTTAAACCTGCTAATTGTATACTTTTACTCAAGGCATTTTTTGTCAATACTTTTTACTTTACTGACGTAGTTTTTCGTTCAAGTAACAAAACTTTTACTTGACTACCCTTTTTGAGTACTTTTTACACTACTGATCAGAGGACGTGTGTACCGGAGGCCTAGCTAATGAAGTTTAGGCCTTAAAATTAACCACTTCTAATTTTAGAATTTATTATTCTCATTTACGAGTTACGGCCTTCCGCCTTAATTTTTTCATTAGCATGACACCGCTACCGAACGTAACCAGCGTTGCTGCAAACGCGTAAAATTTCAAAACAACATTTGTTGTTTTTAGAAAATACTATTTTCAAATTATCATCAAAAACTTCGCGAAATGCAAATATCTGAAACACTTTTTCGCTTAAAACTAATGGAAAACTTGCAGGCCATAAACTTTAGAAAAATGGTGTTCTCGGTCCTTCGCTTTGACCTCGACCATTTCTGTTTTTGACCTCGAGAAGGTCTGTCCGCGAAAAGTCATTTCTTGGCCTCGAACGTTAAGTCCTCGACTCCATTTCTGGCTAAGCTGTTAACTTTTTTTTTTCCGTTACTTTTCACAAGCGATTATTTGAAGCAAAAGCGTATTTAAGAGGTCATCGCGTCATTCCCCTTTGGGTCATAGTACAATTCCCAAAAAGCGTAAAACATTTAAAATTATCCTATTCAGATTGAAATGTAGTGTAAACATATTAAAAGTTTTTTGCTACCCAGTATTTTAGCAGCATTTTATTAAGCTTGTGCGTTAATAGTAATAACAATACTAACAGAAATTTGTACAGCGTCCTTTTCTAAAGTGAATCAGATTAAAGGCGCTTTATAGAACGTTGAGAGAGCAGTTTATCAAAAGCAAAGCAGTTTACACGAAAAACACAGCAAAAATCAATACGTTTAGAGAGTTTTAGTTTCTCATTTTATCTCCCTGAACACAATCAAAGAGCTATTAACGCTGACCCTGAAAACCAAAAGCGATAAAAAACGAAAAAAAATACAGACAACACCAACACGAAAACAAGAAAGGGAGTAAAGATGGAGAAAATAAAACAAGCTCAAAATAGATTGATTGTAAGCAAATCCGCAGAGCACAAATAGGAAACGTAGGAAAAGCGGAAACATTTTGTTTGAGTAAGCTGGCCTAGTCAATATTATATTCATTGAGGTATAGTGGTGATGTCAGCAATAACAGGTAGTGGAGTCAGTTTTTGGGGTTATGGCAAATCAAGCTCATAGGCTGAGAAGATAATGGTACACCGTAAAATGAGTATCGAAATACTGATACTGACCATCGCAAAATATTTCAGTACACCTAAGCTTCAACAAAACTTGAGTAAAAAAATAAGTTTTCAGCAAAGCTTTGAACTGAGTTAAGAATTCAACATTTTTAATATGGGTAGGTAAATCGTTCCATACCCGAGGGCCACTTACACTAAATCTACGATCACCAAATTTTGAAGAGCAGCCAGGTGAAGCCAAAAAATTTGTATCACGAGAACGTAGGGCGCACGTAGGTTCATGTCTAGATATTAAATCAACTAGATAAGAAAGTGATTGACACTTTAAAATTTTAAACACTTGCATCCGAATTTTGAATTAAACTAGATGTTGAACAGGCAATCAGTGAAGTTTCATTAAAACAGTAGTTATGGGAGCAGATTTACGGATACACGAAACCAATCTAGCAGCAAAATTCTGCACTCTTTGCAATCGATTCGATAAACAATCAAGGAAACCATGATATAGAGCATCACAATAGTCCAGTTGAGATATAATAAGGTTATTAACCAACATTTTGCAAATATCTTCATCGAGATACTTTCTGATCTTGCCAACATTTCGGATATTGAAAACACATTTTTTAATTATAGGCTACTTTTGATCTGGCCCTCCATGGATAGATTGCTGTCTAGCAGAACACAAAAATTTTTAACACAAACAGAAAAATTTAGAGGAAAATTAACAGCACCTAACGCATTTACAGCAGAACCACATTGCTTGCAAGTACGACCAAACAGAATACATTGAGTTTTGCTATTATTAGGTTTAATTTGTTACAGTTAACCATTGCTCTACTTCTTTCAAACAATTTGTGATTATTTATTATTATTAACGGGCAGTGGTGCAAGCGAATCTACTACCGTTAGGTTAGGTCTACCTACTCATTGCGTAGGTCTCATTTGGGCCCATTAAAACTGTAGCTGCTACGTTGCTGCAGTTTTGTTTGGTTACTGGTCGAACTCAGAAAGCCTTCCAGCTTCCTTTAAGTACGAGGCCAGTTTGTTAATGTTACAATTCGTTACGGCATCGTGAACAGTGGTCTTGGCGATACCGAAATATTTTACTCGAATATCTTGGTAAAGCTTGCAATTACCAACGTGATGATCTGGTATGCACAGAGCTGGACAGCGCTATTTCGAGCTTTTAGCTCTCATCGGCAGCCCTCAGCTATCAATGATGATCTGGTGTTTCATCCTCTAGGCTACATTTTGGACACAAATAAGACTCAGCACAACCTGTAGTTTTCTTGAGCGCTGTAAATTGCAGTGTCCAGTAAAAACTTGCTCTATTCTATTTAATTGAGGTCTGTTAAGGTCAAGGAGGCGTACTGTTAGTCGTGAAGATGTACAACCTACAGACTTCTTCATCCTCAAGTGCATCTTCATCCTCAACTCATTCATCCTCTACTCCTTTATTCTACAGACTCTTTTGTCCTTTGTTTGTGAGTACGTTAGCATCTAAGGTCTTGTCAGCATCAAAGGTAACATAACACTGCACATCATCGGCATAAAAGTGGTAAATGAAACCAAATTTAGAAATTATACTGGCAAGTGGTTTAATGTAAAGAGTAAACAGCATAAAAGCAAGTACCTAGCCTTGAAGAGCACCAGAAAATAGTTGAAACGAGCAAGATATATCATTGTTTACATCTACACAATGACTTCTATTGTTCAGAGAAGAACAAAACCTAGATAGAACTGAATTGTTAATACCAAAATGATGAGATAACATGAAAAGTAAGATGTTGTGATTGATAGTGTCAAAAGCAGCTGACATGTCAATCATTATCAAAGCAGTAAAACATTTATTATTCAGAACAAATAGTATATCATCAATAATTTTGATGAGAGCAGTTTCTGCCAAAAAAAAACGGGCCTATAAGCATACTGAAATTTGTCATGAATGTTATTGGTTGCTAGATGCTCATTTACCTGCCCAGCTACTACTTTTTCTAATGCTTTAGACAACAATGATAAGAGAAATATTGGTCTTTAATAATTAGCAAGAGTGTCCGGATCTAAATTGTGGCTTTTCAGCAAGGGGGAAATGATAAATTTTTTAAATTACGAGGGGACTAGTGAAAATTTCAGGCAGTAGTTGATAAAAACTGTGATTGCAGTGATGACCAGAGGTGGAGTCGAGGACACAGGGCTCGAGGCCAAGGCCAAGGAAACAAAAAAAATCCGAGGCCAAGGCCAAGGACAGCCTTTCCGAGGACAGACACTCTCAAGGCCAAGGACAGGAATGCTCGAGGCCAAGGCCAAGGAACAAGGACACAAGCGCAAGTGCTCTCCAAAAAAAAGTCTTCACAAAAACTTTTTAGGCGATCTCCAAAAAAAAAAAAACAAAAGAAAAGGTTTTCACAAAAATTTTTCAAGCGATCTCCACGAAAAAACGTTTTCCAAAAAATTTTTCAAGCGCTCCACAAAATTTTAACAATTCAAAAAATAGTGCTGTCCTCGAGTCAAGGACAGGCCAATTTTCGAGGACTTGAGGCCTCGAGGCCAAGGACTTGACCTTCGAGGCCGAAGCCAAGCCCAGGACTTCAAAATCTGTCCTCGAGGACGTCCTCGAGGCCAAGGACGTCCTCGAGGACTCCACCTCTGTTAATGACATTAGAAGAGCATTTTTCAAAAGAGTAAAAGCAACGGGATCTAATTTGCAATTTGTTGAGTTGAATGAGTGCACAATTTTTTTTACAGCAGCAGTAGTGACAGGATTAAACTGTTTAAAAGTAGTCCCATCAAAGACCATAACATTCTCTTCATCAGTACAGACAGGAGGTAGATTAGTACTTAAAAACTCATGCAATGTAAGAAATTTGTTTTAAAAAAAATTAGAAATGCATCTGGAAGCTCAAGTGCAGGACAGATCTGAGGCAGTTCATGTGATGAACAAGATTTTAGGAATTTGGCAACTATTGAAACAGTATCTTGATGTTCTTTTTACACGTGTTAATACTGAAACAAGTAAAAGATTTTTTAGAATTGTACAGCAGTTTGTTGAATTTAGCATTATTGTTTTTTGAAAGCCAGTTTGTGAGCTAATAATTTTGGTTGCTTGAACAGTTTTCCGAATTTTCGACATATTTTCTTAGCATTTTTCAGATCAGCACTACACCAAGGAAAAGTAGTGCGCATCTGAATACGTTTTTTTGCGATAGGAGCTAGTGTGTTCAGAGCTTCTATCATAACATTCTTGTAAAGATTTACTAGTGCATCTACATTTTGAATCAGCTGAACATGCTTCTAAGATACAATATTGTTCAGAAAGCCAACATCAATGGCTGTCAAATTTCTGTATTTAATAGTTTTGTATTTGGCTGATTTAAGAGAAAGAGCAAGCTTGCAAGTTACAGCAAAATGGTCAAAGATTTTTCCAGATATTGAGACAGCTATAAAAGTCTCATGTACAGCAGGTTTTCCAGATAGTAAAGAAGAAGTTTCCAAAGTTGCAGCAAAGTCTAATATGTGGCCAGATACATAAGCTGCAGTGTTTACGTGCTGAAGAAAATTGTGAGAATCCAGTATTGAAATAAAATGTCTGATGAATTTGACTTTTACAAGTGAAAAGTTTATGTCCTCAGTTAATAATATATTCTGTTTTAGAAGCATTAAATGATTAAGATAATCTTCCCAGTCCTTAAAAACAAAAATTTTGAGAAGCTATTTTCTTTTGAAGGTGGTGGTCTGAAGATGATTGCGATAAAAGTTACCTTGTTGTTCAAAGCTATTCTATAGTTTAGGAATTCAAAGTTGAAAAAATTATTTCTACAGAAAAGTGTTCTTTGACTGCAATATTATCTATAAAAATAATAGCTAGTCCACCTTCTCTTTTGCCGGTGCGTGGTTGATAAAATAATTTGTAACCCTTGGAGATAAGCTCGTTCTGCTCTGCATATGAGGTGTGGTCTGCAAACCATGTTTCAGTAATTGCTCAAATATCAATATTTTTGAAAAGAATAAAATCTGAAATTGCCAAAGTTTTTTTTTGTTGACAGATCTAGCATTTAAGCAGCAGAAATTCAAGAAGACACCACCTACTTGTTTCTTTCACTCAGTCAAGCTTCAGATTTAAAACATTAATTTTTTTACATTTAGTGCTTTAATTTTGAGCAAGGTGAAGCTTGCTGGTTTGAACAAGTAAGGAATCACTGGTAATGGATGGCATTTTATAGCTAATTTTTTGCCGGGTATCAGTCCCTCGTCTAGTTCCTCTTCTATTTTTTTCCTTTTTGTTGATTTTCGGCTGTACAATTAATTTCCACACTGAGGATGCCAATGATTTGGGAGCATTTTTCTTTAACTTAATAAAAATTCAGTTGTTATTGGCATGGTAACCCCCAAGCTTTACTCTGGTTGTTATAAATAAACTTCAGGGCCCCATGGCCTTCTCTATGCCTAGTTGTAATGCTTCCAGTTCTTTGCGTCTATGGATCTTCCACGGTTCGGTTGCTCTCCCTTCCCATTCAGTTGCTGACATACAAACCTACGAATCTACCTTTTTTCTCTATGGACCTGTAGTACTGTTGCATATGGTTGTTGCATTAGATGAAGCATCACTGATTTCCTTTTCTGCTAACCCATTAATGTGCAATAAAGGCAGGAAAACAACTTCTCAGAAGACATTAGTACCCAAAACTAAAAAATATTTTTTAATTCAAACCAAAAAAGAAACTTTACTGAGGCCTTAAAAATATAAAATACTACGTACTTCTACGTAATCTGCAATGCCAGTAGTGGAGAGCTCGACTTTATTGATTTTCCTCTTTTTTGGCTTTATTTTGCAGCATAATTTTTGCCTCTTTATAGTAATACCAATGGCATTGCTAGCGCTAGTGCAGAGAAAGCTGATGCTTTTACGTTAAAAATTGGGGATCTTTACTCCCACTGGAGGCGCTCCCTAGCTATACTTCTAGCTATTTAATATAAAATAAGCTTTGGCGTCGAATTTCAAGTTTCTCATTATTATTATTGCAATAAGTTTTAGAGGTTAAAAATGATTTTTTTATTGCCTAGTGGAGGGGTAAAACGATACATATCGATTATATCGATGGGTAGAGCGCCTACTGGAGGCGTGTTACCCAATATAGTGGTAGGTTTTTTACCTCATCAGCAGGGGTGCCGGAACAAGGGGGTTGGGGGGGGATTGTGTTCTAAAAAAGTGTTCTATTCTTGTTGAAGGCCTTTTTCTTTTTTGGTCTTCACTTGAATTTGAGGAAAAAAATGTTTTATTTTTGATAAAAACTTTTTTTTTCTTTTTGGTCTTCACCTGAATTTGGGGAGAAAAAGTGTTCCATTTGCTTTTTTTTTGGTCTTTACTAAATTTCCACACCTAAACAAAATCGTGGTCGAGGTTCATCCCCCCAATGTTGAAAATAAGGCAAAATTGGGGTAAAATTGAAAATGATCCCCCCAATGCTCAACAAAGATCGGCACCACTGCCCATCAGTAGTTACTTTTGATCATGCTGAAATTATTTAAAAAGTTGCAGCAATTGATCAAAAATAATAACAGAAACTTATATTAATCATGATTTTTTCTTTCACTGAAAAGACACAAATTATTTGGATGCCTTGAAGGCGATCAAATGGCTCATCAATTAATCCGCTATGCTTACGTAAAAAAAGTAAAAAAGTTATTTTTAACTTTAAAATTAACTAGGTTTTTTTCTTTTACTGCAAATATTGTCTAAAACCTATTTAGACAGACATGGTAAGTGATGCACAGAGCTGGACACTGGACAGCGCTGTTTGGAGCTTTTAGCTCTCATCAGCACCTCTCAGATGTCAAGCTCGTACAGACATGGTAATATTGCGGTAATATGATGTCGTTATGCTATGTTAGCTGGTGATGGCCAAAGACGTCTCACCCCACTAGGCTTTTTACCCCACTCTAACCAATGAAATTTAAAAGGTGTTGAAAGTTGCAAAAATGAAGCGTCACGCTATAAAAACAAAAAGCACGAAAAATTACAGCACTGATCTAATTTCTGCTGACAAAGGATTAGTGGCTTTAATAGTTGCAAGCTAAAAGCAACAATTAAGTGGCAACAAAAAATCTGGGTTCGATTCTACCCTGCGCTGCCGTCGAGGGTAAGTTTGGGCTACCAGCTTTTTTGCCAGGGTCGGCCCCAATCGTTTAGCCTCACTACTATTCTACATTTTCGTAGGACCCGACCTTAAGATTGATAGAAAAAAACAACCAATTAATATCCAAAACCTTTTTTGTGGTCTTGACTTAAAAAGGCCATTCAAGTCGAAAAAAAATTTGCTCGGTTTTCTATCGAAAATTTTTGACAGATCTGAAGACTAACTTTTTAAATTTGAGCTTTTCACAACGTTCCGTTCCCGAAATATGACAATTTAAATTTTCCCTTAGAAAAGCTTTTTCCCCTAAGAATTTTTCCTGGCTTGCCAACTACAAACAAAATTACCAAACGTTACTGCTTGTTTGTAACTCTCAATACGCGTTTTCGGCAGAGTTGTTGTTAGAACAAGGTAAAGAGTCGAAATATTGCAAATTAGCTGCTTTTGAAGTAAATTCAAAACAACTTTCCAAAAGTTAATCTCCAAAAGTTATTGACAAAATGGCCACACTGAAGAGAAAAATTGCTTGAATAGCAATATTTTGAAAAGGGCAAGACGTAGAAAATCCAAATTTAATGAGAAAGCGTTTTATTAGGCTTCTTTTAACATTTGGTCAACAGTGCAACACTTGGCTGGAATGACCCTTTAAATTTGACAGAAAAATGCAACGAATATTTGGCAAAGATCTTTGGCAGGGGTCGGCAACCTACGGCTGGCCAAGGCATTTTACCCGGCCCGCGACCTTTGTTGTCATCCGGCACGCGATCTTTTTTTTTTCAATGATAAATATGCAGTGATAAACCGCCGAAAAAGTTCTCACCTTATTTTTTGGTCTTCGAAACCAATTCGGCCGAAAAAAGTTCTGAGTTTCTGGCGAGGACCATTTTTTTTTTGGTATTCGCCATCAATTCGACCGAAAAATGGCCTAAATTTCTGGCGAAGACCTATTCGGCCAAAAAAAGGCCTGAATTTCTGGCGAGGACCTTTTTTTTTTGGTCCGCTGGAATAGTGGCGGCCCGCTGGAACCTTGTTAGGACTGAATGTGGCGCACTAGTTTAAAAGGTTGCCAACCCCTGATCTTTGGTCTTCGTTTTTTTTGTGAGGATTTTATTTAAAATTTACAGAAAATTGGCAACGATATTCTGGAAAATACCGTCTCACTTTAGCTGCTACAAAATCACTTTTATCAATATTATTCTATATATCACCATCTTGCAGTGAGCGGTGAAAGTTGGCTTTACTCAAATACCTTTGCATTTGATATGTTGATGGGAAAAAACGTACAGGAATAACAATAATCGAAGATAAAACTTTAACATGCTCAAAACTTAATAAGGTTTCGCTAATAATATTCCTTTTTATAAATTTATGTATTTCTTGTTCCACTTAAATTAAATGCAAACGCTACATTTGAAGGAAATAAAAATGCCACATGTTTTTTTCCACAACTCAAAATGGACTAGATTTAACCAAAACCTTTATTCCTCAGCGTCTTGAAGAACAAGATGTGCGAAGTATTGTGGTAGCGATTGGTGGAGGAGTCAATTTCGCCGAGATTAATCAAATCGCATCTGAACCAATCTCAAAGCATACGTTTGAGGTCGATCAGTTTGATGAGTTACACGACATCGTACCCAACGTTGTAGGAGTGGCTTGCCTCGATTGAAATAAACTCAAACTCACTTTGTAACATCTTGATGTTTGCTATCTCTGAACTGGTTATGCATGTTGATATACGTTAATAAAAAAAGAATGGGGCGAGTATAAGAATTTTCACAGCTAAATAGGAAAGAGTTTTGTAGACCAAATAATGCCATTTTCCAATGTTTCAACAAAGTCCTACGGATGTAAAAAATCCAACCATAAAAGTTTGTGAGGTTTATTTAATCAGAAAAATAGAAATTGCGCTTCTGCTATTCATACCAATTCTCCAAAACTTTTGATATTCCAAACGCGATCCCGAGATTGAGAATATGCTACCGGTACTGGTGTAATCTTATATTCAATCTCAAAATATGCTCAACAATAAACCAACAAACTTGATCAATGCAATATATTTCCATTAAGCTTTGATAGTTTTTAGATAGCTGTCTTAAAACTCTTCCCTAGACGAAATTTCGTTGACAGTTTACAGCAAGTAAGGTACAAATCTTTTACTTTAAATTTTAGGCGCAAAAAAAAATATCAAATGTAAATCACAATCTTGTTCTTTTTTGTATTATGCTACTACCTAAATTTCATATAAGGTACTTGCAGGTAATAACGCCCACCTAACACAGTTTTTGATGTCTGCAAAAACCTACTCGCCCGTTTTGGATGAAACTTTGCATAGTAGTAGCTTAGGTCCATAGTAATCTTATATCAAAATTAGGCAAGGCCATGATGTTACAGTTTAGCGTGATCTCACTTTGAAAAATAATTTTTTTAGGCTTTATTACCCGCATATGCTGTTAATAAAGCCCACCACTGCAAACCTACAATATAGCAACAGTTAATGCATATAACTTGTATTGTGTCAAGTTGAAAAAATAATAAAGAAGCCCAAAAAGTTCTATACAAATCTCCCCAAAGTCGTTTAATCTAAATCTAAAACGAGTATTTTGTCTCTAATTAAAGGATGGCAATAAAGACCCTCTAAAAATTAGCAAAGCTGAAGTCACTGAACTACGCTCAAGTTTTGGAAGCCAGATGAGGTCAATAGCACAGTTTGATAACAATTTATAACAAACACTGAAGTGTTAATGAAGTAAACAATTTTAGCTTAATATAGTGTGACAAAATGGATAAAAAATCGTGCTTGGGCTTCATTAGCTGCGAAGCGTACCATTACGTTACCCAAATCATAAAACTAACATAAAATTTTTCACTAGCATCTAAATTTGTTTAACCCCTTCGGTCACCACGCGCACAATTATACAATTGTTTTTACAATGTTTTTCTGTCCAGCTATAATAGTAAAGCATTGGAGTTATTAGTAGTACAATTTGTACAGATAACACCATCACGTGACAGCAGTTCTGGCTTCACGCGCGCAGCGTTAAAACAAAATAGTCAAAAGTCAAACAAGATAGCTGCCAACGTGCTTGCAGCAAGTGAAAATAAGCAAAATAAGTTTGAAAATACGTCAAAACCAAATAAGTTAATAAACAAATATGCTTGAATTTTGAGTTAGTAGTTTTTTGAAATTATGTTGGGAATATTTTTGTTTCCATTTTTGTTACAGATTAGCCTACCGAATTTTTTGATCAAAACCATGTACTGTATAATTGTACGTTTTGCGTCTCAATGTAGCTTCAGCAGCAAAACCTAATGTAAGTAAGATAGATTTATTTTGGCAGAACAACTGCTATTTTTTAGCCACTTGCGCTCCAAATCATTACAGAAACATGCAAACAAGGATTTTAAGTCATAGTGTCGCTGATTAGATATTAAATTTGAAATTTATTGGAAATAACATGTTTGGAAATAACCTAGAAAATAAAACAAATAACAAATAGCAAACAAATTTAATACATGTTTGATAATTTAATTTCTATTTGACTCTACTGTACATAAAAAAAGAAAACCCAAAAACTTTCTATCAAAGGAACTTGGTAGCCGAGCCCACCCCAAACGGCAGCACTGAATACATGCAGTATGTACTTTTTTACCAGTTAAGTCACAAACCTTACAATTGTACAACCAAGTCAGTCACGAGTCGTAAGATTGTACGCCCCCTCTAAGTTGCATATTCATAAAAGAAAATTAAACATCAAATATTTTTTGAGCTTGGTGACTTATAAGAACCTATAAGACGAAAAATGAAATTTTTACCTAAAGAACTACTACACATCGTGCCTGAAGGCATCAAACAAAATATAAAAAAAATATTTTACTGCCTCATCCAAAAAAATTCTCAACTGACAAGTTTAAGCCCTCAATTTTAGAATAAGGGTAAGTCACACTTTTTCCATCAGCATGTCAAAAATTTACTGGGAAATTTCAATTCACTAGCAATCTCGTTTTTGCACGGATTAATCTCAATTTTTGCGTACCGATTTATTTTAAACATGTTTTACCGTAAAAAAAGAAAAAAAAAGGAAGAAAAAAGTCCGGCTAACTTCGGAGATGTGGGCAGTAGGCCTCATTACCTTCAGGTACCTTAGTATAAGCAGTAACTCTTTGAAATTTGGTTTCTAATTGTCAACCCTGGCAAAATTTCTAGAAGGAAAAAGTCTTTCAAAGAGGAAATCAGTGCTGTTATGTATTGAGAATAGAGTTAAGGTCGTAGAAAGTTCAAACTTGGTGAAGTTTTGTTGTTCAGATATGACAAAAATCTTTGAGAGAAAACCGAGCACAAAAACTTTCTACTTGAATGCTCTTTTAATTGTACTAGACCATTAAACATTATCACGATAGTTTAAAAGTTTACTAGCACATTTTTTGAGCATGTAAAACCAATCTAGAGGCGGAGTAATAGTTTTCATCTTCTTGAAATTACGGGCCAACTTAATGCACAAGCACCAGTAATTTCCTTTTTAAAACCGCATCACAAAGCTTACACTATAACTAACTAGTCAGCGGTATAAATAAGCTGCAACCGATCCCAAGCGAATGTCATTAAGAAAAAACAAGACCAATCTTTAAAATTTTCAACCCAGCAATTATCATTATATGATGATTTAACAATTTTCAAGTTGACCGTTATCTAGGGTAGCGCGAATCTGCTTCCTCTTTCCTTAAACTAGGTTCTAAAAGGGTATAAAATGAAAATAGTGTGAGTATTTAGGCAAGCTTGATTAATAGGCGGTAATGTAAATTTGCAGTTAAACAGTTGATCGAGTTTATTGCGAAAATTACATTTTAGTAAAGTTAGCTTCTGCTTTAAAAAGTGATTGGTTGTTCTACTAAACAATAGTTAAAAGCTATAAAGCGCGTACTGGTGTTTTGTGATGTTAAATCTATAAACTGAAGCATATTTTAGAAAATTTTATCGCATGCGTTTTTCATAAGAGTTTTGCTGTATGAAAACTGTGGAGATTCCGCAGCGGGTTCACTAGTGTACGAACAGAAATCTGCCTCATTTTGAACACGTCTTTCTTTGCTATTTCCACTATAAGCAGAAATAGAACTCAACTCCATTTATCTTACTTTGCTAGATAAAAGCATCTAGCTTCTTCAAAGCACTGCTATCAGCAGTGATGGCAAATCGCCATCAACTTCTGATTGCAAAAAACAGAAAAACGCACTCACACATTGCTGTAGTAGAATAACTAGCGAAAAAATTCAAAACAAGGCTCCGATAAAATTCGTAGTTTCGATAGTGATCAAGACAACCGTGTCTTGAACTGGCTGCGTTATAACCGTATAACACGACCTTAAACTCTTGTGAGAAACTAACTTCGTAGATTTCTCGATCCGCGCCGTCCGTCTTTGAAGCAAAACTACACACTGATTTTTCCCAAAAAATCTTTATTGACAAACTGCATCAGCTCCGGAATACAGCGCCCGTAGTAGATCACTTCCAAAGTGGATAAGGCTTGGATTAAAAAGCGAAATTGCTCTGGAGTTAAACTCAGCCGCTCGCTGACTGCACAAAGCACTACAATAATTTGGACATGTGGGTCTCCGATATATAAAGCCGAATTGATAAAGCATAACAACAGCAAAAACAAATTAGTCATCACGTTGTTTTCCGAATAGCTGGTCACTCAATTTCCGATGCGAGGCAGGTATTTGTTATGAAAAAACAACGGGGGTTAAAGAGAATCGAATACTTCAATCAAGTTAACGCACTTATGTCATCCCAAACGTAGTACTATTCTTTTTACTGTCCCAAAACATTTTTTTTTCTCCCAAGGGTTAGTCATGTTTCGTAAACATATTGCTTCTAGCAATTTCAGTGAGTACGTCATAAAAAAGGTTTGTGCTTTGATTTTGTACACTTCTTAAACAAAAACAATACTATAACTCAACGTCGAGCCCGTTATTTTCCGGTTTCCAGAATGTCACTTACTTATCTATACGCTAACTCGGTCGCATTAACAGTAAACAAGCAAAATTGAGCGTTAATATTTAGCATGCACGATGAGCGGTTCGGGTTCACATTTTGACTTCTACTATTTTCGATAATACGGGCACAATTTATGGAACAAAGCGGCCCCAAATTATGACCGCCAGCGTCGTAATTTAAAGCACAAAACAAGGCAGTAAATTGTGGCCGATAAAAAGAATTCCATAGCACTACACAAACACAAGCAACTAAAGTTCACAATTACAATTTGTCAATTTTCAAACAAAATGTCACATAAAAAATAGCACAAGAACATATCACACGCAAAAAAAAAGACATTATGTACAATCAGATACAGGTCACTTGTCCGATGTTAGCGGGCAACTCTTTTGCCATTGTTAGACCGGGAGAGTTACTGGGAGCACGTAGTCTCCACGGGGGCAAGACGCGAAATGAAACGTGAAATGTCAATTTTCACTTCCCCCGAATCATTCAAATTTGCCACTGCAATTTTTGCTCTGCGAACAATAGGCTTCCCATTTCTAATCTGGGGTAAAACTTCGTGCACCCTCCCCAGTCTGTATTTTCTAAGGGAACGCAGTTCCTTTAAATGCACCTTTTCCTCATGAGAAACAACACCCACACTACGACGTTTAATTAATTCCTCAAGGGCATCAGGCGACTTTTCCCGCATTACCATTATCGCCTCGCCATAAACCTTATTTTGAACAATTTTCACAATCGAGTCCAAAGCGCGGTCTAAGTAAGCAGCATTTAATATTGGCTTAATAAAGGGACACTTCTTGGCCCTACAACGCACGAAATTCACGAAGGCTGTCAAATAAGCTACTCGCTTTGACAAAACGTACAAACTCGGAGCCCTAGCTATCAGCTCATCAAATTCATCTCTACCCGCGGTAAAGGAATTCAACTTATGCGCCACAACAACGACATCATCCTGCAACTCCGGCACAGGAACCTCCACATTCTGACACAAGAAAGAAGGACCATTTAACCACAAATGCCGCGAGTCTGCCTTCACAATTAAGTAGGGTCGTGACCCGACGTCGGCAGCGTTTATTTTTGTTGGGCAAAATCTCCAGTCAGTTTCATCCGATAACAGCAAAATGTGACCAACTCTTCGAGCAATGAACTTGTTTACCCTTAAGTTTGGATTTTTTATCCACTGTAAAACAGACCGAGAGTCACACCAAAAATATTTAGAACAATCGGGCAATTTCAAGGGATCAAAAGCCACTTTTAAAAGCTTAGCAGTGGCCAACGCGGCTACAAGCTCTTTTTTAGCGATGGCCCACGATGATTGATTAGTCAAAACAATAGTACACTTGCCTAAGACAAACGCACGGCACTCCATTAACTAACCGACGTAAATAAACGACCGAAGAGAACGCTTGATTGGACGCATCGCTGAAGGCGTGCAGCTGATATTGCACGTCATCGCTGACTTGGCAAAAACTCGAATCTGAAAAATACCACCTCGGTAGAGAAAAATCTTTTAACAATTCCAGGGCACGAAGCCAAGAATCCCACTGCTTAACAAATTCCTGGGGTACTTCCGTATCCCAGTCAAACTTTTCTATAGCCAATTGCTGAAGAATTAAGCGTGCCCTGACATAAAATGGTGCGCCGAAACCTAGCGGATCAAAATTCTGACCGATTTGACTAAGCATAGTCCTGCGGGTATATTTAGACAGTGGCTTTAACGAACACTGAATGCGTAGTTCATCAGACTCGGTTACCCAGACACAACCAAGAGTTTTAGCTGAAGGTAAAGCCACGTTATCGACCTCCAAATCAGTTTCTCGAATGGACGGAGCCAACAGCTCGCTGTCTAAATTGCTCATGACGCTCAGAGCCTCTTTATTCGCACTCCACTTTACCAAGTTGAAACCACGGCTACGAAACAATGCGATAGATTCATTGGTAATCATTTGCGCATCCTCTAAGCTGTCGACCGAGAAAATAAAATCATCCATGTACATATTTTCAGATACGTTAGAAAGGGTCAATTCACTAGCATTGCTAGGGTTTTGTTCGATCATCTTCTTAAAGGCTAAACAAGCAATATAAGAACTACTTTTTATGCCCCAGGGATGCACACAAAAACGATAAGGAACAATCTTACCAGTGTCAATATTATCATTCTCAAACCACAAAATGCGAAATAAATTCCTTTGACTTTCAGGCAGCGCTATTTGAAAGAGAAACATTTAGTGACGTCAGCCATCAATCCAAATTTCCCACGCCTAAACCTTGTCAAAACATGCACTAAGGGGTTCAGCAAATCAGGACCAGACATCAACACGTCATTTACGCATCGTCCTTGCCACTCTGACTTGCCGTCGTAAACGATGCGCTTCTTAACTTGTGACGTCACAAAATAAGGCAAATACCACTCACGCCCTGACTCAGCACTAAAATCGCTCGCGTCCTCGATATAACCTTTTGACTGAAGGTCTGTCATCGATTCCACTAAGAATTGGCACAAGTCAGGCTGTTTTAATGCCTTTTTCTTGATAGCGGCAACTCGATCTGACGCCAAACCGAAATTGTTAGGCAATTTAAAATCAAGCTTCGACGGAACTGGGATCTCAAAATGTCCATTTTTTATTTTTACACGAGGTTCCACAAGCTCTTGTGCGACTATATCTGTCCGTGACATTGTCTGAGTCTCGCTATCCAGCAACGCTTCTTTGAGCTTAGCCTTGAGATCTGCTATCTCTTTATCTCGAGCTTCTAGTTCAAGCTTACAAAAAGATTCAAATTATCACCAACACGTTCCTGCCTAACAACCACTAAATGCGCGTTGTCGTTTCCAATAATGGCATCGACTGAATTGCAATTATCAAGAGAAAAAATCTCGACCCCGTCAAAGTGTTTTAGGGACTTAAAGTTTTGCATGTGGGGCAAAGACCCCGCATCATCCACCCAAGGAGGGTGTACCACAGCGTTCAACTCACAAAACAATTCACCTGTGTCTAACGATTGAATATTGACCTTGACTACATCAGCGCACTTAGTTTTATTACCAATCAGCGTGTCCAACGTAAACGTCGTGTTATCAAACGGTTCCAAACTTAGCTCCTTGGCTAAATTACTTGAAACAAACGTTAACTGATACCTAGGGTCATGCTGAAAATACACAAGCCTAAACTCACCAGTAACAGGGTTCAGAACTATAGCAGCAGTTACACGGTTATAAGCAGCTTTCACGTTTTTAATTTTGACACTTCGAGACGCTGCGACCCTACCGGTCCCATCGGGATTCCTCATTGTTTGAGAATCCACAGTCTCACAAAATAGTCGTGTAAGAGGTAATAGCGTTTTCTAACAGCTAATGTACCACACTTACGACAGTTATTAGCAAAAGCGCAATCTTTCACTAGATGAGATCGCAAACAATTTAAACACCGATTTGACCTGATTATGACCTCATGTCTTTCCTTCTGTGTTAACCTCAAAAACTCATTACAAGTTGACAAGAAGGGATGCTCCTCTCGGCCACGTGTCGAGCAATATACACACAAAAAAGAAGCTCTGGGTTGACTGACAACATTATCACGAGCCCTTACACTCTGAGACTCGCGCTCCTCAAATTTTGACTCCTGGCTCGATCTAGCGTCCGCCTGCCGCACTCTATAAGCAGGCGTCTTATCCTTATCAAGCCTTTTTACATCATATTGGGCCTCGCCCATCAACAAAATACCAAAATCACTTGACCTCAAAGTCTCTTCGCGGCTAACGAAGTCCATTAGATTCTGAAATGTTGGCTCGTTAGTGTTGGTAAACCGATCCAGCAGGAAATCCAAATATCTCTGCTTAACCTCCACCGGTAGCCGTTTAGCTAAATCCAGCACAAAACGACCTTCTAGCTTATCACGCTTATCATATGCCCTGGCATAGAGCAAGCATTGTGACAGCTGATCCTTAAACTCTCTCATAGAGTTAGCCGAAGAGGAACTCAATTTAGGGTCATATCTATATTTTCGAACCTCACTGACTGTTCGGTTCACATTTTGACTTCTACTGTTTTCGATAATCCGGGCACAAGTTGTGGAACAGATAGGCTACGTCATAGAAATAATGTAAAGGTGCGTACAAGAATGTTGTTGTTGTTGTAGCGCATATTTATCCTTCTGTCACCGGACAGCGTCAGACGCTAACTTATTGGACGAACCGTACACTTTTCATTACAACGACTACTCCGTGATTGGAGGAATCCGCACCTGCTTAGGAGTTTCCGATGATCGCGTGGATTTCTTCGAATTCTTGTTCACTGAATTTGCTGCTTGTTCGAAGCCACCAAACATAGATAATCATCGTACAGCGTCTTATCCAAGGACGCAACAACATGACCAGGGTGCGGGTTGAACCCAGACCATTCGATTAGGGTCGTCGTAAAAACGACGCCTTTACCCATTCGGCTATACTGCCGGCTAAATGAAAGAAAGCGGTTCTTATAAAAATAATTTCTCTGAATTAGCATTGCAGTAAAACACGTTAGAACTGAACACTAAGAAAGATTAAATCAGAAAAAATTTAACTCTAGAAATAAAGCAAGTTTCTGTAAACAGCAGGGAATGATAACCCATCGTTTCTATTGATCACTTGTGGCTTTTCATTGATGTACCAACTTTCAGTAAAAAGACGCTTAGAGTAATTATGTTTCACTTTTAAAATTTTGACTTCAGACCAATTAATATCAAATCAATCAAATCTTTCATTATACTTGTTGTAATATGCCGAAGCGTGTAACGAGTTGACGGTACCCATCTCCGCGTCATTGCGCCCGGGCAGCGCAGCTCCATTCGAAGAAACGTCGCAACGGTGGCGAGCCGTTGGCAACACTGTGTCCGATTTAACCGGACCGAGAGTTGAACCTCAGACCTCCCGCTACAGAGACGAACGCGTTACCGCTCGACCAACTGGCCGGTGGAATGCTGGCAAAGTGCTGATTTCTCCGGCCGTAGGAATTTTATTGCTCGTTGATGTTCCTTTATTCTAGATTTGAGGTCCCGTTTGGTTTGTCCGATGTAAGCAAAAGCACAATTCTGACCTGGAACTTTGTAAACCAAGCTGGACTTTTTATTATGCTTTGTTTCATCTTCTAGGGAAGGGAGAAATCTGCCAATTGTTAAAAATTTGTTAAAAATTGGGATTTGCCATCACTACTGATAGCAATGCTCTGAAGAAGCAAGTTGTTTTTAACTAGTGAAACGTCAGCAATAAAGTTAGTCTTTTGAGTAGCACCTGAGTGATTTCTCAAAGCTAGCCTAGAACACCAGAAGAACTTCAGAGATTTTTTATTTAACTATATTGGTATCTACAGGATTCATTGCAGTTGAAGGTTTCGTATAGATTCGAAAGAGGTCAAGATGGTTTTGCTACGGCATTATGCATTTATGGTTACCTAAATTCATACTAATTGTTGCTCTGCTAATAAACAGCTATTTCAATTATGAAATTGGACTTGGAAAAATCGCTCGAAGTAGTCGTGACTTTATTATGGCGTCACAATGTCGTTGAACAAATTTGATAATTTCAAGCAATTTTCAATAGCAAGTTATTAATTATAAATGATATCATGATATTTCTTGCTGCTTAAAAGTTTTCCATTAGTCGAAGTGATTTGGTCGCTGCTGTGATGTCATAATAACAAATAAACTTAATCATTATGTTTTTCGACTTTTTCGGTTGATGCCTGCGTTTGAATTGTTTTATGTCGTTGGTTTGAACAAACCTAGAAGTGCTACCCTAAATTGGTTCAAAGCCTACGGCAGTGTATTATGAGGTTATAAAGACTAATTCTAAACAAGATTGCTATCCAAGAGATTGTTTATGATCAGCATCAAATGTGTTTGCTTTGGATAAAAGTTTAAGACGAAAACATCATCATTGCTTCAGTATTTTAACTTGTCAATCACTCATCGCGTTAAACATCATCATTGTTTATTTTAACTTGTCATCTAGCATATTTGTGACTTCATTATTCAACTGCTACTTTAAACTGATCTATCATTTTCAGGTTTGTTGTTTTATCTATTCAATACGAGCACAAAAAAGCTGTTTAAAAGTAAGCATAAATATAAAAAATATTGCAATGAAGTGTGACGTCACAATAACGTCTTGACTCTTGATCACTTCAACTCGATGCAAAACTTCCAGGCGCAACAAAATGACTTGCACCAATCTACGTTCGATAATAGTACTGAAATTGCTTGAAATTAGCGAGTTTGTCAGGTTATTATGACGTCATCTTAAAATCCCGACTATGTCGAACATGCTTTGCGTGATTCACCACTTTTTCAGGTTTGTAGTTTATTTTATTCAAAACCGACGAAGCGAAAGCTAGCGATGAAGATAACCTAACAAAAACCAAAATATAACATTCGGAAATACTTTAGCGTCTCTAGTGTTAAAAAGGTTGCATGTTAACTTTACATTGAGTGGCGGCCACCGATTAAAAATTGTGGACAATGGAATCAATGGAAGTGAAACTACTGTATCAGTAGGCTATACGGTACTAGGTAGACAGTACTGATAAGCATAAGCTGCCGATATAGACCTATCGTTTGCCACTCCAAAAAAGCTACACCAGTATTGCCTACAATCGCGAAAACGATATTGTTTGCTCGTACGTCATCTGACAGTACTAGCAATATGACCGATCGCACAAGGTGTTTTCTGCTTTTACATTCGCTTTTTTTCTGAACACTTTCTCTCTCTTATGGCAAAACCCAGCCAAACTGAACTCACGCCAAAAAAGTAGAGGTTCTTCGTGGTCGTAATCACCAAGACAATAGAACTCTAAATTTGCGATTTTTCGAAAACGAAAGGATTTTAGAGTCATGCTTATACCGCTGGGTTCAAAAGTAGGCTAATCAACGCTATTTTTGAAATATTTTTTAGGCGCCATTGCAGCCCGTCTTTAAAGAATTAAGAACGGTTTGACGACCCATGGATAAAACATGCGAAATGGTTCTCTCTCTACAAATATTTGCTGAAGAACAAGGGTGTATACTTTGCCATACATATTGTGAAAGGTTTTCCTAGTTCGAATAGACCGTCTGTTTCCAACCCGCCACCAGAAAACGCTCTTCAAGATCTGCAATAACTGATCAAAAACAGACCTCCTACAAAACACGACCTGTTGCTCCCACTTTTGCTATATCCCAAAGGGGTCTAGAACGAAAAGAGAAAGTAGAAAGGAAAATGCTACTGAGTAAAAATGTAAAGTTGGCAATATTACTGGGTTTTAAAGAAACGAAAATTGCACAAGTTCTGACGAAAAGATTTGAAGACCACAATGAAAACTTTGCTGCCTTTTACAATTTTATGAAAAAACTGATGCTGGAACTTGACGCGGTTTTTATACCAAAGTTGACAATGAAGTTTGCAAAAGAACTGATAAATAAAGTCAAGTGTAATAAATGGAAAAAAGAGAAGAAATGCGTGCTGTATCTCAAATGTGTCAACATTTCTATGTGTTTTTCGTGGTTTAGAAAGTTGCATCTGTGCACACTTTCAATAGCGTAATCAAGGAAAAAATCTATACGTATCGAGTGTAACACCTGACCACACATGCCCGAACGATTGCATCAGAGTCTCAAAGCTAGCGCGAGCGCCCCTGCCGTGTCGAACAGTGGAGCAATAGCACCCAAAACACTTGCGAATTACTTTTCCTTGTGTGGCGCAATCGCCTTTTTTTTTTTGTCGCCTATAAAAAGAGCTGCAAGCGATAGTTTAAAAATAATGCTGTCTTACACTGGCAAAGAAGACGAACTATATTTGGAGGTGCAGAACGTGAAACTCCCAGACTACATCCCCACATTGACCATGTGTTACAAAACTCTGTACCAATACAAAGAAATTATCGAGCGGGCCAGAGTGATGGAAAATTCTGCAAAGTATATCAGACATGAATTTTACGTTTTTGCAAACTCTGGATTTCCGCTACCTACCTCGACTTTACTCAAAAAGGCGGTGGTGTTGTGGGTAAAACAAGGCAAGCTGATCTCTACAGGACAAGCTTTGCGCATGGTTTAAATGATCACTGAAAAAAACAACGTATCTGCTGTTTTGACCTAAAAGCGATACAAAAGTCTACCTCATCCTCGTGTTCTGGATTACAAGCTTTGATGATACTCTCTGCGCTATTTATCAGAACGCAGAGGTGAATAAACAGGAAGTTCTGGCTGGTGGCTTCCAGCTGAGATTTAAAGTGGAAAACATTCTAAACTGAGAACCCATGACGAGGTGTAAACAGCCCATCATATTTATTTCGTGACTCTACTCTGCAAGAGTTTTTCGTGTTGTATAACCGGCGTTCCTTGGGTCACGCTTGTCAAAAGCACCAGAAGTGTTTTGATGCCCGAAAGCTGAGGATCCTTGGCGTCCTTTCCAAAACAAAGCAAGGTTTCGTTACAGGCCCGAACAGGGATAACTAAACAAAACTGGGATGCGAAACTTCAAAAAAACATGTGTTAACTCTGCGGCTATTTTCGAAATCATATATAGCGGTATATACGTCCGTATGTTAGTATATAGAGTCGTTTATTTATATGCATAAAAAACACGCCAAAGTTTTTTTTTTTGATGGTACGAATAAAACGTTCAGCTTTGCTGGTTTTAATTTCGTGATTGTAAGAGTGAAAAAAAGGAATGTTGTGTTTTTTAAGGCGGGTTGGAAACGCCTTATTTGTAAACTCTTTTCCAAATCTGTCTGCAAGGTAGAAAAATGCTCACAACGTTTCAGTATTTCAGAAAAAGCAGCTATCACACTTTGAGACGATTTATTTTTAATACATTTCCACATAAGCATATTTCAAAAAAAAAATATCAATTCCGACAAGAATAAAATTTATGATTGTCATTGTTTTTCTGAAATCGATCAAGTTAGATTGCGTTTGCTGTTTTGGACCCGATACAATTGTTTTCCTTCTCGGAAACCGCCTTCAATTCGGCTTGTGTTAGAGTGTAAGCGTCTTGAGACGACAGCTTCTTTCCGGCTTTTGGGTTTTGCACAGCTTTCTTAAATTTGCGTATACCAGCAAACACGCCTGGTTTTTTTAGAGCATATCTCAAAAACGCTTCCATGGCAACACCGTATCGAACTGTTCCTAATTCAGGATATTGCGTTTTTTTTTTTGACCACAGCTAAATGGAGCAAATACTTATCTTCGCTGGAAGGGACAAAAAAAATTTCAAGCGGAGTTCCAGTCCGCGCAGGGCCTCAGAGAGAAATTTTTTCAGGGGGTCCAAAGATCGATGCCGGGCCCCCAAAATCAGAGAAAAAGAAGAAGAGCAAATAAAAAAAAATGTGTTCACTCAAATTTGGTCCTGTTTTTTGCCCAAATTTAGGTAAAGAGCAAAAAAAAAGGTCTTCACTCAAATTTGGTTCTATTTTTTGCCCAAATTTAGCTGAAGAGTAAAAAAAAAGGTCTACACTCAAATTTGGTCCTGTTTTTTTGCCCAATATTAGGTTGGGAAAAAAAAACCCAAAAATTGGTCCAAAACTGAACGCAGCAACCTCAACTCTTCCGGGCCCCCTAAGCCCGGGCCCCCCTAGACCCGGGCCCGGGTACGATGTACCCTCTGAACCCCCCTCTTGCAGACCCTTAGTCCACACTTTTGTTTTCCTCGATGCCGCTCAAATTCCGTATTACTTGTTTGTTTTTAGACTATTTAAAATGCTTAAGTAGCTCCTTTTTCTGTAATTTTCTTTTTTTTTCGCACAGTTTGTTCACATCTTTTTCATATGTGATCTGGATTTTTGTCAAATCTCAATATACAAGGGTGTCCGTAAAGTTTGCATACAGTACCGTAAAGTTTGTATACAGTAAGTTAGCATGTCAGCAAGAAAATAATTTGCAGTCATCATACCCAAATATTGTCATATGATATTTTTAATTCGCCGGTCTAGCATCAGTTCTAAAAATATGTAGTTTCATTGATTTGCTGGCCTACCAGTCATTCTTAAAAACTCGAGACACAGTTGCTGTGATCTTATCGCAATTATGTCACGCAAGCTGACTTTGGAAGAGCGTAAATTCGCTTTGAAGAAATATTGGAAAACTGAAAAACGCGCAGGATGTGATTCGCGATTGGTGTCTTCACTTTAGTACAGATCCCGCATTTGCCAACTCTGCCGTGATTTGTAAATATCGAACTTCAGGCATTTTTGCCTTTTTTTAATTTCCGAGAAAATCAAGTTTTAAACTTCCTTTGTGTTGGTGCTATTACGTAATAAATCCATTGTTTGTCCTGGGCAAATTTTTAGCATTTATTGCATCATAAAAAATACCTAAAAGTTCATTTTTTTTCGATCATTTTTGATTGAAATCAACGTGAATTATTTTTGTAAAATCGTACGTGAAGTTTATTCTGCAATTAGGTGCGTAATTGGAACATATGATCTTGAATCACTATAGCCTATTACTAGGGTTATTTGCGCAATATATCTTGTAACGTAAATTTAATGAAGAAATGTTGGAAGTATAAATAATTAATTAATTAAGTTAATCAAATCTTTCATTGTCCACGCAGTATTACGCCAACGCGTGTAACGAGTTTGCGGAACTCATCTCCGCGTCTTTGCTCCCGAGCAACACCTTATATTAAACCTAATAGTGCAGTGAAAAAAATCGTGGGATAAGAAGATAGTACGTTATTTTACCATCAAAATACTCGACTGCGTAAATGTCTAGAGTTTCAAAACTAAAAACTACCTTAATAACTTAGCGTAATCGTACGAAACGTTATTTTGTCCCATAATTTCATTGCTTTTCTTGCAAATTTTTTGTTCGAAGAAAAGTTGTTTTTTTTTGCGCAGCTAAGAGCAGAACCATTCTTTGACTAAAAAGTCTATAATAACTCAACGAGCTCGTGCATTAACCTTGAATTCCAAGGAGCGTGGGGTCTATAATCTACTTCTGCCCGTCGATGGTAGACTCGGCCTGTAGCAGCTTTTTTGGCAGGGCAGGCTCAGTAGGCTCTCAACAGTTTGGCTTTGCTATTATTCTCAATGTCAATTTTGGTTGGTTTCCATCATAGAAATCAGAAAATGTAACGAAATTTTAGCGAATATTTTTTTGGGGGTCTACTCCTACAATTGACGGGAAAATGAAATGCAACTTTGGCAAAGACGCAGAAAGGTGGTTAAAAAATAACAGAAAAACGCAAAGCAGTTTTTGTCTTTTATATTGTTGGTTTTCACCTAAATTCGACAGAAAAATGCAACGAAAGTTTTGGAAACGACCGTTTCACTTTGGACCCTACAAAACCAATTTTCGTCGTTACTCTTGGTTAGACCTACACCAACAACTTATTTGCTTAAGACGGCAACACCCCTGTAATGCAAGCGATTGGGTAGGTTTACAGTAATTTTTAGTATTTTCTTACCATTTAATGTCAGTTTTCAACGCAACGCATCTGCTCAAAGTAAACAAGATTTTGGCCCATTTTTGTTTAAAAATTATTTGAAAACGTTAGAAATTATAGCGCTACCAACCGCCACCAAAGCATTTTGAGAAAAAAAGCTGTAGTTTCAAAGAACTACAAGTACGTAAAATCAAAAATAGGATAGCAGACCAGCATATAGTGGCTTTTACGTTTCGTATCTTTTTAATATTGTTTAGTTTGTCTATGCTGGAGGTGTTCCGCAAATTTTTGCTGTTTTAAAAAATAATTTGTGCCATTTTATTCAGAGGTCGAGTCCTCGAGGGGGTCCTTAGCCTCGAAGCCTCTAGTCTTGGAAAATTGCACTGTCCTTGGCTCGAGAGCAGCACTATTTTTTGAATTGTTTAAATTTTGTAGATCGCCTGAAAAAATTTTTGGAAGACGTTTTTTTCTGGAGATCGCCTGAAAATTTTCTTTGAAGACCGTTTTTTTTTTTTTGAGATCACTTGCGCTTGTGTTCTTGGTGCTTGGCCTTGACCTTGAGCATTCCTTTCCTTGGCCTTGAGCCTGTGTCCTCGACTCCACATCTGATTTCAATGAATAGCCTACTTTGCGAACCCAACGCAATAATGGTTCGATGATTAAATAGCACTATAGTTTGTATCATAATGTTTCGCTCATAATTAGTTATAGCATCATCAAACACTGCAGATAAATTATAAGGTAATGCTATAAGAATAGTTATTTAGTAAAAGGTTATGAAACGACGCTGTGGATGTTTTAGATACCCTAAAATCATGATACACCCCCATTACCCTCATTTTTTTTCTAAATTATTATATTTGATCAATATTTTTTTAAATTGAATACCTTTAAACAAGAATTTTTTATGGTTTGCTGGTATTTTAGCTTAGTAGGTAAAACATCAAGACAGAGTACCGGTGAGTGCCATCGCTACGGGGGGGCAGGAGGGGCCGTGCCCCCCCTAACGGCTGCTTGTGCCTCCCCATTTTGGTTTACTCAAATACTGTTTTTGGAACATCACGTAACGACAAGACAACAGACAATGATTGAAAAAGGATAAATTACGTCAAACATTATTCTCCTTTGACGTTTATTCTTTACAAAATTGCTGGCAACCAATTGCTGTACATAAATCTGACGCAAAAGCCCGTTTTATTAACACGCTTTTACGGATGTGTCGGGAAAACGAGATGTAAGCTTGCAGAATCGTTACCGGTACTTCGTTAGTAATCATGACATGAATTAATACGTGAAACACTTTTTTCAAAGATCAGTTGTTTTGATTTTTAGAGCACACTAAAGATTTTGACGGTGCAGTCAGTGGCGCAACCAGGGTGAAGAAGCTTAAGCCCCCTTAGCCAAGACATTTAGAAAGTTTAACTTCAAAAAACGAGCCTTTAACCGTACTTTATACTTGACCCGAAGAAAGGGGGGGAGGGGGGGGCTGAAGGGACTAAGCAATTTAATTCTTTAAAATGACTTCTGAATTTTATCAAGTTAGTTATTCATATGGCTTCAAAAATGATGAAATGTGATGAAAATGGCTTCAAAATCGCTATTCTTTATGCTGCAAAATCACAAAACTCGCCCAGCGGCAGGGGCTCTACTCCCAGACCCCCGTCCACCGTCTCTAAATATTTAGTGACTATGCCCCGTCTGTAACACCCTTGAGTTGCATCAGTTTGTTCAGCACGGGGACTAAATCAGGCAATTTCGGGGAAAAAAAAATTATTTTTGGTTCACCCCTTTTAGCAAAATGCTTGTTGCGTGTCTGGTAGTAGTCTCTGCTGCAAATAAATTTTTCAATTCAATTATGGGCCGCAGATGAAAAGAGCTATAAAACGCTGCCGTTCGTGTTTTTAAAATTGCATATATTTGCGGCCGTACAAGATCTGATTATCAGTTTTTATACGCAAAAAGTCAGTTCATTTTAGTGCCCCACCCCTTCGGCCAACGCTCCCTCACTTCGTTTGCTCTGGCGACGGTACTGGTACCGGTAATCGAAAGGTTACTGGCTCCACTTTTGATTATTGAACTGGTGATTAGTCGTTGTATTCACGGAAAAACACATAAAGCTTATTTTCCATGGGACCAAATATTATATCTGCCTTGCAGCCTCACTGTTCAAATTGTCCTAAAAAAAGATTTTTGTTGGTTATGTTGAACAGTGGTAGCCATCGAGCGCTTGTTTCACAGCATAATTTTAATCCCTATTAACCACTAATTTTTAGTCAGTTTAATCATAATAAATTTTAATGAATTTGTTGCACAACATATTTTAATGAATTGGATTGGGATGGTGGCCGTGCTTTTTGACCGCTTCTCGATTAATGGAAGCGCAGAGAAACTCAGCGGAAACCCAACAGTCGGGCCGCACCCCCAACCAATGTCTGGACCAAAAGTTTAAGATACAATAGACCCAATAATAAATTTGCGCACAGGCTCAGAGACAGAACGGTAAGAAAGAGTTGAATGACATCCCATAGAGGCTGTACACAGGCGCTCAGGAAGAATTCTCTTTATGACTAATTCTGTGTAAATATTGTAATTTGTAATTGCAATAATTACGAAATATGATGATCAGAGGTGGAGTCGAGGACACAAGGCTCGAGGCCAAGGCCAAGGACACAAAAAAAACCGAGGCCAAGGACAAGGGCAGCCTTTCAGAGGACAGACACTCTCGAGGCCAAGGACAGGAATGATAGAGGCCAAGGACCAAGGACACAGGCGCAAGCGCTCTCCAAAAAAAAAGATCTTCAAAAATTTTTTCAGGCGACTCCCCCCCCCCAAAAAAAAGTCTTCACAAAAATTTTTCAGGCGTTCTCCACAAAAATACGTTTTCCAAAAATTTTTTCAAGCGCTCCACTAAATTTTAACAATTCAAAAAATACTGCAGTCCTCGAGCCGAGGACAGGCCAATTTTCGAGGACTTGAAGCCTCGAGGCCAAGGCCAAGGACTTCAAAATGTGTTCTCGAGGACGTCCTTGATGCCAAGGACGTCCTCGAGGACTCCACCTCTGATAATGATAGTTTAATAATTCATAAACTGTGTCGTAACAGCAAACGTGGGAGAGCTCACAGAGTATGGGATTTGATAGGTCCAATTCTTCTGAAGAAACTGAAGCAAATTGACAGACAAGATATGACGTCTCTATATTTTGGAAATGGCAGGGGATAAAGAGCCAGGAACCAACGCGTTGGACAACAGCTTTGGCCAGGAAATCAGCATGCGCATTTTCAGGATACTAGCGTGACTAGGGAGAGACCCATTAAAAGTTTAAAATGACGTTGCTGGAGAGTGAAGATGAGGCGTGGCACTAGACACTCAAGTCACCATTCGTCTCTTTTTGGAGGAGATATCCTCCTTTTTAACAAAAAGTGATTATTCTTCCATTTTTATGGCTGCATCAAATTTAACAAAAAAAGCAAAAAAATGTTAGTAAAAACCTCTTTTTGTTTAACGCTTAAATTTAAAGGGCTAAGCTAGCTTAAGCTAGATCGGTACGTTGATTATAATACTTGGAAAATTGTGTCCATTTTAGAGATAACAATATGGTCAGCCTACCATAGGTGTGCACAAATAACTATAGATCAAAAGCGCATCGCAGCAAAGCACAACGATCTTTTCAACCAGTAAAAGCAAAGCGTAAAATGCGCAATTTAATCTTTTTAATTTCTGAAGCGCAGCTTCCGCAATGAATTTTTTGATTCAGTTGAAGCGCAACGGAATTCCGCAATTGCGGAACGGCAATTTCGTACAAAGTTAAAATGAAACCTAACTTCCGCAATTGAAATTTCACAACACAATTCAAACACCGCATTTTTTGCGATTTTAGTCAGAAAAAGAGTACGTAATTTGTAAAAAAAGGCCGATATTAGACTGTTGAAATGGAACTAATTTAAGTTCAATATATAGAATTGCGCTTGAAACCGAAAAAAAATTGAAAGTTCAGCGCAATTAAAGCGCAACAAATTTTAAAGACTTAAGTCCGCCTCGTAACTTTCACAATGTTTCAAAATAAAAAATTTAAGTGCAAATTCCGCAATTGCGGAATTTGCGCTTTGAGATTCTAATCATCTGCACCCTACCATAACCATCAAACCCTCCAAGGGGACTTTGTCAGGAGATTATGAGAGGCCGATAAAAGTAAAGAAAAAAAAAAACGAGTGGGAGACCGTGAGAAAGAGAAAGGACTTGTAGTGAAAGAATATCATTTGTTTTTTACACCAGACGTGTTCCAGTCTAGTCTAGAGATGGATTTCTGCTGTGAAACTGGAAGCGATTGGGCCTATGGTCCAGAAGACAAGGCAAAGGAGTTATATGTATTGCATATGGAGTATAATTATGGCGTACGCTCCAGCACCATCCGGTCTAAAAGTGGAAGAGACAAATTCGTCAGTCTTATACATGAACCTCTGGAGGAAGAAAGGACAAACGCCTACTGGGAGATGCAAGGCGAAATTTTCTGGGGCCATTGCAGTAAGGTATGGAGAATGATATTATGAACTTGTTTGGCGTTCAGGATTGAAGTGGTTCCGCTGATATGCAAAATGTTTTTGGGATGGTTACTTATTAACCGGCTGATCACCGATTCTGAGACAAACGCTTTGAGAATAAAATGATGTCTTTGGAAGAAGACGCAGAATACGTTTAAAGCATGCTAGTCCTTGGTTATTTCAAAAGGAAGATGGCTTTTAAGAAGAAGCAATGAGGTGGGTTGGAGGAGAGGTATCCAGCAATGACTCAGTGCAACTCAGAGGAGAATTTCTAGTTGGTTAATAGCGTTTTGCATAGGAAGGGGATCTAGCATCCGGGAGAAACATTCTCTTTAAAGCGCAGATATTACAAAAGCTTGTAGAGGAGGAAAAGGATTCTTTGAATGGACCCCGAAAAGCGATAGCAATAGACTGCAAGGCTTTATATCTTGGGTAGAACTTGGAGCACAGGGATTGGTCATGAAACCCAGAAAAAAGAAGTTCGGCCAAAGGTGCTGAAGTATCGCCATAGGTAGCTAGTTTAGCGTAACTTAAATTTTGAAAAAGTAACGCACATATATTTTACAAAAATTTTGTAAACATCAAACTTCGATATCAAGCGTAGAACAGCGTTCTCTGTCGATACCAGGTGTCGGCAACTTTGCGTTGTAGTGATCCAAAAACCAAATCAGTAAGGTCTCGATGGGCCGTAACATATTTTTACTAACAATTTGATCCTTCAAAAGTGTGATTTTAGATAATATTGAGACAATTTGACGTATTTTAACTGAGTGCAGATTCAACAGAAACACTGTTGCTTTGAATAAACAACTCGTTCGCACAAAATGATGAAAATATGTTTGTTTCAAGCGCAACAAGGACTTTGCTGAGGGGGAAGGGGCTTGAACAAAAATTAAATTTTTTTGTCAAAAAAATGTCGTTTTTGAGCAGGGTGCAGAGCAAACTCGTGCAACGTAAGGGCATCACAGAAGAAAGTCTGGGGACAGAGCTCCCAGTCACCGGAAACCATTGGGGTCTCGGGTGTCAAACCTCCAACCGCTGACCGATTTTTGAAATTTTTTCAAAAAATTGCCAATTTAACGTCATTCAGATCAAATTTTGCGCATTTTTAGAGCCATTTAAAAGAACTATTCATTGCATGGCTTTTTAAGCCAGTTGCAGAATTAAACTACTCAGCCCCTTCAACCACCCGTTTACTTACAGGTCAGGTCCACAACATATTTTGAGCGTTTGCGTTTTTGGGTTAAATTTTTAAAATATCTTAGTTTAGGGATTGAAGCTCTATAACTCCCCCCCTCCTGGTTGCGCCACTAGTAGTTGGTTTATTTTCGTTTCGAAAGTATCTGAAGTTGTTTGAAAATTAATAAAGCTTCAGCATTAGCTGTAATTCTGGTCTCTCGAAACATATCATTCGGCTACCAAATCTCTTTTCCTACACCACATGAAAGCTGGGGCAAAGTTTTGCTGAACAATTTTAGAATTTTTTAAAACGCTGAATAATTTTTGACCTCCTGATTTTTAACACTAAATAATACATTCCTATTACGTCATTTTTCCAAAATATGGCCATGATGTCATTACGGTGACGTCATCAACTCAAAATTGGATTTTTCTAAAAAATTGGTGAACAACAACCTACATGCCGAATTTGGTGTTTACGCACTTTCCGGTTTAGAAATTAGGTAGAGAGGCATTTTTGCCCCCCTCATCACCATATAAAATGAGTTGGTCCAATTGTCTGTGCAAACTATAGCGTTAATAATCATACATTTTTCGTGATTAAGATCCCATTAAGATCCCACTCATTTTTCGTGATTAAGATCCCATCCCATTAAGCTCTTTTGCGAGTTCCAATGCTATTATTATGAGAAGCTTGATGTTGTCATGCCCTCAATAATGCCACAGCATACAATTAAATATTTGATCTGCAATATCTTGACGTCCTTCATGGTCGACTCCTGGGAAGCCATGTCAACTTCCACTGTTAGGCCAAGATGTTTGTTCAGCTGGGAATATCTTTGAAAAAGATAGCTGAGGGCTGCCGATGAGAGCTAAAAGCTCGAAACAGCGCTGTCCAGCTCTGTAAATATTTGATGTTATTTTAGGCTGAAAAGTTTACGTACGGTAAGTCCAGAGGTAATTTAGAAGCAGTAAAAGCATAACATCTTGCAAATTACCTATAATTTGATTTAATGTTTTGACGTTTGCGGAGCCAGAGTTTTAATGTTTGATCGTTTACGTGCTATCTGGCCTGCAGGCTACCAGCCCGGAATCCTTTAAGCCGGATTGCACGTAAACGATTAGAAATCTTGCAAAATGCGGATGGGTTGGTAACTTTCATTAATTAAAATTTTGCACGCTAAATAAATACTTCCAAACATTAACACCGTGGCATGCTTATTTTCATTCAAAATATTTTTATCTGCTATATCAAGCACTAATATTTTGCTTTTATCTCGTGCTCCATTCGCAATACAGCTCCATATTGCTACAATTTGCCGCAATTGCAGAAATCGCCAGCCGGAGGATTTTTTGGCGGGCCCGATTAGGCCCGTAGGCCATAAGTTGCCGACCACACGATCTAATGTCCGCCTAGGTATTGACTCTGTCATACTGTTTTATTTCAAGCCTACTTATTTCATGGGTAAGCTTCTAGGTTAGTTAACTTAACCAGCTCAGTTCTCCACGGCTCAACACTAAATGATTTAAGGCAAAAATTTTGCAACTATTTTTCAAAAAAAAAATTCGCTAAATTTTTCGAAAAAATCAAGTCTACGTTTTTTGCTCTGTCAGTTAATCTGCCAATATATCGCAACGATATGACTTGAAGCTTCAGTTACAATTTGTCAACTTTTCGCTTGAACATTGAAAAAATTGATATTTCAATTGTAATAAAATTTTTCTGTGACGTAATAAACATAGAAGTTCGATATTTTCAGATTACTTTCAAGTTCGATATTTTCAGATTTTTTCTATCTCCAAAACTACAACACTTAGAAACTTCGTTCTTTCAGCAAAAGATAGAGAAAATTATAAGAAAAAAATGATGAAAAAAAATTTTTTTGACCAAAAATCTCGAAGTTCGATATTTTCAAATCACGGCAGAACTTTGATCATGACTTGTGTACTTCTGTTTGTCGCAGTGTGTTGTCTCGTGGTCGAGAGTGTATTGAAGCCGAGGGCTTACAATTTGAACATTTGTCGTGAATGACTTCTTCGTTACAGCATTTCCAGAATTTTATAAACGCTATAAAAAGTGTCATTTTTGATTAAAAGTAACTGTTTACAAACTTTACCGACACCCTGTATAAAGCTATCTTTTCGCGTGGTGGTTTTTGCAAATGTAAATTTTCTTCCATCTGTTCTTCGAGGTCTGACAGGATCTGTTTTTCTGCAGTTTTTGGTTGTGCATCTGCAACCTTTTGTTCATCTCGCTCAGATTTCTGTAATGCCTCGTTGTACAGCTTTATTTTTTTACGCACCGTTTGCTAGGAGTTTAACCGTTTCAAGGGTGAGCTTTTTGGTCACCTTAGAAAACTGGGGGAGGGGTTAAGGATGACCTCGCCGATTGAACGCTTGTAACTCTGTAAATGCACGTGCTAAAGTTTCGAAAAAACATCAATATGCCAAAAAACAAGAGTTTTATAAACTTTTTTGCCAAAATTTGATATTCCTAAAAAAATTTGTGATAATTAAGAAATTATTAATTTTTGCGATCCCACTTGAAATCAGGTTATTTTTAGAGGAAAGAGAAAAAAGAAACTAGAGCAGTTACGTGTTGACAAGCTGCGGATAGGGATGTGCATTTCAGAATAGTTGGCTATTTCAGAATTATTCCGAATAGCTAAAACCAAATCCAGAAAACCGAATCCTATTCTGGTTTAAATTAACTTTATTTGCTGAAAAAGTAAAAAACTAGTCAACCACCACCGAAATCCAGAAAAAATTTATTCAGCGAATTGTTTAATTGAAGCAGCACTTTATTGCAGCGCATGACCATGAGTGCTTCTAAAGTATTGCCACTTAAATGCGTTCTTAATTTGCTTACAGTCAAGCCTGCACCGGAAAAACACCATTTGGAAGAAGCTGATGTTGAAGGAATGCAAAGGCATTTTTCAGCAATTTGCTTCAAATTTGAAGTCGAGAATTTGTGGACCACCATTTCATGTGTCCAGCTTAAAAGGTTAAAAACTTTGAATTTTGGAGGACCCCATTTGGGAGTAACTTCTCATCCTATTTGTCTACCCTGGAAATTTCATGTGTTTAGCGTGAGTTGTTAAAAAGTTTGAATTTTGGCGACCCAGTTTGAGAGGAGCCTCCATTTCGGTATTCCAAAGTTTGTCAAATTTTATTTTTCCTTTATATTTACTTACCTTGAAAAAGTCATTTGTCTAGCTTGAAAAGTTAAAAAGTGTAAAAATTTGAAGGGCCCCGTCTGGAGAGGAATCCCCATCCTGCCACCCGAATTTTTGTTTGGTTTAATTTATTTTTAATATCTATTCATTTAAAAAATTTGATCCATGTAGCTCAAACGGTTAAAAAGTTTAAAATTTTCCTGGACTCAATTGAATAGGATCCACCAACCTGGCAACCCCGATTTCTGTTGCAAAAAAGTCCTCCCTGATATCTATAATCGCTCAAACTTTGAATACAGTGCGTTTAGGGGCTTAAAAGTAGACAGCGGTAAAAGCAAAAAAAAAACAAGTAAGAAAAAAGATGCAAAACACAAAAATGGTATTCAAGTACGAGTAAACGATTATAACCAAACGAAAGGTGGTTGATAGCCACAAACTATTTTATATCAATATTGCTAATTACCGAGATATATCGGATCAAATTCGTCAACTTTTTGCCCATTTTCGGCCTGTAAAATTTTGGTCACGTTACTGGGCACCCCCTAAATCGGTTTGCAAAAAGCATTCGTAAGCACCCACATTATGTTCGAATTTCAGTTTTGCTCAAATTTCACATCAAGTGGTTTTTGAGGTACAGGCGAATTAATTTAAGTCAAAAATCGCGTTTTTTTAAATATTTTTTTGTATCTCAAATCACGATCACGTGACCAAGAATCCCAAAAATTGGCACACATGACGCTTTCATTAATTCTTATGTTGAGTCCCAATTTCAACTTTATAGGTTTTACCGTTTGCTAGTTATAAGCAAATCAATTCTCATCTGTCAAAATTTGCGAACAAAAAATCAAAAACAAAGGTACTACGCGCTCACGCAAAGTCTTAATTTTGAATGGCTCACTACACTTTTATGTGAAAATTACCTGCAAGCAATTTTTACCAGCGTAATTGCATTGATTTCAAACCGGTTCAAATTATTCGGTTTATTTTTTAATTTGGATTCCGGATAGTTTGGGATTTGGATCCTTCTGGATTCGGTATTCTGAAATGCCCATCCCTAGCTGCTGGTGAATGACTTAACGACACGCAGAGTTTTATCACGAAGCCACCTACCTCATGCATAATTATGATTTACTTGGTTAGCGTTTTGACTCATTCAAAAGTAAGCTGTTCTATTTTTTAACAAGTCGAAAGAATGTAGCAGAAATCTTGCTCCTCATTAACATGCTATAAAACACATCAATACTTTGGACTGCGAACGTCAAAACAGCACAAGCAATTTCATTTTGCTTTTCCTGGAGCTTCTTCACTACCATCCGTTACGATATTTTTATCAATTACATTAGCAAACATTGTAATTTTACAAAAAACTAATTCAGAAGTTACATAGTAGATTTGGAACTTTTGGTTAAAACTTAAAAAAAACAACTTTTTTCACAATTATGAGGTAGCACTTCCTCACATATCTGCTATCCCATTAGGCTAGTGTTTCATCAGCATCTGAATTGCACACACGGCCTATCCTGGCAACCCACCCGAACCTTCAAACCACACACGAGGGCAGTTTGTGCACTTGCCATCTTACCCTCTTTTTACATTGCTTTGATCAAAGTCTGACAACAAGGTCACCAGAAAGAGGATTCTTGACCAGTATCACACCTGCGCTCCACTCAGCTCAACCGCATTGCGCTAGCATCACTAAGCATGGACATCATACATGACATCACATTAGCAATTTACCACAAAGTAAAGTTAAGGGGAGTGCCTCAGAGTGCTGAGCTAAGTGGAGTGCCAGTGTGATACTGGTCGAATATCCTCTTTCTGGTGACCTTGTTGTCAGACTTAGATCAGAGTAATCTGAGAAGAGGATACGATGGCAAGTGCAGAAATTGCCCTCGCGTGTGGTTTGAAGGTTCGGGTGGGCTGCCTGCTAGGATAGGCTGTGAGTGAATTCAGATGCAGATGAAACACTAGCCTAATGGGATAGCCGATATGTGAGGAAGTGCTACCTCACATTTGTGAAAAAAATTAATTACCAACTAATAGCAGGTTAATTAGGCTGCGTCCTATATCAAAAAAAGTATGCGAAATATTCAAACACTCTTGTGGGAAAGGGCGAAAATTCAAAATTTGTTTGTACGATTAGTTTAAAACAATTCCTATCCGCAAGTGTGCGTGTTTAATCAAAATTTTATCTATTTGCATTAAAGTTCGCAAAAAGTTTCTGGCTTATTTCTAAAATGTGACGAAAAATTAGACTATCCTATATTGATATACTGTTGTTCCATTGGAACTGCGATTATAACATAACAAATTTAGCGAACTGCACAATATTCAGAATTTTTCGCAGTCACCAAAAATGCTCCGAAAGAAATCTTAGAATACTTTTGGTGCTGCCGTTGCAAGTCCAAGGAAGGAAAGTAGGCCTATTTGAAAAATTTGATTTTTTTCTGCAAACAAAATTATACAAGATCACGCAGAAAAATGAAGCAACAAAAAATTACGAAACAATTTTTCTGCTGAGAAGTTGCAAAAAGATTATGATCATTTCTTGAAATAACTAAAGACCTTTTTCCAAAGAAAGACGCGGCCGTCGAGTATGTAAGATTGTTGGAAATCCAATGATTAGTAATATCAATGCGCAGTAGCGCTTAAAATATTAGTTATTTTCTTAATGCAGTCAAGGATGGAAAATGACAATTAAACTAACCGTAAATCTTTTACCAAACTCTGATAAATATTGGCGTAGCTAATTCTTATTAGCACACAGTAGTATGCATTTGCAGTCCAATTAGGTAGCCATTGCATGATGTAACAAAATTGTAATTAAATGCTGATTTGCTCTTTATTTGCGATTTTATAAAACCTGCAAAATACTTAGAGAAGTTGTCGACAACAAAGCACTTATAGGCCGAGGGTACCCGCCCCCAACCCCCAATTGAAATGCTACCAATGATAAAGATGTCACAAAAAGACCATTGTTTTTTCCGTTTCGGTTTCTTGTAGCATCTTCGCGTACAACAGTACACGCGTACTAGGGTAACCAAAATTAATATTGATCCAGGAGACCGGGGCCCCTACAATTTAATTTTGACAAAACAATTTAAATGAGCCCCTTACAATAATATTTAAATGGCCCCCAATTTAAATGAGCCTCCCAGCAATAATATTGATCCAGGGGGCCCGGGCCCCTTCAATTTAATTTTTACCAAACAATTTAAATGGACCTCTTACAATAATATTTAAATGGCTTCCAATTTAAATGGGCCTCCAACAATAATATTGATCCAGGGGGCCCAGGTCCCTTCGATATAATGCTTATCAACCAATTTAAACGTATAACCCGAGTGAAATTGAGGGTTTTTATCCTAAAAGTTGCTAACTGAAACCCTCATCTAATCTTTTTATGAACGTAATGCAATAATAATCTGGGACGGATTTAACATTTGGCACAGTGCCAGGGGCCTCGCGTTCAGATAAGACTTTTTTTGGTCTTCACCTGTAGTTGGTATTTGTCTGATTCATATAGGATGGGCTTTTGCCAGGTCCTACTGTGGCTTTAAAAAGAAAATAGCTTTTCAAATTTAAAATTACACTAATTTATTGATTTAAAATTTTGGCCAAATATAAATTCTAGCTCTGTGGATTCTCAATAATACTTTTTTCAAAAATATTTTATTTTTAGCCAAATGTAAATTTTGGAAAACAAGTTTTCGGGGAAGTGTAATTCGCCCGAATGTAGATTCTGGCAAGTGCAAATTCTGGAAAATAAGTTTTCGGAAAAATGCTTTTTGAATCAAGTGTTCATTCTGGTTGATGTTAATCGGGCAAGCGTAAGGCAAGTTTGCTTTTAGACGAATGCTAATTCTGGAAAAGAACGCTCTGGGAAATGTTTTTCTTTCAGATATTTTTCTGGTAGGTGTTTTTCTGCGAGGAGTAAGAATACTGTAAAAATTAAAAGCACTCTATAAGAAGTTAGGAAGTTTCAAAAAAAAAAAGGTTGCATAACGTCAAAAGTAAAGTTCTGGCCAAGTGATTATATCACAAGTTAGTCGGATTTAAAGACTGTTCGAAAATCAAACAAAACCCTACTTTACCGTTAGATTTTTGTGATTGAAAAAAGGCGTTTTTATTTCCATTTTCTACCCAAAAAATATGTATGCACTTACCATCAAAGGTTTAACGTACTGTTTTTTAAATCAATTCAGCAAAGATTGGAAAGAGTTTGCTTTTCCTTGAATTCGATCGGTTTTGATAATTTATTCATTTTTGAAATATTTGTAAATTTGATTTTTCAGTATTTGATATTTGTAACTTTGGTATGATTGTATTTTCGATATTTTGCTGTTATTAAATTTTTAGTATACAAGAAAACAAAGTCGCATTTTTAGTGCAAAAAATTCTGCAAAAAGGAATCGCACCTTAAGAAAGTTTTTTCTATCAATGAAGAACAAAAAAGAATAGGTCAAAAAATTTGCTTATTTTTCATAATAAATTTACAATGGCGTAGAAAAACTTTATTTTTTCGAAACACAAATTTAGCTCGAAACACAAATTTAGCCATGGTTTTATTTTGCAGCGCGCGGCAGATTTTGTAGGGACATTTTTGTCAAGAGCATTTTTGACAAGGACTTTTTAGACAAAGACATTTTTAAGAAGGACATTTTCACAAGAATATTTAGAACATTTTTCCAAAAAAATTTTTGGCAAGGACATTTCCGGCGAGGCTGTTTATGATGAGGCCGTTCATTTTTCTCAGCAACGCGTTTGAAAGATAGCACCCTTTTCAGTAAGCCGCGGACATTATGAAATATCAATGAACTCAGTAAAGAATAAAGTTACACTATAAAAGTACTCGACAAGTCAGAGACAAAAAGCGATGTCCTGCAGAAGTCAAAAATAAAAACAATCCAAAAGAAAATAAGAGCAAACACAATCATTGAAATGCAACCCTCTATTTTATCAGTTTCATTCAACGTCTTCTCAGTCCGGGAAATTAGAGGTTCATTTTGCATTTTAAGATATATTTGCAATTCATCTTACTCAAATTTTTTTTTTTTTTCAATTTAAGATTTTTGTCCATTTAGTAATTTTGCCCGTTAAGGATTTGTTAATTCGAGATTTTTTTTTTCATTTCTGGGTTTGGTATTGTTTTGCGGCATTTATCTTTTAAGAATTTTGTCCGTTCAGGATGTTGTTCATTTCGGCATTTTGACCAAATGGGATCTTGTTCTGTTAGGACTTTTGCTTTATTTGGAATTTTGTCTATTTGGGATTTTGTCCAAGTTTTGATATTTTTGGATTTTCTCCGTAAACAGGTTTATTGGGCTTATACTGGCCACAATTTTTAAAGATTTCCAAATGTTTGGAGTCTTATTTTCTGTCTTGGAGCAGGAAGAATACAATTTGACTAGCCGTGCGAGACTCGATTAATATAGGCCCAGCTAATGATATCAGCGCAAAACAATGTCAAAAAAACTTACGGCCACCAGCCATTTCGATTTTTTTTTTTGTAAATGCGATCTGCAATTGTTCCTTTTTCTTCGACTCCAACCAGAGGTGCTTATGGTTTGTTTAGGCCGTTCAAGCGATTTCACCGGAGCAATTAGTAATGAGAAACGCATAGAATGTGGCTCTGGTGTAGGGTTCCGGGTAGTCCCGCATTACGGATCTCACATGCGGATTTTTTTTGTACATTTAAGCTAAACGATATCACGTATAGTGTACGTGCGAATGATACAGTCTTTATCGAGTAAATCGCGATCACAGTTGAAACATGGATAATTTGGGGTGGCGGAAGACGTGTTTTTTTATTTGTTTTGAAAATATTAGCTACTTCAAATTTGCCCCGACTTTAGCATTGCAAAGCTTTTATAAAACAACTATGGGCAAGATTTAAAATACGAAATAGTTGACTTTTTTGATTTTTTAGAACGTCTGTTGCTGAAACGGTAGTTATTGGTCAGTGATTGAATATTGGAACGTCTGCTATTAAAAGGGAAAGACTCTGGTTTTATCCCCGGTCGAATCAAACTAAAGACAGAAAAATTAGTATTCAGAGCTTTCCTGCTTAACGTTCAGCAATAAAAGGGACAGTAAGAAGTCTCCACCGTGTTTTGTAAATAGTAAATATTTGTAAATTTGTAAATAGTTTTGATAGCAGCTTCACGCGATAATCGAAAGGTCCCTTCGCTGTCTCCCAAGTCCTGGCCAAGACAAGTTGGCGAATAAAATTTGATATCAATTACAATATTTTAAATTACAAAACAAGCACTTTAGTTTCCGGCCAGTTGACAACAATTTGTCTTTGAGGTGGTAGGTCTGAGATTCAAATCTCGGGCCGGTGAAATTGGCTACAGTGTTGCCGAACACTTGCCACTGCTGCAACATTTCTTAAAAAGGATCTGTGTCGCCCGGGCGCAATGACGTGGAAATGGGTCCGGCAAATTTCTTACACGTTTCGGCGTAATGACAACGAGCATAATGAAAGATTAGATTTAACACTATTAGCTTCATACCGAACACTCTAACTGGCTGAAAATAAGTCATCGATCAATAGATTGCCACGTAGTAAGGTAGTTTATTTGCGTCTCATAAAGCTTTACATTGATGACAAAATAAAATGACTAAATCAAGCACAAAACTGGAGGTGAAATTTCAGCTGATTTTTTTGCTATTATTCTACACCACTACGCAGTTACCAGCGAGGTCTCCTGAAGTGCACAACCACACGGGATTGGTGGGGTTAGTTGGAACAGAGCACACGCACTGGAAAGGGTTGACTGTTGACGTAAACCCTGGATTACATTTGTAGACAAGCACGTCATTATTAAAATAACTGGTCTGGCCGCCTCCAAATGTAATCATGGCGTTGGCAAAATCTGGAAGTTCCGGTGGGTCGGAAGGACATCCTATACATTAAAATTTGATAATTGATTTGAACCAACAAGAGCAATCAGCTTCGGCCTAAATTCAGTTTGAAACTACTGTAGATTTAAAGAAAATCAACTTTATAGTCCAGTATGATGCTTTATGCAGTATGATTCTAGAAATTGCCCTTGTGTGTGGTTTAAAGGATCGGGTGGGCTGCTAGAACAGGCTATGTGTGAATTCAGATGTTTATGAAACACTAGCCTAATGGGAAAGTAGATGTGTGAGTGAAGTGCTATCTCACAGTTGTGAAAAACTAAATTCTTTATGCGGTGCATATTTTAAAAATTAACATTGATTTTTATCCAATCGTTTGCTACTTTTGATACTAGCAATGTTGCGAACATAAGCGTAGCCAGAGGGGGGGCCCAGGGGACCCGCCCCCCCCAATTAATATACCATCAATGATAAAAATTACGACAACGTATAGCAGAGGTGGAGTCGAGGACACAAGGCTCGAGGCCAAGGCCAAGGACACAAAAAAAAATCCGAGGCCAAGGACAGCCTTTCCGAGGACAGACACTCTCGAGGCCAAGGACAGGAATGCTCGAGGCCAAGGCCAAGGACCAAGGACACAAGCGCAAGTGCTCTCCAAAAAAAAAAAAAAAGGTCTTCACAAAAATTTTTCAGGCGATCTCCAAAAAAAAAAAAAAAAAAAAAAAAAAAAAGAAGGTGTTCACAAAAATTTTTCAAGCGATCTCCACAAAAAAACGTTTTCTAAAAAATTTTTTCAAGCGCTCCGCAAAATTTTAACAATTCAAAAAATAGTGCTGTCCTCGAGCCGAGGACAGGCCAATTTTCGAGGACTTGAGGCCTCGAGGCCAAGGACTTCAAAATGTGTCCTCGAGGACGTCCTCGGGGCAAAGGACGTCCTCGAGGACTCCACCTCTGACGTATAGGCTAGCACTGTTTATTTGCAGTTTTTTTTTCCAGTAATTACTCACATAACAGTAATTAACAATAATATTAATGACTATGAGGGAGCCCGGGGCCCCTAACTAACAACCAGGGGGCCCCAAACTAACGACTATGAGACCCAAACCAACAACTAGGGGCCCCTACTGATAACCAGGGGGCCCCGGGACCCTTACTGACAACCAGGGGGCCCTAGAGCCCCTAACTAACAACCAGTAGGCCCCAGGGCCCCTAACTAACAACCAGGGGCCCCGGGCCCCTAACCGACAACCAGGGGGCCCTGGGGCCCCTAACTGACAACCAGAGGGCCCAGGGCCACAAAATAGCGACCAGGGGGCCCCTAACTAACACCAGGGATCCCGGGTCCCTAAATGACAACCAGAGGGTCCCGGGGCCCCTAACTGACAACCAGGGTCCCTGGGGCCCCTAGCTAACAACCAGGGGGTCTCAGAGCCCCTAGCTGATAACCAGGGGCCCCAGGGCCCCTAACCAACGACCAAGGGGCCCCGGGGCCTCTAGCTGACAACCAGAGGGCCCCAGGGCCCCTAAATAACGACCAGGGGGCCCCTAACCAACAACCAGGGGCTTTGGGGCTCATAACAGACAATTAGAGGGCCTCTAACTGACAACCAGGGGGCCGGGCCCCCTAACCAACGAACAGGGGCCTCAGGGCCTCTAACTCACAATCAGGGGCCCTGGGGACCCTAAGTAACAACCAGGGGGCCTGTCACAGACAACCAGGGGGTCCTGGGGCCCCTAACTGACAACTAGAGGGCCCCTAATTAACAACCAAGGTACCCCGGGTCCTCTAACCAACAACCAGGGGGCCCCAGGGCTCCTAAATAACAACCAGGGGCCCCAGAGACCCTAACCAACAACAAGGGGGCCCCTAACTGACAACCAGGGGTCCCTAGAGCCTCTAACTGACAACCATCGGGTCCCTAACTGACAACCAGGGGGCCCGGGGTCCCTTATTGACAACCAGGGGGCCCTAGGGCCCCTAACTAACAATTAATGGGCCCCAAAGCCCCTAAATAACAACCAGGGGCCCCGGGACCCCTAACCGGCAACCAGGGGACCCCTAACTAACACCAGGGGCCCCGAGGTCCCTAACTGACAACCGGGGTCCCCGGTGCCCCTAGCTAACAACCAGGGGGCCCCAGAGCCTCTAAATAACGACCAGGACGCCCCTAAATAACAACCGTCATAATAATGCCATGCAATTCTTGTACGTGTCTAAAAACTGACAAGTGACTTGACTCGAGTCCTCCACGTTTTGGAAAAAAGTTATTTTAATTTTGCTTTAAATGTTTGTTGTTTTTTTTTTTAAGAACTTGAGGAAGCGATCTTATCTCTAAATCAAAGGTGTAGCCAGGGGGGTGGCCCAAGGTGCCCAGACCCCTCAATCGAAATGCCACCAATGACAAAAATTTGACAAAAAAAGTCTTGTTTCTTCATTTTCAGTTTCTTTAGCATCTTTGCGTGAAACAGTACACGCGCACAACAGTAATTAACAATAAATAATATTTACGACCGGGGGGCCCGGCGCACCTCCTTATTTCAATTTTTTTCAACCAATTTAAACGTAGAACCAGGGTGAAGTCAAATTTTTTGTCCTAATAGTTGCTACCTCAGGCCCTCATCTAAACTTTTTATGAGCGTAATGAAATAACCAGGGCCGGATTTGCCATATGGCACAGTGCCAGGGGCCCGCCCTCTGATAGTAGGACTTTTTTGGTCTTCACTTATATTTGGCAGGAAGATGTTGCAAAAATCCCCTACGTGCCAAGGGCCCTGCGCAATGTAAATCCGGCCCGGAAATAACATGTTTAGTAAGCGTAACCATCTATTGTACCATTTTTCAATAACGATTCACCTCCACCTCGCCAGTTTTTACGCACAAAATACTTTTTTTAAAATAGCTAGGAAAATGCTCATTGAACAAATTATTGAGTTTGAATTGAGGGGTCTTAGGTCTCCTAGCCATACATGTACTCCTATAACTGGTTGACTTCATGAAAGGAAATTCTTTAAGTGGATTATTATTTCCTGCTAAAATATTGCAGGAGGCAGTGTGCTTACTCCCCCCTATATGGACCAAATCACGTACAATTAAAATTTGACACCATAATGCAAGATTTTAAACGTGTTTTGAAATTTAATTGCAAGTAAAAGGAGGATTGAACAATCAAAATTTTTTGATTGGCTTTCAAAATTAAAAATCTAGTTCTTCCAAATGGCTGTGAACACGTGCGAAATGTGATCCAATGGAATTAAAATTGCTTTTTCGAATTTAAGGCGAGCTATGAGGAGAGTAGAGAGTTAGCTAGCCTATCGTTCTTCTGAGAGATGTAAGGTAAGATTTGTACTTTAGTCGGTAAAGATCTAATTCATAGCAATAGCTTCATTCGGTAATAGTTTAATTTATAGCTTTAGTTTCTTTGGGTAAAAATTTTTCGGTCAAGGTTCATTTATTTTGTTAGCTAGGCTATCGCTCTTCTGCGATAGATTTGTACTTTAGTCGGTAACGATTTGATTTATTGCAATAGCTTCATTCGGTAAAGATTTAATTAATAGCTCTAGTTTTATTGAGTAAGGATTTTTCAGCTAAGATTTATCTATTTTGGCTAAAATTGACTGAATGATGGGTAAAGATTTATTTATTACAAACGTAATCGGTAAAGATTTATTCATTGATTGGTAAATTGGTAAAGATGCTTGGTTTGGAGATTTTTATCACTGGTGATATTTGTCCTTTTTGGCCTTGCTAGCCTTACTGATGAGCCCTGAGATTGGGCGAAACAGCTGTCTAAGGCATGCTATGGGAAATTATTTTGCATTGAACTATTAGAATTATCTCTTGTAGTATTGTGGTTATTTTACATTTTTTGGGAAAAAAAAAAAATTGTGTCATGAACTGGTTAATTTGCGATTTTTTGCCTTTCTACGCTCATGTTCATACCTGTAGTCCTAGCTATACTGACGAGGAATAAAAGACGAATGTCGATTCCGAAACAGTATGTCTTAGGCTGTTAATCAAAGGTTTGATTGTGCCTATAAGACTCTGTATACTGTCTATAGCTTATTATTAAAATTGCTTTTTTTTCCCAAAAACGTACAAAACTTGCCCAGCGGCTGGGCTTTGCCCCCAGACCCCCATAGCCACCGGCGGCTCGGGGCTCCGCCCCCAGACCCCCGTCTGTGATGCGTTTGAATACACTAGTTTTCTCAACACGTCTCCAAAGTTAGACATTTTCGCTTTTTAAGTGTTGGTTTTTGCCCTCTTCCTTTACCAAAATCCTGGTTAAGTGACAACAGACCACGACTTCAGATCTTCCATTTTACGGTATCTTTGCCCCACAAAAAGTTTCTTTTTCGAAAATTTCTGATGACGTCATTGCATGTGATTTGTGGTTTGGGCCCCCCCCCCAATCAAAAATCCTGGCTACGCCTATGGTTGCCAAAAGCTTTAATTTCCAAGGTTTTAAAAAAGTGTGATTACAAATTCAAGGATAACTCCACTTCAACGCTTCCACATCGCTTTCTTCGATAACACATCGTGCCTAAACTGAATCATTTTATCAGCATTAATCACTGTATTTTTAAAAACTTGTTGAGCAAATAAACATTTCAACAAAAAATCAACTCGCTTGGGCAAAGAGCTCAGAGAAATAAAATTTGTAAAAAATACTTAAAAGGCTGATAGAAGATCAATCCGATGAAAGACTTTTTAATGGCTCCCGAAATTGCAATTGTTCGAGAGTACGAACCAAGCGCTCAACGTCTGTCCAATCGCGTCAACACGAAGCACACTTTTTGGGTTTTATTTGCGAGGCTTGCCACCGCGACGGGCAGACTGCTTGACCTTATTATAAAATATGCGTGGAGCATCTTCCCAAGAACACCCCAATATTGCCAGTCCGGGAACCGAACCAGGAGCCAGCAACCTCTCGATCATTAGTCAGAAGATTCATCAACTGAGTTACGGCCAATTGAAGCTGCACTGTACAACTTATTTTAGCTGTATGTGCAGAGCTTGAATATACAGCACTGTACACCTCAATGACCAAATGCAACGAACATGTTTATCAAGCTTAGGAGTAAGTCAAAAAATGTAACGGTTGGTGAAGTGGGTGAAAAGATAATCTCAACCACATGGATTAATGCGTTATGATAAATTCTAAGATTAGAAACTGTATCAGCCTGGCATACTAGATCTAAAACCGCAGCAAATATATTTCACCTAAAACGCATCCTTAGTGCTAAAAATGAAACTCATAAAAATAGTGCGTGGCAAAACAACTAAAAGCGTTATTTTTACCACTCACTATTTACATGATTTTATTTTTTTAGCACTGAGCATCCTTTTACGTGAAATATATTTTTGGAGCTTTTAGATCTAGTGTGCCAGGTTGAAACGGTTTTTCAACTTAAAATTTATTTTATACTCATGCCATTATCGCTTGGTTTTATCAAAGTTTTAAAGTTGATTAGTTTTTACTCTCAGAAACTGATAGCATTACGAGCAGATATTTTGTTCTAATCGTTTGCGTGCTTCTGGCCTAAAGACTACCAGCGCGGAAGCCTATGAAAGAGCCACCAGAACGGCGGCTACTTAAAACAAGCAATGCGAAAAAGTTGTCTTCCCACAGGATTTGAACCTGCAGCATTTGGATTACCGGTCCACTGCTCTACCACTTGAGCTAGAGAAGACGTCTCCTTGCACGCTTAATTTTGGCTATTTAAATCCAATCTTGTTCTATGATTCTAATAATAAGTCAATTATGATGTTTTTCACGTTTGTGGGCCAGAGTTTTAATGTTTAATCGTTTTGCGTGCTTCTGGCCAAAAAACTACCAGCGCGGAAGCATAGCTGCAGGTTCGAATCCTGTGGGAAGATAAATTTTTCGCATTGCTTGTTTTAAGTAGTCGCCGTTCTGGTGACTCTTCCTAGGCTTCCGCGCTGGTAGCCTTTAGGCCAGAAGCACGCAAAACGATTAAACATTAAAACTCTGGCCTGCAAACGTCAAAAACATTACAATTGACTTATTATTTCATTCTAGTTATCGTAACCGTTGATTTCTATGCAATAAATCTCAGTTATTTATAAATCTCAGTAATAAATCTCAGTTATAAATCTCAGTTATTTATTAATAAATCTCAGTTATTTATCAGCAAATTCTTGTTTATTTTATCCATGAATGTTGTTTTGTTTTCACAATTCCAATGCAATTGCTTGACTTAAGGCGGGTTTAGATTCTCACGTTGCATTGCCTTTCGCGCGCAGTTTTGAAGAAAATAAAACTTACAAAAGGGGTTTACATTCTTGCGAAAGCGTTACCCAGCCGCTATGACGTATAGCGACCACGCGTGCTGATGAAATGGATTTCATAATGTTGCACTGCGACGCGTGTACGTCAGAGCAGTTCTTGGTTGTGATAGGTCAAAAAAGATTATTCTTAAACACAGCAATTCGAGAAAATTGATATCATATGCACACGACCTTGAGAAGAGCAGAGCAGTCAACTATTGATGCAAATCTAAAGTTGCTGTTAGAACAGTCGATTAGATGTTTGTGGAATGTTAGTTTGCTTTTCATCGGCTATGGAAAAGAAAAAAGGATAGTCTACACAATGATCAATAAAAGAATTATTGACAAAACAAGGCAGGCTAGGCTCTTTTCAAGAATAGAAAATACATCAGTAAGGCAAAAATATTAAAGATTAGCAACTCTACTAGCAGGTAAGTCTAGCCAGCTAATTGTATTGCCAAACCAATTGGTCTCTCTCTTGTTCCAGCTTGCACTGTTTAAGGCACCAGCATTTTGTAAGCCTAGCAGTCTTTGCTTAAGTTGTTGACTACTTGTTGAAGTGTTTAGGCAATATTATTGGCTGTCTTTTCCAGTTTCCGAAAGGTGATTAATTTTGTCTTGGGTCTCAATAGCCTAGTCAATAACTTAACTTTTTATTGTAGGCTATGTTGTTGAAATTAATTTGAATTATCTTATCTAATTGGTTGATCTTATAGTTTATTTAATTTGGCGTGAAATTTACGGCTACTACTACTAATCTACTGGTGCTGTAGCACTGTTGACCATTTTAAATTTTTCAACAAAGCTCAGTGTACCTTGGACACTCGGTGCACCGATGTACGAAGCTCAGCTGCTCAGTCCTGAGTCCCCTCAGCCCTACCACCACTAGTCCACTATGGACCATATATCAGTACCATTTATTAGCCTGTCAACCAAAATGCAAAATAAAAATTATCACGTTTTTAGCACTTATGAGCAGAGGTGAAGTCCTTAAGGACGTCTTTGGCCTCAAGGACGTCCTCAAGGACACATTTTCAAGTCCTTGGCTTGGCCTCGAAAATTGCCCTATCCTCGGATCGAGGACAGCACGATTTTTTGAATGGTTAAAATTTTGTACATCGGCTGAAAAATGTTTTTCTAAACCGTTTTTTTTTGGAGATTGACCAAAAAAAATTTTAAGACCTTTTTTCTCAGGAAAACACTTGCATTTGTGTCCTTGGTCCTTGGCCTCGAGCATTCCTGTCCTTGGCCTCGGAATTTTTCTTGTGTCCTTAGCCTTGGCCTCGAGTCTTGTGTCCTCGACTCTACCTCTGCTTCTTAGACTGTTTTTTGCACTGAAATAGACCAAAAAGTGATTTAAAGCATTTTTTGAAACATATGCTTAAGGGGGACTAATTTCACAAAAATAAAACTCACAAATCAAAAAAAACTTTAAAAAATGACCAAAAATAAGCAATAAAATTTGATCGCTAGTGTAAAAAACTTGGAAACGGGTTTCATTACCAAATATTTTATAGGCCTAAACTAAGAAGTGGGGTGGAGAGGCTATTCAGTATTGGTTGATTACCGATCACTTGTCTCAATTCTCTTTCCATTAGCCCCTCTTCAATTATTTTTCTCCATAAAATATAGATGAAACAAATTACTCCGTGGTAGTTTTATTGAACTATAAGATTTTATGCTTATGATTTACCAGCATCCAACTAAAAAAACGAAAATTTTACCAATAACCACCTCTCACATAAGCCATTTATGCAAACCAATTAAATCATGTTTGCTCTCTAATTTTTATGCTGCATTTCAAAAGCTTTATTTTATCAAACTAGCTCTAAAATTAACTTGTTTTTGCAAAAAAATGCAAAATTTTTGAGCGCTGGGGACTCCGCCCCCAGACCCCCGTGCGGCTGTGGCTTTGCCCCAATTCCCTAAAACAGCCGCTCCATTGCGAATTTCTGGCTACATGCCTGGTTACAACACATCCGAATTTTTGAGGTTTTGTGATTAAAATTTTTATCATATCCCCACCAAAATTTTCTGGATCCGCCACAGGTAAGCTACTATCAATATGAACAAGAATAAAACATCCATTGGTTATTATCACCGATTCAAACTTTTTTTACTGAATTAGCTTTGTTGATAACCAACAACAACAAGCGTAATGCGATGCGAGAATGCAAATCTCACAAGCGCAAGCGTTGACGTGTTGCGCTGCAACGGAACGGAACGCAACGCGAGAATGTAAACACGGCCTTAGTGGATTCGTTTGCACCGCAACTTACTTCTTTCACATGTAGGCGCAGTCGGATTTATGTAAACCCCATTGGTACCGCTGCACTGGTTCGTCGTCACTCCATTAATGAAGTACGTTGAAGGATTAGTGCACCTGTAAGTTACCGGCGTGTCAGGTACAACAGGACCGGTAACTGTCATACCTTGCCCCATATTTGGTCCGGTGATGGTGATTTGCGGGAAGTTTGCTACGTTGCACACTACAACATCAACATCACGTTAATCAAAATCAATATTTTAAATATTCATTCATTGTGCAATTAAAAACACAACTCTTGTCATTTAATGTTATTTCATCCAAGCCACAACTGCAAAACCGATACATATCGTATTAAAATAAATCCACCCAAAAAATAGCATTGATACTTTTTTTTTTTAAATATTATTTAGATTTTTTTGTTTTGTTTTAAGGAAGAACTTGAAGCCCCACCCATCGAAAAACGGTAAATGACTACCACAAGAGCAGCGACCCCCTGATTGAAAACCGCTGGTGTAAAAGAAGCTTCTAGTAAGAAAAGGCCTACTGTCAATATGTTTTGTAAAATTGCAGATTATTGTTCCAGCAATTTTCGTCAAACTTTTTGTGTGGGCTACGACACCAATTGACAAGGACCTTAACATTTCTACACCAAAGATTTTTCACTCTGGTATAAATTTTGAGTAACAAATACAACAAATCATGTTGTAAGATGCTTCAATAAAAGATTTGCATGCATTCATGAAAGCATTTTTGTCGGTGCAACCTTGTTGTAAACTTTTTTGAAAAAAAGCAATGTTAATCAATTGCAATCTATACCGTAGTATTTTATTTCCGGTAGCCAAAGTTTTCACCATTATCATACGAAGTCAATTTTCTGGAAAACTTGGTTGTGCAGAGCAAATTTTGTGTCTCGCTAATAGCAAACGTACCCGGAATTCCAAGCAAAGCACTAAACAGCGATGTGTTCAAAATGTTTAAATTATAGAGTCCTCATACGCCAGATACACCAAATTTCAGTCCAATTACTGCACATTATGCTCCCAAATCATCACAATTACATAAAAATGCAGGTTTAAAAAAAAAATTTATAGTACAGTACTTCATAATATGTATTCAGTTAAAAAAAAGATTTCAATTCTCCAAGCGATACTTACAGCACTGCTGTAAATTAGCTGTAGCGGTTACCGACCACATTCCCATGGGCGGTCCAGTGTCCGAGCAAGTGTTGGTTTCAGCAGTGGTTGGAATGAGGCCACCGTTGCACGAATACACGAAGGAATCCCCGGCAAGGAACTGGTCTGTAAGAGCAGTGGCTGGAATGGTCACTGCGTTGGCTTGAGCAGGAACAGGCGTTTCACAAACTAAGCAAATTTATAAAAGTAGAAGTTGGGGGATACGTTATGTCCAGGACAATCATAAACAAACCAATAAATTCGAATGACATTTTTCTACGATAATTTTCTCTACAAGTGGCAAATCTTATGGTAATCCATTACAGTATTCCACTGCTAATATGTGTTATGTTTTAAAAATACTCCAGGTACATTGAGAATCTTGGATGGAATTGTTTGGGACTTTAAACAAGCAAAATGATGGATGTAATGGAAGACTGTGGCGTGTGGCAGCTTATAATCTTGAGCTGCTGCCGTAGCCGTAACCCTCACGGAAAAGCAGGCAATAAAGAAAGAAGAAGACGCCAGCTTCAAACAAAAAAGAGCAAATTGTTTGAGGGATGCCACGTCTTCTCAGTACGAACTTTCATCGACTACTCACGACTTGATTGCAATACCAAAGTGCCAGAAATCAGAGACAAAAAGCAGTGAAGCGCAAGAGCAAAAACAAAAGCAGAAAATTGTGAAGCGAACGCGTTCATTGAAAATAATTTTTTTTTTTTCATTAACTCAGTTGGATTTAACATCTTTTCAGCCTGGGAATTGGCTTGGTTATCTTGCGTTTGGTTGCGCCAGCTAGGCGATCGTGTAAAATTGAGGCCTACTAAAACCACTTTTTGGAAACTTTATCTGCACCGTTTACTTGATAGTTCTGAGTAGGAAACACGTTTAAAGTCTTGCATTTTGGGGTTTAATTTTGCGTGATTTGGCCCAGGTAGTGGTAAAGTAAAGTGCATTGCCTCCTGCAATATTTTAGCAGTAAATAACAATCCAGTCGAATATTTTCCATAGAGATTATTGTTTTGTCATAAAATCAACCAGTTATAGGACTACATATGCGACCAGGGAGCCCAGGCCCTCTCAATTCAAAAATTTGTTCAATTTTTCCCTTAATGTAACTAATTTTTTTCAAGAGTATTTTGTTTCATAAAAACTGGCGAGGTGGAAGTGAATTGTTATTGAAAAAAGTACAATAGATAGTTACGCCTACAAACCATGCTTTTGCCCGGGCCGGATTTACATTGAGTTGGGCCCCTGGCACTTTGGGATTTTTGCAATATTTTCCTACCAAATAAGGTGAAGAAAAAAAAAAGTCTTATTTGAGCTCGGGGCCCCTGGCACTGTGCCATATGTTAAATCTGTCCCTGGTTATTGCATTACGTTCACAAAAAGGTTCTAAAAGGGCCTGAGTTAGCATCTTTAAGGACAAAAACTCCTAATTTCGTTCGGGTTATACGTTTCAATTGGTAGACAATTGGTTATACGTATTCAATTCAATTGATTGACAAGCATTAAATTAAGGGATTCCGGGCCCGTTTCATTTGGTTAACAATTGGTTATACATATTCAACTCATTTGGTTGACAAGCATTAAATTAAGGAATTCCGGGCCCTTTGGATCAATATTATTGTTTGGGGCCCATTTAAATTGTGGGCCACGTAAATATTATTGTAGTAATAAAATACAGAAAAGATTTTTAAAAAATGTTAAAACATTGCCATAGTTTTGGCCGGGCTATTATTTCTTTAACAAAAAGAAAATGTTATGGCCATTAATTTAGCAAAACTAGGCATTATTACATAAATACTTTGGCCTAATGCTGATAGTGTGACAACTCAGTGAAGTAGCTTGACGTATACTTTGATGCCAGTACCACTAGCAAAAGTAAACCCATTGTTTTCAAATTGTAGGAATTAGGGTTTGGTGAATCCCAATCCCAACGTAAATTTCTGTAATATTTGAGTTAGTTCTTTTCTTCAAATCAGCACCACAACTTAAAAACTTCCTCGTTGTTTAATGGCAGCAAAAATAAAAAACTTCTAAAAATCACTGCGGTTCTTACAGGACAACGGCAAAACCAGAAAGAAAATTCCTGTTGCAATGTACATGACACACTGCGTGAGAACAGGCTCACGTGACTGCACAATGTTTCCTAAAATGGCATGATATTCGCTGGATTACAAGTTTTAATCAAATCAGCGGTCAGCCTGCGTTTTAAAAACTGTTGTTGTACACTGAAACGGACTCTTGAGCAAAACACAAATGACTGTGGTTCAGTACAGCGCAGAGTCACTACAAAATAATCACTGATATGTTGCAAGCATAATTCAAAATTATGTTAATTGAAAGTCAAATGCAGTGGTATAACTTGTGATTTGAGCTAAGAACAGAGGAAGGACAAGCTTCACTTGAAATACAGAACTTTGTTAATGCTTTCTGCAAAATTTGCTTCTTTCAAATATTTATTGATTTTTTCAAATGGCGTGGCAAGCAGTTGGAGGCCTCTGACTCTAATGGAGCAACATTTGAGCTGCCAGAAGGGGCATAGTTCGCCCATCAGTTACATTGTCAGTGGTTGAACTTTAAAGATATGTGGTTCGATTATCATGGTACGTCTAGGGTAATTTCAATTTGCACTAGCAAAACCTGTCAATAAACTGCTGCTTCAATTGGCTTGCAACAAACACTAACAGGTTATGGTTATAAAATGGTCTTTTCAATAGCCAAAAAATATAGTTTACATTTTCAAAATTCAAAATTTTTTTAGCTTTAAAAAATTTGTAAAATTTCAACCACTCACCGATTGGCTATGTCATAATTTGTTATATACTCTAAGGTAGTACTACACAATACTCTAGAAGCCTAATGCGCTTTATAAAGCACACCAGGAAAGTTTAGAAAATGTTTCTGATATAAGTGTAATATTCTACGGGATTTGCCTCTTATTAACTTTATCTTTTTCCCCAAGTGCTTTAATAGGTTGATTTGAAAGCAATCTGAAAATAAAATCAGCGTCGGTAAATGTTGATTTCTTAAGAGCTAATATTCTCCAGGCGCTTTAATTTGATTTGTGCTAATGAAACTACTTTTTAATAAACATAGTCAAACAAAATTTGCATTTTTTTTTTTATCGCTAACGCCAGGTATAACTTAAATACTTAGCAGAAATAAATGCATCAGCAAACCGATACTCAGCAGCAATCAATGAAAAATTATACTTTTCAACTAACAGTCGCTAGAGTGCGAGCGGGGATACCATCGATCTTGCATGCTAAACGCATTGACTTTGCAAACTATGTATACAACCATTATGTTTCAACTGCAGAGAACGTTGCTATAAAAATTCAGTCGAGAGTTTTATTTGGAATAATTTTTCCTCAATTTCCTGTTTGGAATTTTTGAACAATTTTGAGATGAAGCAAAGTTTGAATATAACTTTCAGCAAAGCCAATTTCATAGCATTTTGGAAAGAACTTATTGTTCGATGACAATCTCTGTAAACCTGATGTCATCATTGCAATTGCGATTTGCTGTGTTGCATAAGGTGCAACTTTCCGTCGAATGAATTTCTCCATACTGCTAATTGCATTTCTCTTTTGAGCAAAAATTACGCAAAAAACTTTATTAGTCTTTGAAAGATTCTGCCCACCTTATTTTAAACCAGACAGAGATCGTCATCAAAAGATTTTAAGGATGTAGGTTATTACTATTCTTTTTGTTGTAAAGGTAGTCTTCAAAATTTTTCCATTTTTTCTACTCCAACCGAAGGAACTCATGCTTAGTTTTGGCCGTTTACTCGATTTTATTGTAATAATCAGCAATTAAGAAACGCATACATTGTGCGGTAATCCTGTATTACCGATTTCTCTCGCGCATTTTTTCGCACATTTAAAATAAACTATCTCACGTGGTGTACGTGCAAATGATAGTCTCTGTCGATTAACTTGCGGTCAGAGTTGATAGATGGATGATCTGGGGTGGCGGAGCAGACTTTTTTTTTCTTTTGATGATATTAGATGCCTCAAATTTGATCCGACTTTAGCAGTGAAACTTTTATAATTGCGCGACTATGGCCAAGATTTAAAATACAAAATCGATTGCTGCACAATCGATCAGTGATCAGTTTTTAGAACGTTTGCTAGTGAAACGGTAGACTCTGGTTTTATTCCCGGCCTGGTCAAACCAAAGACAATAAAAAAACAGCTTTCCTGCTCGACGTTTAACAATCAGCAATAAAAGGGGCAATGAGAAGCTTCCACTCAAACAGTTGGGCAGGTAGCAGCTTAACTCGATGACCGAAAGGTCGCCTCATTGTATCCAGCCAAGTCAATTTATTGAATAAATTGTAATTACTATTACAATAATTTAAATTACGAAATAAACACTCTAATTTCCGGCCCGTTGGTGACGAGTTTTTCTTTGGGGCTATAGGTCTGAGTTCAAATCTCGAGCCGGTCAAATCGGAATACCGGCAACGGCTTGCCACTGCTGCGACATTTGTTTAAAAGGAGCTGTGTAGGTCGGGTGCAATGATGCGAAAATGGGCCCCGCAAATTTGTTGCACGCTTCGGCGCAATACAGCGAGTGTAAAGAAAGATTTGATGCTATTAGTTCCAAAGCTAACTGGCTCAACATAAGTCAACCAATTACAGATTGCCACGTGGCCAGGCAGTTTATTTGCGTCTCATAAAACTTTACATTGATGACAAAAAAAAACGACTGAACCACGCACAAAACTGGAGGTGAAGTTTCAGCTAAATTTTTTTGGTATTATTTTACGGCACGCAGTTACGAGCGAAATCTCCAGAAGTGCACAGCCACACGGGATTGGTGGGGTTAGTTGCCACATCGCATGTGCACTGGAAAGGATTGACTGTTGACGTGAACCCTGGATTGCACGTGTAGACAAGCACGTCGCCATTGAAATAACTGGTCTGGCCGCCTCCAGTTGTAATCATAGCGTTGGCAAAATCTGGAAGTTCATCATCGGCAGAAGGACATCCTGGATATTAAAATTTGATAAATGATTTGAACCAACAAGAGCAATCAGCTTGCGCCTAAATTCAATTTAAAACTAGATTTAAAGCAAATCAACTTTATAGACTAGTATGATGCTTTATGCAGTATGATTCTAGAAATTGCCCTTGTGTGTGGTTTAAAGAATCGGGTGGCCTGCCAGAACAGGGTATGTGTGAATTCAGATGTTTATGAAACACTAGCGTATTGGGAAAGCAGATGTGTGAGTGAAGTGCTACCTCACAGTTGTGAAAGAACTCAATTTTTAATGAGGCGCATATTTTTCAAATTAACCTTGATTTTAATCTAATTGTTTGTTGCTTTTGATACTAGCTATGTTGCCAAAAGTTTTAATCAGGCGCGTAGCCAGGAATTTGCATTGGGGTGGGGGGACTGTTTTAGAGGAAGGAAACAACATCAAACAATGTTGACCCAGATTTTTATTGGTCTTCACCGAAATCAAAACGGTTTTTCTGCCAAAAGTTAGGTCATCTCCAAAAAAAAAAAGGTCTTTATCAAGGCTGAGACCCAGTTTTTCTGGTCCATATCATTTTGGTTTTTGACCAATTCCCATTCCAAATACAATTGGCTGGAGCTATTTTTGTTTTTAGTGCAAAAATCGGCATAAAAAGTGCTAAAAACAGGGTATTTTGCATACTTTTTCCGGCCAATGGGGGGACTCGAGCCCCTCCTGGCTACGCTACTGAAAATAAGTGTGATTGCAAATTCAAGAATAAACCCCGCTTTAAAGCTTCCGCGACTCTCTTTTCAATAACAAATCGTGCCTACATTGGACCAATTATCAGCATTAATACTGTATTTTTAAAAATTTGTTTGAATCATTTAACATTTCTACAAAATTAAAAAGAGTTCAAAGAAATAAAATTTGTAAGAAATAGTTAAATGGATTATAAAAGATCAATTCAATGGAAGACTTTTTAAGGGATACCGAAATTGCACTTGTTCGTGCGTATAAACCAAGCGCTCAATGTCTGTCCGAAAGCGAAAACGCGGAGTACCCTTCTCGGGTTCTGTTTGTTAGGCTTGCCACTACGACTGGCAAACTGCTTGACCCTATTATGAAATGTGCGTGAAGCGCCTTCCCAAGACACACCGAGGTATTGCCAGTCCATATATGTGCAGAGCTAGAATGTACTGCACTGTACACCTCAATGACTAAATGCAATGAATATGTTTATCAAGTTTGCCAGGAAAAGTATAATGCCAAATGCCTTGAAAGGAAATGTCGAGGAATAGTGGAATCAAAACTGGAAGATGGTCAGTGCGGTTTTCGTCCGGGTCGCAGCACCACTGACCAAGTCTTCACTCTGAAGCAAATCTTCGTGAAATCTTGGGAGTATGGCAAAGATCTCTTTGCATGCTTTGTTGACCTTGAAAAAGCATATGACCGAGTTCCTCGGGATAAACTTTGGAAGGTTTTGCAGGAATATGGCGTTGATGGTCAATAGTTACGCGCTATTAAGTCATTCTACTGCAGACCGGAGGTTTGTGTTCGGGTAAATGGCAAGCAATCAAAGCCGTTCCATGTGGGCGTTGGACTCTGGCAATGGTGCGTTTTGTCACCTCTCCTTTTCATTGTTTACATGAATTGGATCGACAAATGCAGTCAAGCTGATGAGTGTGCCACGATTGGAAATTGCAAAATTAGTCGTCTGCTATTCGCTGATGATTTGGTTCTGTTTTCTTCCACAGAATCTGGCCTCCAGCGCGCATTAAAAAGCTTTGCAGATGCATGCAACACCGCCGGAATGAAAATAAGCACAACCAAAACTGAGATTCTTCATCTTTCAAGAAACCCTGATCAGTGCGTGTTACAAGTGAATGGAGCGACACTGAAGCAGGTAGAGAAGTTCAAGTATCTTGGGGTTGCATTTACGAGTGACGGAAGGCAAGACGAAGAACTCGATACCCGAATAGGCAAGGCTAGTGCAGTAATGTGAGCTTTGCACTACTCGGTTGTCATGAAACGAGAATTGTCGAAAAAGGCAAAGCTCTCAATTTTCAAAGCAGTTTTTGTCCCTATTCTCACTTTGGTCATGAGTCTTGGGTAATGACCGAAAGAGTGCGATCACAAGTGCAAGCGTCCGAAACGAGGTTTTTACGAAGAATCGAAGGAGTTACACTGTTTAACAAGGTACGTAGCTCTGAGATTCGAAAATCTCTTAACATCGAGCCGTTACTTCTCCGAATTGAAAGATCTCAGCTTAGATGGTTTGGCCATGTAAGCAGAATGCCTCAGGACAGACTCCCCAAACAAGCTTTACTTGCCAAAGCAAATGGGAGAAGACCAGTTGGACGACCTAGAACTAGATGGACCGATCACATTGAGGATCTTGGATGGAATCGCTTGGGACTTCGCCCAAGCGAATTGATGGAGGTGATGGAAGACCGTAAGGTGTGGCGGCACAATCTTGAGCTACTGCCCCGCAACCCTTACGGAAAAGCGGGCAATGAAGAAAGAAGAAGATGTTTATCAAGCTCACGCCTCCAAAAGACAATCAGCAAAAAACGTTTTGTGAGTAAATAAAAAAATGCAACGGTTTGGTGAAGTGAGTGTGAAAGATAATCTCAAGCACATGGATTAAAGCGTTATGATAAATTCTAAGTTTAGAAACCGTATCAGCCGGGTATAGTAAATACAAAAGCGAAACAAATATACTTCACCAAAAAGGCATCCTCAGTGCTAAAAATCAAAATCATAAAAACAGTGCGTGGTAAAACAACTAAAAGTATTATTTTAACCACGCACTGTTTTCATGCTTTTGTTGTTTAGCACTGACGATGCCTTTTACGTAAAATATGTTTGTGGAGCTTTTGGATCTCGTGTGCCAGGCTGAAACGGTTTTTCATCTTATAATTTATTTTATACTCATACCGTTATCGCTTGGTTTCATCAAAGTTTTAAAGTTGATCAGTATTTACTCGCAGAAACTGATAGCGTTACGAGCAGATATTTCATTCTAGTTATCGTGAGCGTTGATTTCTATGCAAAAAATCTAAATTATTTATCAGCATATTCTTGTTTATTTTATCCATGGATTTTATTTTATTTTCAAGACTCCAATGCAGTTGCTTGACCTAATAGATTCGTCTGCATCGCAACTTACTTCTTTCACATGTAGGCGCAGTCGGATTCACGTAAACCCCATTGGTACCGCTGCACTGGTTCGTCGTCACTCCATTGATGAAGTACATTGTAGGATCAGCGCACATATAAGTTACCGGCGTGTCCGGTGCAAAAGGACTGGTAATTGCCACACCTTGCGCAGCGATTTGCGGGAAGCTTGCAAGGTTGCACACTACAACACAACATCAAGTTAATCGAAATCAATATTTTAAATATTCATTCATTGTGCAATTAGAAACACAACTTTTTGTCAAATAATTTAATGCTATTTAGTCCAAGATTTGCAAGTATTGATAAAAGCATTTTTGTCGGTGTAAAGTTGTTGTAAACTTTAAAAAAACAATATTAATCAACTGCAATCTATAGCGTAGTATTGGATACCAAAAGTTTTCATCATAATCATACGCAGTCAATTTTCTGGAAAACTTGGCTGTGCAGTGCAAATTTTGTGCGTCGCTAATTGCAATAGTACCCGAAATTCCAAGCAAAGCACGGAACAGAGACGTCTTCAAAATGTTTAAATTATAGATTTCCTCATACGCCAGATACACTAAATTACTTCCAATTACTGCGCATTATGCTCCCAAATCATCAAAATTACATAAAAATGCAGGTTTTTCAAAAAAAAAATTGTTTTACATTACTTCATAACATGTATTCAGTTAAAAAAATAACATTCCAATTCTCCAAGCGATACTTACAACACTGCTGTAAATTAGCTGTAGCGGTTACCGACCACATTCCCATGGGCGGTCCAGTGTCCGAGCACGTGTTGGTTTCGGCAGTGGTTGGAATGAGACCACCGTTGCACGAATACATGAACGAATCCCCGGCAAGGAACTGGTCAGTAAGAGCAGTGGCTGGAATGGTAACTGCGTTGGCTTGAGCGGGAACAGGCGTTTCACAAACTAAACAAATTTACAACAGTAGAAGTTGGGGGATACGTTATGTCCAGGACAATAATAAAAAAAACAATAAATGTGGACGATAATTTTTCTACGATAATTTTTTCTACAAGTGGCAAATTTTATGGTCATCCATTACAGTATTCCACTGCTAATATGTGTTATGTTTTAAAAATACTCCAGGTACATTGAGAATCTTGGATGGAATTGTTTGGGACTTTACACAAGCAAAATGATGGATGTGATGGAAGACTGTGGCGTGTGGCGGCTTATAATCTCGAGCTGCTGCCGCAGCCGTAACCCTCACGGAAAAGCAGGCAATAAAGAAAGAAGAAAACGCCAGCTTCGAACAAAAAAAGAGCATATTGTTTGAGGGATGCCACGTCTTGTCAGTACGAACTCTTATTGACTACTCACGACTTGATTGCAATACCAAAGTGCCAGAAATCAGAGACAAAAAGCGGTGAAGCGCAAGAGCCAAAACAAAAGCAGAAAATTGTGAAGCGAACGCGTTTATTCAAAAATTTTTTTTTCATTAATTCAGTTGGATTCAACATCTTCTCAGTCTGGGAATTGGCTTCGTTATCTTGCGTTTACGGTTGAGCCAGCTATCGTGTAAAATTGAGGCCTACTAAAACCACTTTTTGGAAACTTTATCTGCATCGTTTACTTGATAGTTCTGAGTATGTTCATGAATGAGGGAATAAAAGATTCGATAAGTTGAATTATTAAAAAGAATTGCTTAAAATATGTGAACGTCACATGACATTTTCGGGTATCGGCTATAACGCAGTTACGTACAATTTACTCTCTTCCGCAACTTTAATGCCTTCTTTACACGTAAATCTGTCATCAAGAAGTGCTAGTCAGAGGTCCCATCACGATTTGTATTTAATGCAGAGGACGCCGGCTACTTACTTCTTCGGCAGGTTGTCATGAAATTCACGCCTCCACAGTCCCACGCAGGGTTAGCAGGATTAGTGGTTGTGTCGCACGTACAAGCAAGTGCGCCGTCTATTGTAGCAAAGTTGATATTGCAGGCATAGTTGATCATGGCGTTATCGAAGTAAGGACCGCCAGTGTTTCCACTGGTTATTATCCCGTTTGATAATGCTGGAAGAGCTGTGGGGCACACTAACCAAAATAAAAAAATGACGTCATATTTTAATTTACTTTGCAATTTTCGCTAATGAGCATTATGATACAATACCGTATTTCGCTGTTCATTGTTATTAATGTAATGCCTGTGTAGCTAGCGACCGACTCTGAATATAACCTGTATTCAATCAAATATCGTATATCGCATGTATAACTACCCGAACTTGGAGCAAATTGGTAAGGGCAGCAAACATCTGTTTGTTCAAAACATATGCAATGCATGTTTATTGTGATGCTTCACTTGCCAGCATTGGTGCGCTTAGTTAAAGCAAAAAAATGAAGAGCAGTTACGTTTAAAATTTAATGGCGAGTACTAAACCACACAAAAACGTTGCGGATGATAGTGGCTTTTTGCTCCTAGTCATTGAAAAACGGCCTGCGCTTTGCCGAATTATCCTATGAGTAGTAAGTGGTAGTTTATTAACTGCTGTGCAAAGGATATGTTTGCCATCAATCATCAAAAATATTGATGGATATTAACTTACCGAGATCGCATGTAGGCGCAGGCGTAGTATACATCCCATTCATATCGCACATGTTGTTTTGAATTCCATTAAGCTCACGGCTTGCTTCAGCACAAGAATAAGCAACAACCGCACCGACTGGAAGAGGGTCAGGAACGGTTGCAGTGAGAGAGTTGGCACCAGGAAACGGAAAACCAGGGAACATTGTTCTGTCACAATCTAAATAATTTTAAAGTGTTATTTATTATAAATTAGCGTTAGACTCAGAAAGCTAAATTTGTATCGGCACACCCAAAGTCAAAAGCAAACCGTTTGTTATAAATCATGGAGCTCAGTCAATATTTGATGGTTTAATTGAAATCCTCGATTTACGATGAAGTTTTATAGTGGAGTTTCAAACGTAACATTGACTGTCTAGTAGATTTTTTGACGGCATTCATGTTTGTTATTCTTTTTTTTTTGTATCTGGTCCATTTATGTTTGATAGATTTTTGACTTTTACAATTATTAGCTGGTACCGTTTCGCCATTGCTGTGGGGGTCAAGAATAAAATAAATGAATGAAAGGTATAAAAACCAATGTGCAACAATGCTTTTTCCACGTAAACATTCAGCGGCTTTTACCGAACGCCCGTATTTACGCATATGCGAAAAAAAATTCGGATATGCGTTTAGAATTTTTACCTTGTTGGTTTGTTTTGTATTGCCTTTTAGCTTTTACCGAACATGCTCATTTCAGCATGCGTATATCCGCATGCGTATTTTTTACGCTAGGCAAAGAATAAATTCATCTTTCAAGAAACCCTGATCAGAGCGCATTACAAGTGAATGGAGCGACACTGAAGCAGGTAGAGAAGTTCAAGTATCTTGGGGTTGCATTTACGAGTGACGGAAGGCAAGACGAAGAACTCGATACCCGAATAGGCAAGGCTAGTGCAGTAATGCGAGCTTTGCACTACTCGGTTGTCATGAAACGAGAATTGTCGAAAAAGGCAAAGCTCTCAATTTTCAAAGCAGTTTTTGTCCCCATTCTCACTTATGGTCGTGAATCTTGGGTAATGACCGAAAGAGTGCGATCACAAGTGCAAGCGTCCGAAACGAGGTTTTTACGAAGAATCGAAGGAGTTACACTGTTTAACAAGGTACGTAGCTCTGAGATTCGAAAATCTCTTAACATCGAGCCGTTACTTCTCCGAATTGAAAGATCTCAGCTTAGATGGTTTGGCCATGTAAGCAGAATGCCTCAGGACAGACTCCCCAAACAAGCTTTACTTGCCAAAGCAAATGGGAGAAGACCAGTCGGACGACCTAGAACTAGATGGACCGATTACATTGAGGATCTTGGATGGAATCGCTTGGGACTTCGCCCAAGCGAAATGATGGAGGTGATGGAAGACCGTGAGGGGTGGCGGCTCAATCTTGAGCTACTGCCCCCGCAACCCTCACGGAAAAGCGGGCAATGAAGAAAGAAGAAGAAGAAGAAGAAGACACGGTTTGCGTATTTTTTAAGCATGTATAAAGAAATTTTTTGTATTTTTTTTTTATACTGTATTTTGTTCTCTCTTCATTGTGCTTTTTTCTGTGAAGTTTGTGGGACAATATCTTAAAATATAGGCGCAACTTGTCAAATAATAATGTAAGTTTTTTGATTTTTTCATAAAAGTCATATTTCGTAAGATTGCGCTCGCGATCCTACTCTTTCGGTCACTATTCAAAATTATGATCAGAAAAGTTAAAGCGTTGTGTTTTTGACATATCTCGTTACATGACAACCAATCATTGCAATCATAAACCAGCTTTTCTACTTCAATATTTTGTTTTGTTCTTCTTACTCGCGAATCCAACCCCAAGGTACTTAAACTTGTTGACCCTCTTCAGTGCTCTTCCATTCACTAGCAACAAGCATTACTCAGGTCGTCTCAAAAGGTGAGTATCTAGGTTTTGGCCGAGCTTATTTTTATTCCAAAGCGTCACATATTCTGTTGACAGGGGCGTATTTAGGGGGAGGGGGCATTGGGCCATGGCCTCCCTCTTTGGGAGGCCAGAATAGTATAATTAGCATAGAATATTTATTAAGAACAATGTACTGAGAAAAGTAATAATAAGCTATAGACAGTATACCGAGTCTTATAGGCACAATCAAACCTTTGGTTAACAGCCTAAGACATACTGTTTCATTAGTATGTCTTAGTCTGTTAATCAAAGGTTTGATTGTGCCTATAAGACTCTGTATACTGTCTATAGCATAGAATAGTATGCAAAATTGCGGCCTGGCCCCCCCTTTGTAACTTGGGCAGAAGGTTTGACCACACAAACGATGGGCGAATATCTTTGTTTTTGGCCTTCACCCAAATTTGCGCAAAAAATCGAATTAAGTTGTAGTAAAGACCTTTTTTAGTTTTTTTTTGGTCTTCACCTAATTTTGGGCGAAAAATCGGACTAAATGTGAGTGAAGACCTTTTTTTTAACGGACTGATTCTGAGTGGAGAAACTTTTCATTTGCTCTGCATTACTCTCAAATTTCCTGACCCCCCCTTTCGAAAATCCTGCGTTCGCTACTGTCTGCTGAAGAGCAATTTTGTGCCCACTGATGCTAAAGCTGACCCGTGCAGAGTTCTATGTTTTTTTTTTTCATTCAAATTTGCATAACCGTTGAGAATGTGAAAGATAAGCTAATTTCGCCCAATTTCAATATTCCCTTACTAGCGCTATTGTATTAAGACATTGATTTGTTGACGACGTCTAATTGATAAAATTTCAAATTCTAATAGCGGCTTTTTGATAAAACGTTCTCACTAAAAATTTGAAACAAAAATCAATAAGTCAATTCGCTGACACCAGTTTAAGCCCAGCTAAAAGACTAGAATTCTTATTGCTTTATATTGAATGAGGCTATGCAGTACTACGTAAAATATTTTAACTTTGCCAGCTCTCTCATTTTACCAGGCAATTGCTTACTGATGAAACCGCAGAGTTTGGGACAAAATTCTGAAGTTAAATATTGAACATTATCCTTTACTTACTGCAGGTAGGCAAAGTGCCCATCCATTGAGCGAGAGATAATCCAGCAGTTTCTGTGCACGTAACGGTTACCGGAGTATTAGGAACGAGAGCACCATTGCAAGAATACATGATTGAATCACCGGCAAGGTACGACATAGTGGAAGCGTCAGGTGGTATGGTCACAGAATTAGGAAGAGGAGTTGGAATTGTATCACACACTAAATAAAATCAAAAATTAAAAACCTTGATTTCTGCGGCTTAAGGTTTAAATCCCAATATATCTTACTTTCCCAAATTGACAGAAAAAATATTACGTTGTCTGTCTAATCACCATGTAAAAAACCGCTTATAACCTGGCAACACCATTGACAAAAACTTGTTGGTCACAAACACTCAGTGGACCCTATCATGCGACAAGAAGCAATATATCAAATTCCTTGCCATGACTGTAACGTCTCATACATTGGCAAAACAAAACGCAGTTTTTCCATCTGCAAAAAAAAACGCTTAGTAGGCATCTGAAATTTACGATTCGATAAGTCAACACTCACTAAGGATGTTTTTGACAACAAGCATTCCATGGATTGGACTTGAGCCAATATTTTGGACTTCGAGTTTGGCTTCACAAAACGCCGGTTTATCGAGTCGTATTTTGTTACCCTAAGCCCCAACACTGTGAGTGATAAGCAAAATGACAAGTTCCCTAGCATTTATCCGGCTACTCTACTTCAAACCCCATGACGTAATATTATTGTTTTTCATGCTCCGCCAATCTGTTAGTCTTTTGTTTCCAATTCGTTATAATTTTCGCGTTAACGTATGATTGATTTATTACGAGATTTTCTTATCTATAGTTCGCTTGTTTTTAAATTCCTATTTTAGCCCTGACGAAGATAGGTAGTGCATGCCATGAGCATAGCCTATCGAAACGTTGGCAATCAGTTTTCTGCCCCACCAGTTAAGCTAATAAATTTGATTTTACTTCTTTCTAATTTTTTTTGCGACATTAACGATACAACAGGTTCAGATTGTTTTATGCAAATGTCCATTTCCGGCTTGACCAACGACTAGGCACTTTATAAAAACATGCTGACAGGAACCGAGAACACAGAAACACTTCTTTGTATAAGCTTGCTCATCCTCTTGATCGGAGTTCAATTCAAATCGTTTTTTTCTGCAGCAACGATGCATGACTGTATGCTGCACCTGACGACAATACTAGCAAAGAACTGTGCTATAATTTAAGCTGCCTGGTTGCAAACTTCGGTCTGCTTGACCAATGGCTTTTAAACGTTTATGGGTTGCGGCACACTTAGAAGTGTTTGAATCGACTGCGGCACACCTAGAATTTATTTACTTACTATTATTGTGAATAGTGGCGCTTTATAACAGCGGTGGTTTATCAGCACCACAACAAAATTGACTAAAAAACACAAATAGGACTGCTGCATCAAACCTACAGCTCCGCGTTTATCTTGCTTGTTAGAAAATTTTGTTTAAAACATTGCTACCTTAAACGAACTATACAAAACAAAAAAATTTAAAAATCATGTTAATGTTAATCAATACAGTGCATAGTATAATCAATGAGAAACACGCGCTTATTGCTGCGCACTAAGTCTCAGAATTTTTGAGCTTGACATCAAACAAAAATACTCTCAGCTCGACAGGCATTAGCTGGTTTATGCTTTTTCGACGGCACTTCCTTGTCTGTATTTTGTTTTCTGTCTATTAATATCTAAAAATTTATCCACATTACCTTTTACCTTGTCTTAAACTAAAAATGTTCAGTTCACATTTGCTTTACAGTATTGAAAAGTTTATTCTTTCCATTTTCCGCGAGCACTGGCAGAAAAAAAATTTACGGTACTAGTATTCCTTGTGGTCACAGGTGGGCACTAATAACATTATACCGAAAGCGCAGAGCAACAAAAGCAGCGATCTTTTCAACCAGTAAAAGCGCAGCGTAAATTTCACAATTTAGTTTTTTTTTAATATTTGAAGCGCTACGCAACTTTTGCATTGAACTTTTTGATTCAGTTGAAGCGCAACGCAATTCTGTTATTGCGGATCGTCAATGTCGTATCAAATTAAAGCGCAACCTATCTTCCGCGATTGAAATTTCACAACACCATAAAAACACCGCATTTTTTGCAATTTTAGACAAAAAAAGAGTAAATAATTTGCTAAACAAGGTTAACATTCAGCAAGATTACAAAATGAATGAAACAAATTTAAGTTCAATATACGGAATTGCGCTGTTATTAAGCGAAAAAAAAAATTCGAAGGCGCAGCGTAACTAAAGCGCAACAAATTTTAAAGAATTTAGTCCTCAGCGCATCTTCCGCTATGTTTCAAAATAAAAAATTAAAACGCAACGCAACTTCCGCACTTGCGGAGGTTGCGAAAGTTGCGCTTTGCGTTTCTGATTGCGCTTTGCCTACCTCTGCATATTGTGATGTCATTATAAATTATAAAAAGTTAATAAGGTAGGCTATGTAAATTTGTATGAAGTAATTATGCGGTTATATCACTAAACGTAGTTACATACACTTTGTATTGCAAAGTAAATCGGCAGTTATTTTTTCAAAACCCAGAAGTAAAATGAATGGACGTTTTGTATAAGTATACATTAAAAAACCTCGCCGCACATTAGCGTGCCGCAACACGCAGTTTGGGAAGCCCTGCGCTGACGATTCCGGCGATCACCATAACAACTTAAAATTCAGGTTTTTTCTAGATCCATCATTAGCAAACTGCTACATAATTTTTTTCCATAACCAGCGCCTCATAAATAAAAGTTGCAATAAATATATCTGCAGTCCTCTCCAGCAGACGCCACTGCCAGCAGATGCATTATCTGATCAGTAGTCGAGTGGATAGAGTGTCTGCGGCTGAAGCGGTAGACTCGGGTTTGATTCCCAGTCGGGTCAAACCAAACACTATAAAAATTGGTATTCACAGCTTCCCTGCTTGACGTTCAGCAATTAAAGGAACAGTATGAAGCCTCCGCCGTGTGTGATAGACAGGGGGGCAGGTGGCAGTTTGACTCGAAGACCGAAAGATCCCTTCGCTGTCTCCTGGCCAAGGCAACTTGGTGAATAAAATGTAATTACAATTACAATTACAATGTAAAAAACCGGATTTCATTGCAGCACATGCCACAAGACTTTTTTCTATATAGTAATTTAAAATTCTTTGTAGCAAAAAAATGACTAAAAGACATTCCGTCACTTTAATGTCTGTTTAACATGTTGGCGAGATAGTTAAAGGTCCTATTATGCTTTGTCTTTAATTCAAAGGATGCCGGCTACTTACTTCTTCGACAGGTTGTTGCAAAATTCACGCCTCCACACGTCCACATAGGAGTAGCAGGAGAGGTGTCGCACGTACAAGTAAGTGCGCCATCGGTTGTAGCAAAGTTGTTGGCCGCATTGCAGGCATAGTTGATCATGTGGTTATTAAAGTAAGGACCGCCAGTGTTTCCACCAGTGATCATTCCGTTTGTTAATGTTGGAAGAGTTGTGGGGCACACTAATCAAAACAAACAATCCTGGCATGTTCAAAAGCAAAACTGAAATATTCATGTCACGCTCCAAGTTAAAATCATAAAAAAGTTACCAGTCAAAACAAGTTTCAATATTTTTGAACTTAAAACTACTGCTAATTAATGATACGTTTACTTTCTAAAGTATACGTGATTGTTGAAAGGAGAATCAAAAAATAAAACCCAGATCGAAAAGGCTCAACAGGACGATTTTGTGGAGAAAATTCATTCATGATGAAATACGGAATGCATTCTAAATTCAGTCAACCATTATTAAAAACTAGCGGTACTAAAATTATTTAAAATGTAATTCATAAAAATGATAAAACAATAAAAATCGATATCGGTCTCAACAGTACATAGTCAGTTGCTCAAAAAATAGTCGTTTAAAAAATAATCAGCCAATTTTTTTTTAATTAGAAAAAAATCACGAATCACTACGTTGTGTTCCATACGTTTGTTTTCGTCTGGTGGTTTTATTCAGGTAGAACTTTTGCAATGGACTTGAAAAAAATCCCAAAATTTGCTGCCAGAAAGTTGAAAATATATTTATTCTTGGGGTGACCAAAATTGTGTTTAAATACTAAAAAACTTTATTTACCGAAATTTAATTCATCAGCCACTAGCTTCAACTAAATTAATTTATAATCTTAACTCCAGATATAGAACAAAAGCGATTTCCATATAGAACTAAGCATAGCAGTTTATTAGACGGGTTTCGCTTTTACTTAAGATGCTTAGTTCTACTTCGACACTGTTTTTTGTTTTATTATGCAGAAATTCCAACTGTTATTCTCCTACAACTCCAAATATTTGGAAAAAAACTCCCTAATTCTAGAAAAAGAACTAACACAGGCAAAACTTTACGTTAATTCGTGTGTTCTAAATTATGGCAGGATGCTTCAAATCACTCTTAGGGAATGCAAACATCTTTCAAATTAAAAGGAGGGTAGAAAATCCTGGTGTGAGGAATAATTCATAGGTGCTCGAGAGAATTGGAAGGTATTAGGAGAGAAAGAAGGTCGTTACGACTTTTTTTATTTTTTCCCAAACGGACTTTTGCAATCATCTTAATTCTAATGTAAGCATTTTTTAATTTTTATTTTAGCTCTGTTTTGTTCTTTTTAGAATCAATTTGTTAGTGAAAACTTTGTTTAAAAGCTTACAAGGAGCAGTTGGCAGTGGCCTTTGAAGACCGTATCAATATTTCTAATTTCTGCTGTCCCCTTTATGTTTAACAATAATGTTATAACTGCATAGCTGCAGCAGAATGATATTCGTTATTACTGATCAGTTAACAAAATTGTAATCATTAGTAACCATACTGCACCCATCAAATTATTGCAAGTAAATCCCTTCTGTATGTTCATAAACTACAAAAAAATTGCGGTCAATATTCGATAAAAACAGAACGATTTATTGAAATTAATCAGAGAATCACCTGTAGCAAAACAAACGCAGTATCTAAAAAAGGGTTACTCAAGAGGGTTCTCTGTCCCTTTGAGAGGGTTTCCTGCCCCTTTGAGACGGTTTCCTGCCCCTTTGAGAGTCGCGAAGCAGTTTTTGGGAAGCTGCGAGAAGCTCATGGAGTTGGAGCCGCTTGCTGGAGCCAGCCGCTCGATGGAAAAGGACACCTTTTATCGTTTATTTTCTCTTTGAAATTTTACCCAAAATTAATCCAAAGTGAGGCTTCTAGAACAAAAAAAGCGTTTTCAATTTTCGCACTTTGATTGGTACAGATCATGGAACAAGGTCTTTTGTCAAACAATATGCTTTAAGCTTTTTTTTTATGCATTAGAAGTGTTTGCAACGTGGTTCACCGTTTTAGAAGGATTAAGAGCCTCTAATCTAAGAATAGGAACATCCCGACAACGCACTCTATCTAATCAACGTTGAAAAAGTTAAATCAACTGTTTTAATCACAACATGGACCTGGAACATTTTAACTTCGGATACTCCTTGAAAAACATACCTATCCCATCAGCTAAGCTCTATATCAATCGTTTCATTGACGAACTTGACAGTTTTATATGCCGACTACGCTGGAAGGCACACTTTTTCGACACGCAACCGGACAACGATTACAGCGACAACGAAATCTTCGGATTCAAATCATAGCATCGCCCACCTTAACATGAAGGCCTCAACGCCTTTGAGGCCGATCGTTATGAACTGGCGCGATCCATCCAGTTCAAGAAAGTCCATAACTCCTTCCTCTCAAACCTCTTTCAAGATGTTAAACGCATCGCTTTCTGCACCTCACTCTTTGCACCCGCCGACAAAACCACTAATCTATACAAAGTGGGCATAACTGACTACAAAAAACTGCTGCATGGCAACGTCACAGTGAACTGTCAAATAACGGATGCAAGCAATGTAAAAAAAATTAATTTGGATGCCATAAATATTGCAAACAGTTTGAAATTGGACAACAGAATCGAAAAATTAGCCAAAAAGGAGACGTTCTTACCTGTAAAAGATCACAAACCAAATTTCTACAATAAGCCAAAACGTCGTCTTATTAACCCCACTAAATCCGAGATTGTAATCGTTAGCAAGAAACTGCTCGACGGATCAATTCTTCCTGTTCGATCCTCAACCGATCTCATGCAGTCGCGAAATTCCTCAGCAGTCATTTCTTGGTTCCAAAAAATTCCTCGCAAGGCCCCGTGCAAATTCCGGAAGTCTGACATCGTAGACTTCTACCCATCTATCTCAAAAGATCTACTAACAAAATCGCATGCATTTGCACAGAATTATGTTGAGGTCGATGAACACACTGCGAACATCATCATGCACTGCCGTCATTCCAGCCTGTTTTCAAGCGGTAGTGCCTGGTACAAAAGGAGCAGTCCACATTTTAATGTCCCGAAACGGATCGAATTAGAAGGAAAATCGAGAAGCTCTTCAAGAACCACAATCTGCATATCACAGAGAAATTAGGCCTCATTCAAACCGACTTCCTGGATGTTACATTCAACCTCAAATCTGGAAAGTACTGGCCTTATCGTAAACCCAATGACCAGCCTGTCTATATTAATGCGGTATCGAATCATCCACTTATGATTAAAAAACAACTGCCCAGCATGTTGTTCAAGCGGTTTTCTGAGCTTTCTTGCAACCGCGAGGAATTTGCAAAGACTGCCGCTTCGTACAATATCGCTTTGAAGGCAAATGATTATCATGGAGGACTTGCTAACAACAACCATGCTACAGATACTCGCTCAAAAACAAGAAATCGCAAGCGCAATATAGTATGGTCTAATCTCCCTCTTCAGCGAAAGCGTCAAGGACAGCATCGACAAAAAATTCCTAAAGCTTGTCGATAAGCACTTCCCCCCACCATCATCTACAGAGAGTATGCAACTGCAATACCCTGAAAGTCAGGTACAGTTACATGACCAACATGGCTACAATTATATCCAGCCACAACAAAAACCTTCTCGGTAGCAAGCAGGAGCCAAATACCACCATTCCTCCTTGCAACTACCGCAACTCAGCAAACTGCACTCTCAATGGAGAATGCCGCAAAAAGACTGTCATTTACAAAGCCTCGATCACATCTGATGGCTCCTCCAAACATTATATTGTGTTCACTGAAACGGAAATCAAGACCCGTTATTACAAACACACCCACTCCTTCAGATATCAAGAGAAGAAAAATGCGACAGAACTCTCAAAAGCATTTTGGAATGCTAAAGATTCTGTCCATGAGCTTGCAATCAAATGGTCTATTGCTGATTGAGCCACTGCTTACCAACCCGGGTGTCGATCCTACAATTTATGCCTGACTGAGAAACTCGCAATTCTTTTAGCTGACAAACGTACTGCGCTCAACAAAAGATCAGAGCTTGCGGGAAATGCAGGCATAAAAACAAATACAAGTTGAAAAGCATTCGACCATAGTTTTTAATTTTTATTTTTTAACCAATGTTTTAATCAGTGCGGTGTTTCAACACTTCAACTTGCAGTCTTTGGTAGTGCTTGAAAAACGGCCTACGCTTTGCCGAATTATCCCATGAGTAGTAAGTGGTAGTTTATTAAATGCAGCGCAAAGGATATGCTTGACATCAATCATCAAAAATATTGATGGATATTAACTTACCGAGATCGCATGTAGGCGCAGGCGTAGTATACATCCCATTCATATCGCACATGTTGTTTTGAATTCCATTAAGCTCACGGCTTGCGTCAGTACAAGAATAAGCAACAACCGTGCCGACAGCAAGAGGATCAGGAACGGTTGCAGTGAGAGAGTTGGCACCAGGAAATGGAAAACCAGGAAACATTGTTCTGTCACAATCTAAATAATTTTAAAGTGTTATTTATTATAAATTAGCATTAGGCTCAAAAAGCTAATTTTGTATCGGTACCACCAAAGTCAAAAGCAAACCGTTCTGTTATAAATCAAGGAGATCAGTCAATATTTGATGAGGCGCAGTGAGAGAGTAGTTATTGGTGTTATGATTTATTGTTATGTAGTGTTATGTAGTTGTTGGTGTTATAAAATTGCGGTAGTTATTAGTGTTATGATTTGCTTCCTCGTCAACTAAAACATGCGAGTAATCAGTGCGATTAAAACAATTCACTTAAGTAACTCTTCAAGAAGGACGCGCATTTACAAACAAAAACTTTCAAACATGCTTTGCATTTTTTTTGTATAGGCCTCTACGTATTATTTTTCTATTAAAATAAAACTGCCCATATTTATGCTCAAACCCAAATTTTTAACAAAAAAAAAAATAATAATCGAGAAAGCATAAATTATTGCAAACGCACAGGTATGAACCAACCACCACGCACTGATTTAGTTTGTTTGCGGTACGTAAACAAGGTGGGACCAAAAACGGGCGGGGGTAGCAATCAGTCTCTTTCTTTAAGAGCAGTATTCTAACGGCTATCTTTAATCCTCACTAATCCTCAACTTTTATGTTAAAATTTATGTTGTTCGGAGTCAGGACTGAATTGTTTCAAAAAACAAAAAAAGCTTTCGCTTGTGGTATATACGAAAATGTTTGAGGTTAGGGAGCTGTTATAAAGATGTTATTTTCTCAAAAATAGCTTCCTATTTTAAGTTATATAGTCAGCTACCGATCATAGGGCAGAAAAAAGAACTTGCCGAGCAAACTTATCTACAGATTCTTTCTCGGAGCCTAAGCTAAGCAGTTTTCTTGCGGTGATTCCTAGCAAACTAAACTGATGGAAAGCAAGCCAATGTCAAGAAACCGAAACGCAACCTCAAAAGTACAATTTACAAGTACGTTTGGTAAAAACGCTCTAATTTGCAGTGACATATTTAGACATTCATCATTTATCACTTTTAAACACCTTCAGCGTTGTTTCGTAGCAGCTTTTTTATTCCAAGACACGAGGGACTGTACTACTGTAAAATAACCTTTGGAATTGTCCAACGCTTAACTATTTTGCGTTACGTTTCATCAACTTTCATAGTCGAGACACTTTTTTCATCCGAAATATTTTTCAGTCATTATTTTGAAACAAAATTGCTTTTTTATTACAGTATACAAGGTATAAAAAAGTAAACCGAAATACAGTAGAGTTATTTCATCATCTCCTAATTTTTTACAATTTTGTTGGTCTTAGTAAACATCTGTGGAAAAAACCACAAAAATAAACGGAGAAACCAGGTAATCTGCCCCCATCTCTCGCTATCTGGTAAAGTGATTATAACCGCAAAATAGTCTCAATTTCAATGTAAACAGGACCTCATCAACATTTAAGTTACGCACCGTACTAGTCATTTTCCAAGCTGGCTTTACTGTATTATAGTTGTGGCTTCAATCTGTGGTTCAGTTGCTTTGATTTCATGTTTTGTAGTACTTTATGGTTATATTTACACTTTGTTTATTGGTGTGGCTGTATTATGGTAGTTGAGCAAACAGTTTCAGAAGGTCATAACTTCCTTCGAGCAGAGTGAAGTTACAGTAGGCGACTAAAAGGAACAATTTTTTCACCTTCCATTTTCTGATTAAACAGAGCTTTTCAATTCGCTGGCCGTATTGCCATGACTAAAAGTTGCTTAACTTGGCTATAAAGTTAATGATATGGTTTTATTTCATTTGCAGCCACTATTCTTTCAAGGGTTTTGTATTTAGCAGCAATTGCAAATGAGTCACAGTACACATCCATTGTGACCATGAAACATGGTTGTTTTGTAACATAGGATGTCCCACGTTATCCAAATTTACATTTCATACACACTTTTATGAAGTAAATACTAAATACTCACAAAGTGCAAAACACAATTAAGATCTTCGTAAAGCACTTGATTCAGTAGCATATGGATGGAACAAAAGAATGCAAAGGTTAAAAGGGGAACTTGCAACAGTGTTGATCAAGAACTTACTGCAGTCCGGTAAATTAGCTGTAGAGGTAACGGACCACGTTCCCATGCCCGATCCAGGGTCCGTGCACATGTTGTTTACCGGAGCAGCTGGAATGAGAGCACCGTTGCACGAGTACATGAAAGAATCCCCAGCAAGAAACTGGTCAGTAAGGGCAGTGGCTGGAATGGTTACTGCGTTGGCTTGAGCAGGGACAGGCGTTTCACAAACTAAAAACAAAACACAAATTATAAATAAAATTATAAAATTTTAAAATTAATTATGTTTTAAAGTTTCATTTGAGGTAAAAAAAGATTAAATGGTATTAAGGACTGGCGAAATACTATAATCGTATTTTTTTGATAGATCTTTATCCTTAAAAAAAGTCGTTTTTACGCGGTTGACATTTTTTCTGGGTGAGCATCAAATGCTACATTATCCGTCGGTGGACGTAGGTGATGCCTCAAAGAATAAAATTCGCTATTCATCAAACCAGGTGGCGGTTACAGTCATGCAGTATCTTTCTCAAGGAGGTTATTTGCACTTTTTTTATCTTGTTTTAAGAGTAAGCCGATTTCAAAAAGCAGGGTTGAACTGCTCTTTGAAGGAAAGAAGAGAAACTAGTTCCATCAATCAGTGTACAATGCTGCTTCACCCTGCTTTTGGTTTACCATGAAACGTAAAGCTACGGAATCGTAACAGCTGATGCAAAAGCCTGTCGATTTCTGAAATAGAACGAATATGAATTTTATTTAAAAAAAACTATAAAGTAATAATCAGAAGCAGCGTCAAACTTCTTTAAAGAAAATATCCACAAAACTTTGAATCGCAAAGGCTAAAAACTTTTTCAAAAAATTTGTAACTTAGACATCTTTTTTGCTGCCCTACGTCATTCGTAGTGACAGTAAGAAAGCTTTTCTTCCACTGTAACTGCTACTTACTTCTGCGACAGGTGGTTGCGAAATTCACGCCTCCGCAATTCCAGTCTGGGATTGTAGCATCACACGTGCAAGTGAGAGGAGTATCGGTTGAAGCAAACGTGCCGGCCGGGCTGCACGCGTATGTGAGCTGGTGGTTGTTGAAATAGAAAGTTTGGCTGCCTCCAGAAACGAGAACTCCGTTTGTTAATGTTGGAAGAGCCGTGGGGCACACTATAAAACATAACTGATGTAATTTTGAATTGATTCAAATCTTAGAGAAAAATTAATTTTTTCCAGCAAAAAAAAGTGAAGTTTCGTGACTGACATTGATTATGAGAAGCCAGGTTTCCATGCAGCATCCCTATTGTTAGACGATTGCAATCTGCAATTTACCGCATGTTTTCTTATTCAGCACCTTTTTCACTCTACATATTCGCCCTTCTTGGAATTTAGTTCTATTGTTACGTGACGTAACTATACGTAAGAGTCAAAATTAAAAAAGAACTGATAATAAAGTAAACAAAAATCGAATGATGAAAGCATCGTCTAGTAACATGCCAACGAGTTCGCGTAGAAAAAATATCCCACATTGATATTCAAGTCATTAAAAATTTATTATCATTTGTCTCAAAAAAAAAAAAAACTCAAAACTTTTGACCCACTGGGACATTGATTTGACAGGCCATTGCAAAATATGACAAGAACAGCTGGAAAGCTGGATTTTCGTCTTCATCACTAAGCTAGATGTCAGTCATACATTTGTATTTTATTTTATTGTTTTTGTGCCCAATAAGCAGAAATAAGACCAGAAAATAATAATAATTACAAAAAAACGAGAAATGTAATGCTTCAAATAACTATTGCCCAAACTAGTAAACGCTACTATCATGAATGAGTTAAAAATTTGAAATACTCTACTACATAATGAAGTCACTCTACTGGCATTCTTACATTTTTTTTAAATATTTTTTTTTCAAAAAAATAAAAAATTGCTAGATTTGGTTTGTGCCTAAGTAGTAAAAGAAATATTTCAGATTGTGAAAGATTGGAATATACGAGCGTTTTGGTGTGTGAGTGGAATGTATTAGCATGACCCTAAAACAAAATTCAAAAACACACTGTTTGCATTATTTTAGTCTCTAACGCAGCATTAAGCCACTTGATGTTCAACAATTCTAGTTTTTGGTTGTTGTTGATGATTCTTTATCATGGAAAAAAGAAGATCAAAGTAAAATTTTGCTTTCGGAATCGAGAATGATTTTTTAAACGAGTATTTTTCGGGTGACTTGTTTCTTGCTAGGATACTTTGCATGTTACGTAATGCTGCTTGATTTTTGTTTTTATTTCCACTTTGATATTTTTTAATAAAGTGTGCCAACTGCCAATGGTAGTGCACCCAACTTTCGTTGCCTGTTACTTAGTGTTGTATTATTTTCATATTGGTGAACTGACTTTGTAATGTAAAGCGACTTTGATCTGCTACCTTGCAGGAAAGGGGGCTAGACAAATCACTGCATTATTATTGCTTTACTTTTAACGATAAAAACTGTAGTTGTAGAACTGAAGCTACCAATTGCATTTTGGATTTGTTCATTAAACAGGAATCATTGCAAAATCCATTGTTTGCTCCAAGTTGTTTTTTTTATCTCAATATTAAACTTTCCAAACAGTTTTACCTACCAGGTTCACAAGTAGGAACTGGGATCATATAGTTTCCCTGATTGTCGCACGTGTTCTCTGTAATGCCGTTTGGTTGTAAACCAGCAGCTGTGCAAAAGTAAGCTACAGTTGTACCAATAGGAAGCACAGCAGGAACAGTTGCATCGAGGTTGTTTGCTCCACCATCACCGGGAAATGCAGTAACGTCACACGCTGGAAAACATTGAAAAGCTGGAAATCGTGAACGATGATGACCGACCATTTGGTAAAGCAATAACGCGTTCGTCGCTAAAGCAGTAGGTCTGAGGTTTAAATGTCGGTCCGGTCGAATAGAACACAGTGTTGCCAACAGCTTGCCAACGTTGCCACATTTTTTTTTACAGTAGATACTGAGGGGGGCAATGACAAGAAAACGGTCCTTCAAACTATTCACACGCGTTGGTGTAATTCAGTATAACGAGTTCAACGAAAATTGGTTTTGATTTTGATGTCTATGAATGCTCAAAGATTTTCCTCTTGCGGTAAATTATGCAAAATGTTTAATGCACGTTAATATTTTTTCAATCATTTTTCATAAAAGTGCAATTGTGGCGCAATAGTCGAGTACCTATGAATAAGGTTATGTAATTCAAAAAAATGTTGCTATAAATGTTTTTTACTAGTTTTCGGTGCCGTAGAACATAGCGAGAATATCATACTACGTCAAAAATACTTTTTAAATGTTAAAAGTTGTTTTGCCGTATCTTTGCCGGCCCACAAGATATGAATGTGTTTAGTACAAACGTTTGCAACATTTTTTGTAAAAGTCTTAACACGCGAAGTGTTTTTCCAAATTTGCAATGACTCGCAGTAAAATAAATCCATTAGTTAACAGAAAAGAAATGGTGTCGGTAAAATTTTGTACAAACTTTTGGCCTCCTAATGCAAGCATGAAAACTCATTTTTCTAAAGTAAATTTTGAATACGGTTTGATTATCATGAAACAACAGAAAGCATTCTCAAAATCAAAAGAAAATAAATATAGGCGATAGATTGAATAATCACTTACTGCATTCTGTTAAAACAGCTGTGGCAGCAACCGACCACGTGGCCATGGGCGGTCCATTGTCTGTGCACGTGTTGGTTTGGCCAGTGGCCGGAACGAGATTACCGTTGCACGAATAGTCAAACGAGTCGCCAGCAAGGAACTGCGCAGTGAGAGCATTGGCTGGAACCGTCACTGCATTGGCTTGAGCGGCGACAGGTTGTTCACAAACTAAACAAACCGTCATTGATATTTAACGTCTATCGTCGTTGTTGAGTAACACCACTAATCAAAGTCAATTGATTCCTGACGAAACAGTACTCCGTTGATCGCAATAATGCGCAAATTTAATGTAATGAATCAAAAACTTTATCACGTTGGAAATTCGTCCAAAACAAAATCGACGTTAAAAACTCTAACTGCTATAGATTTTGATTTCGATGGAAACACTTGTAGACTGTTATAACTCTTTTTTGTTGAACGATAAGGCAACATTAAACGTTGAGATGATGATCTTGTATTATGTGTGTAGGAAAATTTGAATTCTGGATAGAAAGTTTCAAAATATTTTGGAAGAGCTTTATCAAAAAACATGTGCATAAATTTGCTTAAAGATAATTCCCATTTTTATAAATTATCTGGCTTGAGAATTTTGAATCGATGATAAAAATGTTTGGGCGAAGCGCGACAATTAAGACGTCCAATTGCTTTTAAGGTTTTGTTTTGTAACGATTTTAGTTTTGCGGAAAAGGATTTGGTGCTGGATCCCATATAATTATTCTATGGAAAAAAAAAAGATGTATCAATGCGTAATATAAAGTTTTCAAGGCAGAAGTGAGCAAATATTTATTTAGGTTACACAATATTCCGATATTTTGGTTTCTAACATTTTTATATGAGATAAAAAAACTAAGTTTTTTCATCAATTAAAACTCCTAGTTATCGCAATTCTTTATTCGTTTGAATACGATCAAAATTAAATTATAATAAAATATCACGTTTTGAAGATTGTAATTTGTAATCAATAACAGTTGCTTGTAATTAGTACAATTTATTCTTTAGTTTGTCAGCGTCAATTCATTGTTGAACTGGCAAAAGGTCATTATTACAAACAGTTTCTACTTTTACAAATCTTTTGAAGAATACAATAATAAAGTATCATCAACGAGCAAACGAGGTTTTGTAAGATAATGCATTGTGGAGATCGTAAATATTTAACAGAAAAAGTATAGGTCCTGGTCCAGATGTATCTCATCCCATACTAGAAGCACTATCACAATGAGCTACCATAAACATTCATTCCGCATGATAGTATCAACTACTTAATCAACCGACAATAGGTTGATCGGTTTGCACTGGATTTAATGATTGCAAGTTTGTAATTACGCAAACTATGAAAATAGGCGTAGTAACCAAACTGTGACAAAACAGTTTTAAAAATTACCAAAAAAAAAGGTTTATACGCCAAAAAAAAGCAGCAACAAATGATTAAGCTTAATGGAGGATAGAAAAGTAAATACAAATCTTTGCCATAAGGAAGAAAAGTTTTGTCATTTGGCGAATTTAGTGCCGTTGCTACGGAAGCCAGAGGTGCCTTGCCCACCGTTTTGGTTTACTAACAATCCTTTTTTTGGAATATTGTATAACGAAAAGAAAACCGACAATAATGCAAAAACAAGTACTAACATTCAATCCTACCTAGTTGACTAAAGTTGCTTACATTGCGTATACTGAAGTTTTTAAATACTAAAAGTTTAGTGGTTTTTCATGTTTCAAACACTAGATTTAACCCCCATGGTTTACACCTCTGAACTTAGTAGGTCATCAAGTAATTAACAGGCTTGCCCATGGGACATATTTTTCTGTCCCATCCCATCTCATTCCATAGCAGTTCATGCCTGTCCTATCCCATCCCACCCCATTGGATTTCCATCAAAATACAGTTCAATAAAAGTTAATAAATTTAAACAAATTTAAGCATAATGTGAACTAGATAGGACTATAAGTACAAAGAGAGATACAAAACGACAAAATTTATTGACTTTGCTAACTTTAAAGTTTAGAAGAGTTCACGATTCATTATCATTCTGGCACTCACAATCCGAGTCATTGTGCTCATTCAGCAAATTTTCAATTTCCTGCTCATCAACTTCTGCCCCATGGTTCCCCAGGGAAATGCAATGCGTGCTGTTCTATCCCATCCTATGGGACATTTTCCATGGGATTACCAGTATTTGCCTGGCAATTAGATTATTCATATTAATTTTAAAACCATGAACGATTATATCGTATTCAATTCAAAGTATTCTAAGCCCGAAGCCAGTGTTTCTCAAACTATGGGTCGGAATGTAAAACAGTCCACTAAGCGTTTACGGATATAGTGGAGCAACTGCGAGGGCAAAGGGATTTCAGCCCTACCCCTTGCTAAGTCACGTAAAAAATTAACCCTAAAATGCATACGCTTAAATGTGGTTTTGAATTAACATATTAGTAAAGCATGCGCTGAATAGGTTGGGCAATTTAATTTTTTTACTGATTTCTAAGTCTTAGCAATTTAATTCTTTCAAACAACCTCAAAAACTTGCGAAATGTGATTTAAATGGTTTTAATATAGTTTTTTTTTTTAAATCAAAAAATCGCTCAGCGGCAGGGACTGCGTCCGCAGACCTGCTTCTACATGAGATGATTGAGTTGCTCCACTTTGCCCAGCTCGCCAACCAATCGAGGCATTTTTCAAACAAAAAAATTTTAACTTCTACGCCCTCTCCTTCAGCATGGTTTTGGTCGCACGCCCGTTTATGTGTGCGTCGGAGAGTAGAAATGTGGGCCAACAAAATCGCTCATTTCGTTTTTTAAAAGGCTAGCTGTTTCTGTTTTTTTTTATATCACACCCAAGGTTGTTTAGGTGGCAGCCACTGCTGCAGATAGACAAGACTTTTCAAGGGATTATGAGCCGAAAAAGAAAGAAGCTAAGAAACGCCACCGGACTTAGATTTTTCTTTTGTAGACGTGAATGCAAAATATTGAAATTGAGTATAGTTTGCAGGCGTACAAGATCAGTTTTAATGTGCAAAAGTTCAGTGTGTTTTAAAGCCCCTCACTTTGTTTACAATAGGCGACGGCACTAGGCAAACTGTCATTGTTAAAATGAACACAAGAACGTGACAACGCAGGCCATATCTGGGGACTTTGCGGCATTATCCAACTTTTACTGAACTTTATTAAGCTTTAAAATTGTGATCCGATTGCTCTGAATGAATTTGTAAAAAAATTTGGTCGTTAATAGTCAATTTAAATACGCCTTTTTCAAATTTTGTTTTACTAACTTAAATCGCTTTGTGGTTATTCAAGTTCAAACTTTAAATCTCTCGAAGTTATCAAAAATAATAGAGTAACGTCATTCAAAAAGCTTTCATAACAGTTTACAATACAAAGTCAAATCTCAGAACTTTTTACGAGTTTTTAACAGTTTTTCACTTCATTTCAAATAACATGAAGGGGTCGTTAACATTCCAGCAACTCACAAACAAATTTCGTTACATCAACCAAACTTACAGCCATGTATGATTCTGAAAATGCTCTTTTGCACTGCAATTCAACGTATAGTATAAGTAAACCGGTTGTTTCGAAATTAAAGCCCCCCTCCTCAACAGCATAAACTAAAATAAAAAACAGTGCTAAAATTATGCAAATTTGAAACAGGTATTTAGTTAAGTGGTTTACTAAATTGTTTTAGTTTTTGCCTCAGAGCCTTCATTCTCAAGCGGTAAAATTTGACAAATTGCCGAAAAAAAAAAAATTAAAATTTATTTTATCTAGGTAATGCTTCACTCACAAGTTGTCACAGGTTGATTAAAATAACGTAGAAAACCATTGCAGTTTTCTACACGCCCTTTAATTAACGCCATCTTTCGAGATGACCAGCATGCTTTTGTGGCGAGCTAGGTTAGATGGTAAGATGTGCTAAGAATGCACTCAGCTCAGGCTTTTATTGCTTATCAATCCATCTAATTTTTTTTGATTCATTAGCAATGTGAGTTTCTCTAACTCAACCACTCGACATGAAAATCAAAGAAATTTGAATTCAAAAATAGCTTTGTGGAGACTTAAGTTAATGAACTTTAAACTAATTTAATGAAAAAAACTTCAAAAAATTTCATGTAAGTGGTAGAGGAAGAGGTCCTAACTTCGAAACTCGCTGTTTATTAAATCCATTATTTGGCACTAAAACTACCTTAGTTACACTCTTCAAAAACCTTAAGCTATTAGAAAAAGAAAGCTTTCTTAGCGTGACTGGTGATAGTTTTGGTGAAAAAAACTCAACCATGTAGCTTAAATTTATCAAAGCCATTAAGCCCAACTAGAGTATGACATCTTAATCAATACTTAAGGACCTCCAATTTGAATGTTTCTGGGTTAGATTGTGTTTGAAAATTTTTTTTTCCTATCTTCGATCACAAGTTGTTTGTTTATGATTATTTCTTTGATGCTGTTTTGCGTATTTAGTTTATGATTCTGTTTAGTTGTTAAGTTTAGGCTACTTTACTTTTTAATATCTATTCATTCCAAAAATTCGATTCATCTAAGTTTAAAGGTTCAGAAGTTCAAAAATTTGGTGGCCCCGTTTGAAGGGGCTCTTATTTTGGCACCATCAAATTTTGTCAAATTTTATCTCTCCTTTATATACTGTATAAAGGAATTTTTGGTGGCCTACGCTGAAATTCAAGCTTACATGAAAATATATAAAGGAATTTCAGCCTACGCTGGAATTTTCACGTAAGTTTGAATTTTGGTGGCCCCGTTTCGAGGGGAAAACCCTCATTTTTGTACACCCAAACTTTGGTCAAATTTTATATTTCTTTTATATTTGCTTAACTTAAACACTTCATGTTTCCAGCTTAAAAGTTAAAAGCTTTGAATTTTGAAAGGCCTCTTTTGGGGGATTTCCCATTTTTTATTAGGTTTAATTTATTTCTAATATCTACCAATTCCGAAAACTTGATAAATCTATCTCTAACGATTTAAAACCTCAAAATTTTTGGCAGCTTTGTTTCAGTGAAACCCCAAATTTTGTTATCCCCGAATTTTGTAAAATTTTGTCTGTTTTTCATATTTGCCTACACTGAAAATTTTGTGCATCTAGCATGAGTGGTTAAAATGTTTCAATTTTGGCATCCCCGTTTTAGGAGGAAAATCCAATTTTGGGATCTCAAATTTTTTTCAAATTTTATCTTTCCGTTATATTTACTTAACTTCAACATTTCATGTGTCAGGCTTTAAAGGTTAGAAATTTTATATTTTGGATGGCCCATTTGGGGGGAAAACCCCATTAAGGAGCATCCAATTTTTGTTTGGTTTAGTTTAGTTTTAATGTACACTTATTCCGAAATTTTGATCTGTCTAGTTGTAACGGTTTAAAAGTTCAAAATTTTGCAGAACCTGACTAAGGGGGATCCCTTCGATTTCTGTCCACCGCAAGTCCTCCCTAATATTTTCAATCGCTCAAGCTTTGAATATAGCGCGTTAAGCGGTTTAAAAGCAGATAGCTGGAGAAAAACAAGAAAAAAGAAAAAAAGGAAAAAAAGATAAAAGAGAAAAATAGTATTCAGGTGGGGTAAACTAGCAGAACCAAAAAAAAGGCAATTCATAGTGTGCTCAAAAATTACGAATCATTCTTTTTCACTTTTGGTATTTACCGAGATAAAACGGTTCAAAATCGTCCTTTTTCTGCCATTTTTGGCCTGTAACATTTTGTTCAAGTGAGTGGGCGCCCCCAAACTTGGTTTGCATTAACTATTTATAAGCCCCAACATTGTGTACAAATTTCAGTTGTGCACTCCAAGCGGTTATTGAGTTATAGGCAAATTAATAAATTTTCAAACCCAAAATTGCCGTTTTTTATGTTTTTGTGTCTATATCACAATCATGTAATCTAAAAACCCCCAAATTGCCACACTTAACGCTTTCATTAATTCTTATGTTGTTTCCAAAGTTCAACTTTCCAAGTTTTACCGTTTGCTAGTTATGAGCAAATCAATTCTCATCTGCCAAAAGTCGCAAACAAATGCAAAGGTACTACGCACTCATGCGAAGACCCAATCAAGCCAGTCTGCATCAATGCAACTGTAAATTGACAAGGTAGAATACTGATATACTGTACTCAATTGCGAGACAGGTGCGATTGTTTTGATCAATATTGATGTTTACGTCTCAATGTGAATAAAACGGTTTGCTACAATTAGATAATTCAAACAGACATGAGGATAAATCACTTCAAAATTTGTTGATTTAAGGTAAAGTAGAATGGCTTTATATTACACCGACAATACAATTCTGAGACAGCCTGAAATGTTTAGCCAAACGGATTCAGTATTGTGTAGTCGAAATTGTTTAAATGTTTAGCTCTGTTGGAAATGTACATTGCTATACTATCAGCTGCAGTTCGAGAATTAACGTGAACAAAGTTGTGGCCCGGCAATGAGATGTTGAATAGAGGTTGGTCTCTGGTGCCAGTTTTTGCTAAACGAAGTATGTCGATAGAAAATTTAAGAGACTGTAAAAGGTTATGCAAAGCGTCATAAATTGTAGTAATGGAAGCCAATATTAAGAAGCATAAGCTTCAAAGAGTAATCATTTGTTTGGAGAAAACTGTTAGACTAGACTGATATGAAGTCAAATGCTAAACGAAAAAAGTGACCGCTAAAAAGGCGACTTTAAGACTAGACTGATACTAATTTATCGTCTACGTATAAGCGATAGTGGCCGTTAATAAGAGCCCAATTAGTTGTTTTATCTGCTTTTCTTCCTGCCTTGAAGTAAGGCATGAGTTTTTTTCTTTTCTATGTAGAGTTTTTTGGGAAGATGATCGGATACGAAAACAGATTTGAACTTTTTCGGAGGTTGTGAGTGTGAGAGATCATTTCGTGCTTTTCTTAATTGATTGTAAGCTTTCAGATTTTCAAGGCTTTTCATAATTTAATGCTCATCAGCAGTGTTGGAGGGTTTCATTATAATGGGTCCGGTAATGCTTTTTCTATTTTTGACGATAGTTTGTCGCGGCAATTAGTGAATATCAATGGGGTCCAAGTGTAAGCCAAGTGTAATGGAATGGATTTCAATGGGGTCCAAACGTAAGCCTTGGGTTTAGAATTCGTTGAAAATAAGTTAAGTTTCTGCTTTTGGCTCCCAAGCACTGTTCTTCGATTCATCTATCTTATGTATCAAGAGATGAAAGCGTTTGCTGTACAACTTTTGCTGTAGGGAGTCTCATTTTGTTCTGTCGGCTTGATTTTCAAGGTCAATAATGCGGTCTAATAGATTATCAAATTAACTTTTGGAGCTTTGCTGACGAGTTGCATATTACGGATATTTCCTTAATTGTTTCGTTTTGAATAAATATCTCAACATTCAGTTCTCGAATTCAGCCATTACTACACTCAAGCTTGCAATAAGTTCAGGTCGCTGATAAAGCTTCAAGTTTTAATCCGTTGGTACTGCGCTGTTGAAAAGCAGCTTTGGCTCAATTGGCGCGTTTCTGCTTACAAACTGCAAAACGTGTGCTTGCTAGCTTGATTGAAACGTTGCAATCACAAGAAGAGAGTGGCAGAATTTCCTCCAGGTCAACTCAAATGCTTTGTTACTCTTTTACTGCGTGGCTGACCAAACAATGGGACTGAGCTGGAGGTAAACCTGCGAATCTTTTCCTGGTGATTTCAACACCGCACATTGAACGACGTCTTTGCAAACTTTCCAAAAGCAAACCTGTGGATTACACCAAGCAAACTTACTTCTTCGGCAGGTTGTTGCAAAATTCACGCCTCCACAATTCCACGCAGGGTTATTAGGATCAGTGGTTGTGTCGCACGTACAAACAAGTGTGCCGTCTGTTGTAGCAAAGTTGGTACTGCAGGCATAGTTGATCATGTGATTATTGAAGTAAGGACCGCCAGTGTTTCCACTAATTACCATCCCGTTTGTTAATGTTGGAAGAGTCGTGGGGCACACTAAATATAACCAAATTGAAGTGAATAATAGAAAGGATAAAGTTTATGAATTCAACCAAAGTTTTCCTTTGGAGCATCCCGTTGCATTGGAGTAAGTTTTTCTTATATAAACTTTAACTAACGAGGCTGAAAAATTGAGACATTTTAAAAACAGTCAGCCTCAACCCCAAAAATTTATTGGCTTGTGTAAAGTATGTAAATATGTTTACGGTTTTGATCCGTGATCTGATAGTTTAAGCCGGAAATTGCAAAAAAATATGTCAAGGTTTTCATGTTTTATTTTTGACAGCCTCAATGTACAAGACTTTTTACAATTACATTGCTTTCAAATTATTTGTATCGCCAAATACAAAAGAACCATAAACGTCACTATCGCTATTTAATAATTCTGCGAGTAAACGTTTCTCGTTGGGTTCTGGAACGGGAGGTCTGGGGTTTAAATCCTGGTCCATTCAAATTGGACACAGTCAACTTTTTAAGAATGACACGGTGGTCGGCATGTAAACTCATTACACGGTTCGGGGTGATGCAGCGAGTTCAATAGAAGATAAAATATAATGTTGTACAGTGCAGTATTTGACTTTAAATTGTTTTATTGCTTAACTTTTCGAATGACATTCGTTTATGATCAAAACGTTGATAAAATAAACTCTACAAAAATAGGAGATATTGCAATGCCCTTCCAATTGAGATGTTATTTGTTTTGAATTATACGCAATAACTAGGGCAAATTTTTATTGGCACAAAAATTTAAAAAAATTGCTTTAAAAATTAAAAAAAAATTGACTTTTTTAATCTAACAAAATTTGGACTGAGTAAAAGCTATTTTTGGAGACTTTTTCAAGATTTTATATTAAAACAAACATTTAACAAACGAAAGCAGACAAGTTCTCAAAGAACTTGGCAAAACAAATCGGAACAGTAACGCTGCACGCTAATCACCTTGTGGATGAAGTAAAGTGTAAAATCATGATAATAATGTTGTATTTAAATTTGGGAAGATGATTAGCTAAATCAGGCGTTTGCACCAACTTTTGCTTGAGTTACCCAAATACCAGACCATTCAAAACGATCACAATCGCTTTCACTTCAAGTTAATTTTTTTGCATGTAGAGTAGCATTTAACGAGTTTCCACAATCCCCATCTTGTAAGAACAGGCTATGGAGGGTTGCTTAAAGTGGCGAATTTGGCTTTACTGGTTTTGTTTTTAATTTTTACTAATTTGCCATCAAGTTTTACGCATGTTACGTGATACAGTTGGATACGGTGATTTCAGTGTTACACCTGCAACCACCAAATATTTTGCGGCATCAGAAAATAACCTATAGTTAAACTTTCGCTAGTTCCATAAATTATATCAGGCTATAAACCCCCTCCCCTATTGGCCTGTCGCCCAAAATGCAAAATAAAAAAAATCCACGTTTTCCGCACTTCTGAAACAGTCTTTTGAAGTGACATAGACTTTGAAGTTATTTAACCCTATTCGGCCCAGGGGGGGATCGATTAGCTCCCCCCCTTCACTTATTTTGAAATTTTGTTATGAAGCAGTCAAGCCACAATAATCAAATTTCTTGACTTTTCCTAAAATTTACTGCTTTAACTTTCATTTGTAAAACCGTTATCGTATGACAACTAGATTCGGTGTTATTAAACGTTTCTCAAGGTCGACCCTGCGTTTCTGCCAAAATTTTTGAAAAATTAATTTAATCCTGTTAGTCCCAATTTTTCTGTCGTAATTAATAATTTTACGCTTTTTCGAACGAAAATTCAGTGACCACTTGAACGGCTTTTGTTTCTATCGATGTTCTAAAAGAGCTCTGACAATAGATTTTCATTTACTAGTTTGCCTAAGGCATTATAATTTTCATTATGATTTATAAAGCTCACAGCTGAATTTTTGTGATAATTTTGTATAGTTTTACCAAATTTCAAACTAAGCTTTATTTTTAGCATTTTGCTAATAAGTAAGAATTGCGATTTAGCAAAATAAACGTACTTATTGATAAAAGAATTAGAGGCCAACATAAGCGCAAATCCTTTTGTTTTTTGCCTGTATTTTTTTCCACGTTGCTGATATACGAGTAGTACAGTAGTCAAAAAAGTCCATAAGTTATCAAGTGTGTGGCATGTAGCATGAATTTCGGTAGTCTTTATGTTGGAAATTTGTTTTTGGTGACTAAAAAAAGAAAAATGACGCAAATTTTAAATAAATTTTTAGTTTCTGCTAAGTAGCAGTATCAGTAGAAAAATGTTCGTTTCATTTTTCACAAAAACATACGCATAATTTTGATTGCCTAAAGTTTTTTCATGAAGTTCAAGTGATAACATTCAAAACAAAAATTTGCCCGAGTGTTTTTGCGCGTGACGTAGCAGCACACTGATAACTTCATGTGTGCATACGCTTTGTTTTCACCAAATTGCAACATTCCATACGAGTATGCCTTTGCGATATTCAATAACATTGCAAGAAGTAGAAAGTTTTTGATAATACTTGTTTCGGAATCATTATTTTCAATTTTTACCTTTTTTGTTATTCAAGGTTATTATTACTAAAATCTTAGCATAAAAAATGCTTTGCGAAGCAATACCCAATAACTAGTGTAAAATGTTACCAATTTTTTATAAAATTCCCATCAAACTAAACAATAATTATTGAGTATGTACAATGTACGTTGTAAAATGTGCTATTTCATGTGGTATATTCTACTTGCTACCGCATTTATTTTCGTATTAGATGCTATTACAGGCCTACAGCATGGCATACTGTTGCAGATATTACTGAGTTTCACATTAATTTTTCATTCATCATCATCATCATCATATTTATTTATTTACCAAGTGACGTCATATCACAAGAAAAAAACTGCAACTTCCTCTAGGTCTATCACCAAAGCATCGAAATATGCAATTCCTTTAAAACCAAACACACAAACTTGCAGAGTCAAAGCGATATTTAGTCACTTGGTGAGGAGACAGCGAAGGACCGAAAGGTCATATAAGTCTACTGCCACCTCACCAAGTTAAGGTTAAAAAAACAGCTTCTAGATTTTCTCAGTCTGCTACTTTCTATGATAAAAAATTTTACGCAAAATTAAGACAAAGTATTGCAAAGATATGTACACTTTGTACAGTGTATACACAAAACTCACAGTCACCATGTAAAGAAAATAAAGACAACATTAGAATTGTTCTGACTCTAAGCATACTAAAAAATAAAAAAGCTGTAACTACAGATTAAATAGAAAATAAAATCAAAGAAGTTCATAATGCTTATTTATGTTTTATAGAATTTAAAGTGGGCAATTGGAGTGAAAAAAAAAAAAAATTCTTGCTTTGTTTTGTCTTGTTTGTCAATATGTCATTAGTACTGGTACAATTTCCAATACCAGTATATATCAACCTCAGTCAGTTATTGCAAAATTACTAATAATTCATGGGCACATCAAAATGAGAGATGACGTATTGTATAAATGTGTGATAGATGAATGCACCAAACTCATGCTATTCAAGCAAAGAATAGGTTATTGTTGAACTAAAGCATAAATATGCAACTATTAGGCCTTGTTACGCTACCAAAAAAAACGTCTAGAAAAGAAATTTTGTGATACCCATCGAGGTACCTCCTGGAAATTCTTTTGCAAATGCATTTTTGTTCCCTGAACAATGATTGAAACGTCTGCCGTTGCAACGAGGTGCCGATTTTGAGATATATTGCTTTGAATTAGAGCGCGGATGAATATTTTTAAATAATTCGCTTGAATGATTTTTGGTATTACTAAGCCATTGTGACGTTTTTGACGTAAAGTTTTTTTTGTTATTGTGTTGCCGTTAAATAATTTTCAAATTATGATTGAACTGTTTTTGCGGTTTTTTTAGAACAAAAATTAAAACAAAAGCAAAAATGCCCTAATTTCAAACCTAAAAAATCATTAAGGTGTGACGTTTTTGAAAAATTTTTTACCGTTACTATTCTAGAGTAAATGTTATTTCACAACATTATTACACGTGGAAACATTTTTTAAAAACAGCTGATCTATCCATTTGGCAGCTGATCTCAATGACAACAAACTTCAAAAAAATAACGCGGTTAAACTAGGCTACTGGGTTTAGGGGTATGAAAAACAAAATTAGGCTACTTCAGCCATTATTTTATTACTTATTTCAGATTCAGATGGTATGAATAGTAGTAGCCTATGCTGTTAATCAATTTGAGGCAGCTAGTGAGGCCAAATATGGACAAGTAGATCAACTAATCGGCTAATTTACCGGTACTGCCAGCATACCGATATTGCTTGGACTAACACAAATGTGTTTAAATCAACAACGTTTTGAGTCTGAATTAGCCTACTTATCACTCCATGCAGCTTTCCGGTACTTGAGATAATTTATAAAATAGAACGTGGTACGCTAAGTAGAGCTGCCAGTTAAATTAAGCAATCATTAGGCTACTCTTGAACCAGTTATTGGTAGGCCTATTTTCTTTACGTAGGTTGTGGTATGTTATCGGTAAAAAAATTTAGAAAAAATTAAAGATTATTTCCTTAGTATTGGTGCCTGGTGGCCTATTTAGGCTACATTTATTTGAGAAATTTGCGATTTTACCTAAAGTAAACTGCAGGCTTTCGTAATATTTTCGGTACTGACTCAGTGCCTCAAGTAGAGCGTTGTTCTTCTAGGGGGGCCAAAATTTCTTCCAGGAGGGGCGCTTACAATACTTGGTGCTAATTTCTCCTGTTGTTGCTTTGGATTTGAAGGGGCGCCGACCACCTTACCCCCCATACTTGCGGCCCTGTAGTGACTGGTTGGTAAAAATCGACCTTACAAAAAAATGTCAAAAGTTTGCTATGTGCCTTGGTCTTGGCCTCGGAATTTTTTGTGTCTTTGGCCTCAATCCTTGTGTCTTCGACTCCACCTCTGTTATTTTCTTTAGAAAAGAAAAAGTTTAGTTATCTTTATTTATTTTGTTTTGGTAAAAAATGCCCATTGACCTCATTTACAGTTCACTTCAACTTTTTTTCATAAATTAGCATTTTATTTGGTGAAATTGAAATAGTAAAAGCATATGACAACGAAATGTCTTCACCCCCACCTTCCAAAAGAAAACTTGAGGAAAAAGATTGCGCTGTAGAAACAAAACCTACACTGTGCACTATTTGTCGTAAAAAAGATCGAAATTTGACAGCAGCGCAACAGTTTAGACAGCAAAGAAAGAAGGATGTTTTGATAATCGTTCATGCAAAAGCTACAGGTTGGTATAGCATTGCAATACTGCAGTAGAGACAAAATTAAACTGTACTAAAATCTATTATATTGTTAACCAAGTTTCATTTCCAATATGTTTGTGAATTGTAGAAACTGATTTTTTTCTTATGCCGTTCACATTGATATGCAGTAGCAAGGGCGTGTTTTTTGGGGGGGGGGAGCATTGGGCCATGGCCCCCCCCTTTGGGTAGCCAGGATAGTATAATTAGCAAAGAAAAGTATGCAAAACTGTGGCATGCCCCCCCCCCCCCCCTTTGTCCTCGGCTCGAGGACAGCATTCTTTTTTGAATGGTTAAAATTTTGTAGATCGGCTGGAAAATGTTTTCCTAGACCATTTTTTTTTGTAGATCGACCGAAAAAAAATTTTTTGAGACCTTTTTTCTCAGGAAAACACTTGCATTTGTGTCCTTGATCCTTGGCCTTGACCTCGAGCATTCCTGTCCTTGGCCTCGGATTTTTTTGTCCCCTTGGCTATGGCTTTGGCCTCGAGCCTTGTGTCTTCGACTTTACCTCTGTTCATGATAACATTCAAAGCGTACTTTATCTCATTTTATTTACTTTTTTTTCGAAAGCAGTGTTTATAGCAAGTTTTTAAATGCATTTAGTGGTACTATAGTGTTTTCTTTTACGAAGATCAACTGCGTTGCATTGCTGAATCGCAAAGAAATGAAGACATTCTTAGAGAAAATCAAGAAAGGGAATGCGATGCCAAGGATGCTTAACAGGAGTTCTTCACCGCTCAATCCAAACTCCATAATTTTCGAAAACGCTGCTGCTCTTAACCATCACCAACAACACGTCGTATTGGCCATAAAGAACGACACGTGGTATTGGCCATCAACAGCAACGGCTAATTGTTGCTGCTGAAGAAAACGTCGAAAATTTCCCTATAAGTTTGATGTTTTAATCAAACTATATGCTCAACATGTAACGGCTCTTGTCAGAGCCACCGAATCCATTGTTTAAAAGAGTGTCCGAGTTTTGAACTAAGTTCTTGAAGCGGGATAGGCAATTATTTCATTGAAAATGACAAGATTCAAGTAAGTGGAAAAACATGCATTTCGATGTAGTCACGTCCAAGAGTTGAAAACGGACTGACCAGTTTAGGCCCGTACCCGAAAATGTAAGCCCGATCCCCAAAACTACAGTGTAATTCGAAGCACAAATCATGCCAAAAAAGTCTGCAAGTTAAGTTAGGTCGGAAAAATTTAGCAATGTTGCCAAGTTATTTTGATTATATTTTTGTCTATTTAAGACAAAAAGCATGTTTCAGGACCGAATTAAGCCTGAAAATTTGTCTAATTTAGGCCGGAACCCGACCCGAAAGGCCCGGCCTGACCTACAACTCTGGTAACATCATGAATAAACTAAGCATTAACATTATGAACTCGGCACGTAAGGCCCGGTCTACACTTTGACGGAGAGCACTTAAAGCTGATATTCATGCTCCGAGTCCGCATGATAATGGCTGGATAATTGCAGCAAACAACCAGGTGCACTATTTTTATTTTATTTATTTTACAGCAAAAACATTACTTCACTTGTTAAAAAGCTATACATCAAAACTGGACAATGAGCAGCAACTTATGTATACAAAGAGGATTATCTAGCAAGGTCTAAAAAGTCTCACGATCCTGCCGCTATACTAATTCACTACTGGTATAAACAGGTTTAAGCAATAATGCAATCTTCTCTACACGTTTAAAACAGTTTCAAGTTTTTAGTTTCTTCTGAACACCACTTGCAATTATTTGTCTCTTTTCCATATGGTTGGGACACAGATAAACAACCATCTTGTTAACATTTGCTCATGATATGGATAAATTATTCCACTAATTGAAGGGCATCAGACAAATCATCTGCAACAGAAAACAAATTAATAAAATATTTATTAGAAAAAGCATATTTCAAAAATTATTTACTTTTCTACTGTAGCCAATTTAAAATGTGGTAAAAGGAAAAATCGTTTTTTGCTATTGCCAAAAATAACAACTTACTCAAGACTAATCGTAATGTTTTTAAAAATATTTTGAAAATAGACAATAGTGTAGAAGATTTTTTGAGTTTTACATGCATTTCTTTCTAAAATCTTAAATTGAAGATAACTGTGCAACCACTTGGTAAGTACAAAACCAAGTACAAGTAATAAAGTTTGGAATAAAACTTTCAATCTTCATAATCATAAATCTTTGAATAAAAAAAAAAGTGAATAAAATGCAAAATTTGATGCTCAAGAATTTTAAAAGCAAACCAATTAACGTTTACAGTGTAGCTATGAAAGCTTACAGCTAAATTCGCTGATGTAGGCTTGTCGGCTGGTAGGCCTACTTTTACCAAAAACTAAATCCTTAAAGATAAGTAGTGACGATTCCTCATTTAGGAAATTACTTGCTTCTTTGATAAAGTCTTGAAACAAATGAAACAATGCTTACCGTTTTGACTCATTGCTTCATCAATTCTTGGACTTAAAGCATGACAAACATTAAAATGCATGTAAATGTGCACAGTGCACATTAATGTGTAACGTTTGAATTTTGAAATTGGTTTTAAATGATTTACAGTACAATTTTCTGTAGAAGTTGCGAGTCAATGTGCCTATCAGTTGACGAGTGGTCGTAGAAATCTACAAAAAACTATACAGAGTAATAAGCCGACATTCCTGAAAAGCAAAAAAATGTAATGATTAAAATTTTATACCAACAAATTTTTATTTTACATTATTGGTTAATTCTAAAATTCTTACTTCTTAAACTTTAGGTGCAGGGGTGCCAAAACCCGGGGGAGATATATTCCCCCAATACTTTGACTGTATCCCTCCCAATATTTTGAGTATGGTCTACATCTGCATCCCCCCAATAATTTCACGCTGGTGTGCATATGAGCGTAGGTGTCAACTTGAATTCGGGGAAAAACATGTATCCATTTTTGGTGAAGTTCTTTCTTTCTTTTTTTTGGATTTCGGGGGAAAAAGTGTTTCAAATTTGTTGAAGACCTTTCTTTTTTGGTCTTCACTTAATTTGCTCACCTGAACAAAATCGTGGTCGAGGTTCATCTTCCCAATGCTATAAATAAGGCAAAATTGGGGTAAAATTGCAAATTATCCCCCCAATGCTCAACAAAGATCGACACCTCTGCTTAGGACTATGAAACTTGCAATTTTTTTTCAAATAGCAAACTTTTGACATTTTTTTGTAAGGTCGATTTTTACCAACCAGTCACTACAGGGCCGCAAGTATGGGGGGCAAGGTGGTCGGCGCCCCTTCAAATCCAAAGCAACAACAGGAGAAATTAGCACCAAGTATTGTAAGCGCCCCTCCTGGAAGAAATTTTGGCCCCCCTAGAAGAACAACGCTCTACTTGAGGCACTGAGTCAGTACCGAAAATATTACGAAAGCCTGCAGTTTACTTTAGGTAAAATCGCAAATTTCTCAAATAAATGTAGCCTAAATAGGCCACCAGGCACCAATACTAAGGAAATAATCTTTAATTTTTTCTAAATTTTTTTACCGATAACATACCACAACCTACGTAAAGAAAATAGGCCTACCAATAACTGGTTCAAGAGTAGCCTAATGATTGCTTAATTTAACTGGCAGCTCTACTTAGCGTACCACGTTCTATTTTATAAATTATCTCAAGTACCGGAAAGCTGCATGGAGTGATAAGTAGGCTAATTCAGACTCAAAACGTTGTTGATTTAAACACATTTGTGTTAGTCCAAGCAATATCGGTATGCTGGCAGTACCGGTAAATTAGCCGATTAGTTGATCTACTTGTCCATATTTGGCCTCACTAGCTGCCTCAAATTGATTAACAGCATAGGCTACTACTATTCATACCATCTGAATCTGAAATAAGTAATAAAATAATGGCTGAAGTAGCCTAATTTTGTTTTTCATACCCCTAAACCCAGTAGCCTAGTTTAACCGCGTTATTTTTTTGAAGTTTGTTGTCATTGAGATCAGCTGCCAAATGGATAGATCAGCTGTTTTTAAAAAATGTTTCCACGTGTAATAATGTTGTGAAATAACATTTACTCTAGAATAGTAACGGTAAAAAATTTTTCAAAAACGTCACACCTTAATGATTTTTTAGGTTTGAAATTAGGGCATTTTTGCTTTTGTTTTAATTTTTGTTCTAAAAAAACCGCAAAAACAGTTCAATCATAATTTGAAAATTATTTAACGGCAACACAATAACAAAAAAAACTTTACGTCAAAAACGTCACAATGGCTTAGTAATACCAAAAATCATTCAAGCGAATTATTTAAAAATATTCATCCGCGCTCTAATTCAAAGCAATATATCTCAAAATCGGCACCTCGTTGCAACGGCAGACGTTTCAATCATTGTTCAGGGAACAAAAATGCATTTGCAAAAGAATTTCCAGGAGGTACCTCGATGGGTATCACGAGACAACACAATTTTGGACAGCGTAACAAGGCCTATATAATTCCTGTAATTACTACTGCATTGCTGATAGAAAGCTGTTATTCTAGCTTTTATCGGTTTCATAGTTTGATAAAAAATGAGCTTTAACAGCTTTTTTAAATCTGTAGAATGAAACTTCTTTCATACTGCTTGGAATTTCATTCCAAACATTTGTGGTCTATAATGATAAGAAGCAACCGTGGCATGCTGAATTTGAAAAATTTATGTTGTTTCGTTACTTCTCAAACAAAAAATATGTTTGTAGATACAAAATATAAAAACGGAAAGCAAATTCTCTACTAGCATACTTTGCATGTAACAATCCGATTAGCTGACCGTTTAGTAAATGAATTTATTCTAATTTTTTTTGTGATCATAAATAAGATATCTAAATTCATTGATGTCGTTAGCAAATTATTTAATGTTTCTAATTTGCTGCAACTGTCTTACGGCTTAATCGCATACAAACAATATTGTTGGTTCTGGATGTGAGGACCAGGGGCGTATTTAGGGGGGACATGGTGCCATGGCCACCCCTTTGGGTCGTCAGTATAGTATTAGCATAGAATAGTATACAAAATTGCGGCATGACCCCTATTTGTAATTTGAGCAGAAAGTTCGAGCACAAAAACGGACAAAATCTGACTAATAACCTTTTTTTTCTATCTCCCCCTATTTTTGGGCAGGAAAACGGACTGATTCTGAGTGAAGAAATTTTTCTTTTGGTCTTCATTATTCTCAAATTTTCTGGCACCACCCCTTTGAAAATTCTGTGTACGCTAGTGGTGAGGACAATAGGAGTAGAATAGCTTTGAAGATTTCGATCAAAGATGAGAACTGGCAAATAAATGTCTAGCCTTGGGATTATATTATCTTTTTTAATGTTTTTTCTAAACTTATTCAGCACTAATCCCAGTAACAACCAAAGTTTGCAACAATTTGTTACTAGCCGTCTCTGAAATAAAATCTGAAAGATTATCAAGACAAAATCGTTACGTTTGAGAATTAGACATTCTCTGTAGAATGATACGAATAGTGATAAAAAAAATGGTATTTCGATCAGTACAACCATTAATTGTAATTACAATGTTGGAAACAATTGTAATTTTTGCTATTTAGTTCTGAAATCATTTATGATAATACACTAGAAGGTAAGCCATTTGGGTACTATATAAGATTTTGGAAAATCCTATGACGAGCAATGATCAAATTAATTTAGGTTTTCTTCATGGTTTTCTTATATAAACGTCATAAAAACTGCAGAATTTTTGAATGTTTGAGAAAAAATTACTCTCCAATTTTAGACAACATAATCTTTCACAATGTAAGCAATAAAAAAAATTATTCGGACGCCAAAACCTATTACAGTACTCCAAATTATCCAAACCATTATTCTAAAAATTAACCAAGAATCCGACTACTAAGTTAGACCAATTTCTTTTTTCTGATAATTCAAAAGTCCGTGAAAAATTGTACAAAAAATAATTTGAAAAATCAACATTTACTACACTCCGTGCGACACATTTTGAAGGTTTTTTTCGTAAGTACGAAGTAATTGCATTTTTTTTTTACCAAGTTGTATACAGACAGCGAAAAAATTGTACTTTTTTTTAGAAAACGCTGTCGTTTGCCCACCTCTCTACCACACGCGGTGAAAGTTTTACACTGCCCACTTTATTGCTAATATTTAGCCGGGAAGCTGGATGTAAATGCAAACTTTTTTCAAATTTTGGTTTGACCAGAGCGGTAATCGAACCCAAATCTACTGTATCAGCAGCAGACGCTTATCAACTCGACTAATGATAAAAATGTTGTTATAAAAAAATTTTATAACAGTGTTGTTATATACAGCTTGCTATGCTGCACTTTTGATTAGGTTTAGCATTGTCAGATATACCATTATGAGAATGAAACCGATAGTACCAGTTTTCCAAGTGAAAACTCTTACTATATTATATTAGACTGCGAATCTTCAGCTTACCAAAAATTACATCAAAATTCAACCAATTTTATTGACGTTTGTTACAGCTATGTTATATACATTTACACACAAAATGTAAATGAAAAAAATTAGTGGTTTGATGCTTGTTCTTTTATAAACTTTTGTACAAAAAATACCATATTTTGTAGTGTTTAGCAAAAGGAACTACCAGAGTAACAAATATTCAGCTTGCAATTAATCCAGCTACAAAACTAATGTTTTAGATATTTTAGCACAATAGAAATAATCTTTTAATTTAATCCGTAATTATCTCGGAGTTACTAAATAAACTCCAGCTGCAATGCCGCGTCACGGCAATTAAACGCTTATTAACATTGTGCAGATAAAAAACAAACCGATCGCTTCTGATAGTCCTTGACTTATGTTCAAATTAATTGAAGATCAAGGTTGCAAACATAATGACAAAAAGTTTGGACTTTTTGTCAGAAAATTGAGCTTCTCGAGAAGCAAAAACGGATTTTTTATCTTTTGTAGTTCGGGAGTTATTAACGTTTGAATTTGTTGTGTCGAATCGATCCCCCCCTGGGCCATTAATCAAAAAATTTTGCCTGGTCCGAATAGGGTTAAAGCCACTTTTAAAACATTTATTTTGGGGGAGCTAATATTTCTTAAACATAAAGCTCACAAATACTAAAAGTTTGAAAATGGCTAAAAATAATCAAATTTGATCTCTTGATGCAAAATGTTCAACCTAAGCTTCGTCAAACAAATTATAGGATACGGGTGGGGGCTATTTAGTAATCTATTTAATTTAGTTGATTACCAAGCACTTCTCTCTAATCTCGTTCCATTAGGCCCTTGCTCCAAATTACCTTTCTTCAAGGAAAGCAAACGAATTAGGTTAATACTTGTGAGTTTTTTTTGAGTTAGAGGATTTAATGACGTACTGGCTTGTAATAAAAATACTGAAATTTTACAATTATCCAGCAGTTATCACAAAAGTTATCCAGACCAGCTCGTAGCCTATTTACGCATTGAAATTAAATTATGCCTTAGCAGCCAATGCTAATTTCCATGCCACATCTTAAAAGCATTAATTTTAGCAAAATGGGCTTAAAATTTAGCAAGTTTTAAAAAAAATTGCTTAATTTTTGCAAAAAACGCGTTTGTTCATGAGGGTGAGGTTTTGTGCATCTTTCTAACCCCACTAACTCAGAGCACCCTTTTAGGTTAGTTTGCAAACTTTTTGGTCAGGATATGCCATCGTCATGGTTGGACCACTTGACCTAAATAGAAAATAAACTTTTTTTAAAGTTTCGTTCTTATGGACACAACAAATTGCCAGTTCGAAAATCAAATCAGGGGCGTGCAATCTTTCGACAGTAATTCGACGCCTATCGTTGATGCACGGCGCCGCCGATGACCTCATTGCACAAAAGTCAAACACTGATAGAAGATGCTACAAATTTAAATGTTCTCACCGATCTGGCACGAGGGTGCGGGCGTAGCATACATTCCATTCATATCGCACATGTTGCTTGTGATTCCCATTGGAGCGAGGTTTGGACCAGTACATGAATAAGCTACCACCACGCCAACATTAAGAGGATTAGGAACAGTCGCAGTGAGAGTGTCTGGTTGAGGAAATGGAAAACCAGGGAACAGCGCTCCGTTACAAGCTGAAAAGTTGTGGTAATATACCTGAGGCTAAAACAGCCTGATATAACTTGAAATAAAATTATTGCTTTGATCAAGATGATTTCATTGACATAGGGTCTCAAGGCACTGAAGGTTACAGAAATGAAACTGGCTGTGGTTGTTTTTTAATTTTGAATTTTATGCAAAAGTGTGATAAATACATGTATTTATACTATAGTATAAATAGCATATATTATGCTATAGTATAATTAGCACGTAACTATTTTTTGTCAATGAACTCTGTTTTTTTGTTTTTTTTTTACTTTATCACCAAACACTTCCTAAAAGCGCTAACTGACGGGGCATTGCCGATAAGTATTCAGGTTAAGAAATCAAAAAGTTGTATGTTGCTAGACAAGATAATATTTAACACATGGCGTCTTTCGAAACTTCTTTTAGCAGGGTTGATACAAAATGAATCGTCAGCGCACCAAACCCATACTTTAATTGTTTTTCACTTGTGTCAATAGAAGATTGAAAGTTCAGACATTCATCAAATGAGGAGTCTCACGTGAACAACAAGCATTTTGCTTCCATCTTGTCTCAAGAAGGTGCCGGAAGATTAAACGTAATTCATAGCAAACGCTGGGAACAGAAAACGTATGAAACGGCTCGGTAACTCATCCGTCGCATCAAAGTTACACGGTGGCTCGGGCTTTTCGGATCGGGCTCGGGATTAAGATCAAAAAAATTTCAGGCTTAATTTGTGCTTGATATCTGCCTTGTGTTTTAGGTAGCTATAAAAATATAATCAAAATAACCCTGCAGTACTAAATGAAAACTTTATTTTTGTATCAGAACATATTTATTACACAATCACTGGTATTGCATCACAATTTATAATAAATAGGTTTATTTAGTTACCGCGGACCAAAGTTAATCGTTTACGTATACTCTCTGGCATAAAGACTACCAGCGCGGAAGCCTAGGGAAGAGCTACCAGAACGGCGACTACTTAAAACCAGCCATGCGAAAAAGTTGTCTTCCCACAAGATTGGAACTAGAAGCATTCAAGCCAGATAAACCGTTGACGATTAAACGTTAACACTCTGGCCCCGCAAACGTCAAAGCATCACAATTAAATTAGTATCAAGACCAAAGTTAGTTAAAGATAAGAAGCTATTAACTGTATGATGATACGTTGGTAGACTTAATCTACACTTTAGGCTTTTTTGAACCTGGTTTGCTCTCCAAATCATATTTCAGTTCCGGTCTCGAACTAGTCGACACGTTTACAAATCTGCGTCACAAGTATGTTGCTTTCACATTATCAATAGTATAATTTTTTAAAAAATTCACAGCATTAGTTTTCCTATCTCACGAGAAGCCAAAGCAGAGACTTCCGCTGAAAAAAATTGTGAAAATTTTGTGTTTTATTAAAAGAAAAATTAAGTGCACGTAGTCTGTGCAAAACCAACTTTTATCAATTTTTGCTTCTCAATCGGTGGTAAAGTGTATCTATTAGAGATCAGTTTAGCCATACCATTACTATAGCGCCTCGTCTTGAAGAAATACTGCTACCAATTACGCTAAGAATATTCAAATTCAACAAAGTTATACGGTTAAAAATATGAATATCAATTCAAGTTCCTTTGAAACAAAATTGCTACCTATATGCCAGCAACTAAATTTAATGAATCTATGACAAATTTTAAATTAGAAACATAAAAATTTATGCTGAAATATACAATAAAACTCTTCCCTACTTCTTCAAAAACTACTTTACAACACTGTCAGAAACCCATAAATTATTCTACCAGGTTTGCTTGTGATGACAACTGAACTGATGCATTTCAACATATAAGTTCACTGCAAAACGTTCAATTTTATAAAATGAGTATAACGTTTGGAATGATTTGCCATTAGAAATTAAAAGTTTGCATAAAAAGAGCATCTTTTTAAAACGAGTAAAAAATTTATATTGGAAAAAAAATTATAATAGTTGTTTTTTATTTAAGAAAACAGCGTAGCAAACCTTAATTAGATGATTTTCCTGTTTATATAATTTTCAATGTTAGATTTGCCCAGACTCAGTTGTTCTCGGCCATCTCTCTTCTAACTGATTGAATAACCTGCTGTCTAGTAGTATTACTGTATTTGCGGAGGTTTTGTTAAATGTTATCAATATTATGACTGTATAATTATATTTTTTTGTATAGCGCATATTATTACACTTAATAATTTTATTTATCTATTAAGTTTTTTTCTAAACTTACCTCGCAATTTTTCATTTGTACTGAATAATTCAAGTTTATGTGATATTAAGATTTTATACTGATGATGATAGGCTGCAGACTCTGCGACCGCGCTTTACCTGAAAAGGGCCCTGAGCGTTAGGAAATGACCTATGGTCTTTCGCAACCTCTCGTCAGAAATGATCATTCTGTAATTTTTTATGTTGCTCGATTTTAATCCATGTCTTGGTATATTTTTTTACAACGCCTTTCCAAAAAAAAAATGCCTATTGAATTGAATTGAATTTACCAAAAGCTAAAGGTTGCTCAAAAATTTTTAGAAGCTGAACCACTGGTTTGAATTTATAAAAACATGAAAAAAACTAATTTTTGCAAACAGTATAGTTGCCGTTTTAAACTTCTGTATTTAACTTCTGCGTATCATGTATTTTGTCACAACTCCTGTCTATCATTATTTAAAATGTGACAAAGTATTTACCGAAAATTCATAAAAGTGATGTTCCGCTTAGGCCTATTGCATCCTTTATTGGGGCTCCTACTTATTGTTTAGCGAAATTTTTAGCTGTTATTGTTTCTTTTTTGCTTTCTTTGGAATATACTGTTCAAAATTTTAGTCAATTTGTGGGGTTAATTAACAGTTTCCAGTGTTTAAGTGATGAGTGTCTCGTTTCTTTCGATGTTGTAAGCTTGTTTTCGTCTATTTCCGTGCCTGAAACTTTGTCGATTATTTCCAATTCGCTCATGTCTGATAATTTGCAATATGAGCGTACAAACTTAACAGCTAGTGATATCATGAAATGTGTTGAACTGTGTCTCTATTCCACTGTTGTTTTTTTTTTTTTTTCTTTTAAGAACACTGTGCATTGGCAAAATTTTTATGTGCTCTTATAGGATCTTGTATCTTATCGGTGGTAACTATAATTTTTATGGAACAGATCGAGCGTCAAGCCCTTACTACTTTTCGTGAACCCCCGAGAATTTGGCTACGCTATGTTGATTGTTGATGATGTGTTTTGTGTAATCAAATAGTCAGTAATTGATGACTTTTACCATCATGTTAACTCTATTTTCCCTATTATTTAGTTGACACTGGAATTGGAGGATAACAGCTCTTTAGCGTTCTTAGATGTTCGCGGAACCGAACTGCTAATGGCTGACTATGGACCACAATTTATCACAAATCCACCCACACCGACTGTTATCTACAATTTGACTCACGCCATTCCTTACACCAAAATTTGGCTGTAGCTAGAATCTTGTACCACCGAATCGACTCCCAATTTCAAAAACCATCTGAACGCAAATCTTATCTTGATCTTACCAAGAAAACATTGACTCTCAATGGTGTCTCAGCTAGATCTACCCATCTCTTTTTTATGAGTAAAACCGACAAGCCAGCTAGAACTCAATTAACTTTTTCTGGATTCACGACCCTACCTTACATCAAAGGTGTATTGGACAAAATTAAGCGAATACTTTTGGAAACCGGTGTTCAAGTGGCGTTCAAACCATTTTTAACAATTGACTGATTTTTTCTTTCCCTAAATGATCATACAAATCATAATGAAGAGTGCGATTTGGTTTACGAAGTTCCGTGTTAAAATTGTGCTTTTGTTTAGATCGGACAAACCTAACGGGATCTCAAATCAAGAATAAAGGAACATCAACGAGCAATAAAATTCCAACGGCCCGAGAAATCAACACTTTGCCAGCATTACATGGAAAATAATCACTTCATTGATTGGTCTGAAGTCAAAATTTTAACAGTGGAACATGATTACTAGAAAGCGTTGTTTTAGTGAAAGTTGGTACATCAATGAAAAACTTCAAGCGCTCAATAGAAACGATGGATTATCATTCCCTGCTGCTTAAAGAAAGTTACTTAATCCCAAATATTTTACTTCTGTTGGTTTATTTTTTTTTAGTGTTAGTTTTAACGTATTTTGCTGCAATGCTAATTCGGAGAAATTATTTTCATAAAAACTGCTTTCTTTCATTTTTCTACGCACCCTCACCGCAGTATAAATATCATACAGTAAGATCACTCCATGCAAAAACCATTGGGACGAGTGTCCGCATTTTTTGAGAGGTAAATCAGAGCTGGTTTTTTTTTTGACATCATACTAGTGACATGGTGAGCGAATGTGGATAACGCCGAATAATTGAATTGTTTTGAAATTTTACGTGTGATTTCGCGGCTTGACGACGTTGCCGTCTTCACCCTTTTTTGCGCCCCTAAACATTAGAGGGCAGCATTTTTCACCTCTCCATTACTCCAGATATGCTGCGCTCTAGCTTCTTTTGTAGTGTTCGCATCGGATCAGAATTAGTCTCGATGGAACAGTCAAAGCTCAGGCTTTGACTGGCTAAAATTTGATCGTCACTTTCTTATGACGTCACAAAGCAATACGTTCAAAAAGAAAAAAGATGGAAATTTTCGTACGTAAGCAAGCTTTAGTTACTCGGGGTTTGGCTCGCACCAGGTGCCCAACACTAAAGTTTGTTCACACTTGATTCGCGTCGTTAACTAACGTCTTGCAAATTTCGTTTCAATAGCTTAACACTCAACAAAAATATCCTTGATTGCTTGCTTCGTCGTTGTAAAATTCGTCTTGAATTGCATTATATGCCGTGATTGCGTTGCTTAGGCTTATCACCAAAATGGACTGTGACATCATTGTAAAATAGTTATCGTAAACCATTATAACTTCTGATCAAAAAAAAAAGCTTTGATGGACTTTATGATTTGTTTACGTTTATTGGTACAGTGTATGTCCTGATGAATTTAGCTGAAATATTAGATTTGATTAATGCTGTTTATTTTCTCTTGCGTGTGAGAGATATTGAACGAACACATTTATTGCATGTTTAAATGGGTTTGCTATACGTCACGTTTTTGAAGTCTTATCCCGCTTCAAGTGGCTGTTAGTGTTTATCTCAAATCAGCGAAAAAATGCGGTTTTTCTAAGTTGAAAAACTCATTTTTTGGTCTTCACCCTCATATCCGCGAAAAATGGCGGTTTAATAATGATAAAGAAGTTTTTTAAGTTTTCTTATTTAACTCTAGAAAGCCCAGATTTTTTTTCTTTTTAAGAAACCCCTAAGGGGTCAATCGACCCCTCGCACGTTCTATTGCATTTCTTGGGCACTTTGCCGATAAAATAATTCTACTTTATGTTTTTTCTGAAATCAGTTGGCAACAAACGAATTCAACCATTATTTAATGGACTCTCTCTTTAGTCTTTTGCGTGTCTAGTGTGGCATAAGTCCCACAACAAAGCTGTAATTTAAGGGTTGTATTTTGTATCTATTATAGGCGCAGCAGGCGAAGTCTGTAAGCTTAGCAGGCCAGGTCTGTAGGAAAAGCAGGCAAAGAAAGCAAGGTAGGTTCAATAGACACAATTAGCTTAGTAGGCTTAGTGAGCATAGTACCGGTTGTAGTCCGGCGCCAGTGTAGCGCGCTTGGGGCACATAAACAATTTTTGGAAGGGTGCAATGTATTTTTTCTCTCAAAGTCAGGGTTAAAGACCAAATAAAAGAAAAAAGTCTTTGTTGGAAACTGCCACGCGACTCCGGGACGGTTACGCCCTTTCGGGGAACAGTTCTCGCCAGGGGGGCTTTTCCTTCGCCTGGGGGGGGGGCACAACGGGGTCCTTTGGTGAGGAACTTCGTACTTGGTCTCAATTTCGGAATTCAGGGCCAAAACCAAAAAAAAAGTTCTTCGTCGCAAAATCTTAGGCTACTTCATGACGTTCACACAATTTGACCTGCTTTTTTTGTCTTGGAAAAAAATTTACTCATTTTTGGTAAGCACAAGGAGCGATTTGGGGGGCACAGCCTAGAAACTCCATCCCACGGCACTGGGTCTGTTACTTTTTTTGGAGCACAATCCTCGTTTAGGGGGCACAAGCGATGATTTGGGAGGGGGGCACGGTCACAAAATGCTCCCGTGGCGCCGGGCGTGCATAGTAGGCTTAGTCGTCGTAGTAGACATAGCAAGCATAGTAGACTTGGTAGGCAAGGTAGATGTAGTAGGCGTAGTACATATGGTAAGCAAGTACAGAAGGCTTAGTCGGCATGGTAGGCGTAGCTTAGCACAAGGTAATAAAACCCTTACCTACAATGTCCACTATAGAACAATCGGTGTTTCATTTTGTTTCCATTGCTTTTATCACAAAGTAAGCAATCTCTGTGAACAACAGAATTTGCAATTGGCTGCTAGTAAAGGTACCAGAAGCTTATTTCAAACAGATTGTGACAAATCTGTGTCTAAATAATGCCACGTAGCAGTGAGCAAGAAGTAGCAGTCTTTTGTGCATAATAATTTAGAATTGCTGCGTGATATCGCATGGAAAGCACTTTTTAAAAAGTGGTCTGAAAGCCTGTTCAAAAAACCCCGATGCTATAGAATTCATAAAACGTTATGGTAACTGTATTTGTTGGTCGCTGGTCTAGAAATTGCTTTTGCTATGTTTGTGGCTCATGTTCAACACCAAGAATCTGCAAAGAATGCATCGAATTGGAGAAGAACTGCTGTATGTTTTGGAAGCTTTTTATAAACAAGTGGCTGTGGGGTCAATTAACCCCATTGGCCTTTCGCTTATAACGGCAAAAAATTGCTCGAATTTTTTGTCAAATGTTTTGTTTGTCAAATGTTAAAAAATTTGTCAAAAAATTGCTCGAATTTTTTGTCAAATGTTTTTAGTACTTATTTGGGGTGTGTAATAACCAAAATAAATAAAAGTCAAAAAATTTAACCTGCTATGTTAAGTACAGTATGTTTTCCTTCTAGGGTTAACTTCACCTCATATCTGCAAAAATTGCGTTTTTTCTGAGGTGAATAGACATTGTTTTTTCTCAAATTTTTTTTAACAAACACAAATTCAGAAAAAAATGCAATTTTTCTATTAATTTTGTTTTGCGTTTCTACTTCAAAAATAAGGCAACCGCTAATTTTGATCAAAAACATCTTATTTAAGCGACGCGTAAGTAAACTTGAGCAACTAAGCAAGTCACATACAAAGATTTGAGGGTCAGCAACAGCCGCCGGAAGCCATAGGGGTCTTTTTGTGTGATTTTCGAGATTTTTTGGGCAAAATAGTCATTTAAACGCCATTCGAATCACATTTGGAATGTTTTTAAAACAATTTGAAAGTACAAAAAAAATTCAAACATTTTTACCAAATTTTTACATAGTTTTTGGCTAATTTGTTGATGAGAACCATAAGAAAAGAAAAAAAGATTTTCGCCAAATGTTGAAATAGTTTCAGAGCAGAATTTGGTTGCTTGGCTAATGATTTAAGGAAGTCAGTCAAGTCACATAAAATGATCTCATCAAAAATGAACGAGGCGGATGGATATTTTGGATCGCGGACCGGATCCTGCCCGTTAGCCATAGGTTGCCAACCACCGCTCTACGGAATAGTTAGCAGCAAGCGCAGGCATAATCAAAAATTTACAATGGAGTGTTAAACCGATATCAGGGCTTATAGTGACTACTGCACGATTAGAGCTTTTTAGAACCGTTGGAAGTAAATGGGGAAAATTAAAATGCACGTTAAAGAGAGATATCATTCATGACAAAGCGGTAATTAACTTTTTAAGTCCATCAAACATTTTTAGATCGAGAGTTGTAACGAATGTTTTTATGCGGGCAAGTTCACAGTTAACTAAAAAATTTCATAATGATGTCACAGTCCATTTTGGTGATAAGCCTAAGCAACGCAATCACGGCATATAATGCAATTCAAGACGAATTTTACAACGACGAAGCAAGCAATCAAGGATATTTTTGTTGAGTGTTAAGCTATTGAAACGAAATTTGCAGGACGTTAGTTAACGACGCGAATCAAGTGTGAACAAACTTTAGTGTTGGGCACCTGGTGCGAGCCAAACCCCGAGTAACTAAAGCTTGCTTACGTACGAAAATTTCCATCTTTTTTCTTTTTGAACGTATTGCTTTGTGACGTCATAAGAAAGTGACGATCAAATTTTAGCCAGTCAAAGCCTGAGCTTTGACTGTTCCATCGAGACTAATTCTGATCCGATGCGAACACTACAAAAGAAGCTAGAGCGCAGCATATCTGGAGTAATGGAGAGGTGAAAAATGCTGCCCTCTAATGTTTAGGGGCGCAAAAAAGGGTGAAGACGGCAACGTCGTCAGGCTGCGAAATCACACGTAAAATTTCAAAACAATTCAATTATTCGGCGTTATCCACATTCGCTCACCATGTCACTAGTATGATGTCAAAAAAAAAACCAGCTCTGGTTTACCTCTCAAAAAACAATATAGCCACAAACTTATCGGGCATATACGAAATCAGTCGTAAATTATATGCTGCTATTTTATTTGTTAAAATCAATTTCATCCCAGCGGGGCATCATCAATTAGATCTAAAAACAATCAGCGTATATTTCAAGACCAAAATCACCATAAAACCTCAATAGACTATTACATCAATCTAATTGAAAAGAACATAAAATGCACTCCAATAACCGCGAAATTAAAGAAAATATAATGCTGTATATTATAAAACCTCTTTTGCAGAGCAAATATATTGAAAATCTTGCTTTATCTCCACCACCACAACATCAAACAAAAACTAACAAAAAAGTTATTAAAAATAATAAACCCCTGCAAAAAAAATATTTTTTTTATTTATAAAATGCGTTGCTAAGAAACAAAAAAGTAAACAAATCTCCAAAACCTTAAACTGTAGAAAACTTAAACTTTTTTTCAAAAATAGGTGGAATTGAAAAAGAACACATTACAAAACTCTTACCTTGGTAGGCAAATCTACAGGTAAGAAGAAAAGAATCTTTAATACTAATTTCTCCTAAACATACTGCTAAAAATATGATGAGATGGCTAACCAAAGAGAAATAGGCCAAGGCTTGTTCAGGTAAAAGATTAAAAACTCGCTCAACTAAATCAAGGGCTGGCGCTACATGAAAAAGCAAAGACCATAGTTCGGCATTACCATTTAACTCCTAAAAAGATAGACTGACTCTGTCCCACTAGCAAACTACAGGGCGCAAAGTAGGAAAAATCTCGCAAACTAGTCATCTCCACAATATCCAACCAAATCAGCTGATAAAAAATCAAAACAACTTATTATAGTAAAGTGAGAGCCTATGACGTAACAAAACCAACATCAGTTTTCGTAAAATTAAGCAAAATATTTTCCAATAGCATGCCTTGAAGCAAAATATGGAGTATGGAAATTATACATATGGAATATAGAAATATGGAATGAGGAATATGGAAATTATATGGAAATATAAACAATAAGGAAATTATTTTGAAGCAAGATATGTTAAAGCAAAATATCTATGTTTTGCCTGATTAGCTTATGCAACAGATTATAATGATGACAAAACCAGAAAAACAGTTGGCCGATACAAATTACTAATATTTCGGTAAAATTGTTTTATTAATGTTAATTTCCGCAACAAGTTTGTTTATCCACATACTTTCCAAAACATTAAGCTTTTGTTGGTTTCTAGGTTCTTGGAGAAAAGTTACTTCAAAACAATCTGAAATATCCGGCAGAGAATTCATTTGTTCCATATGCCAAGTTTGAAAATGAATCAGTAGAGATGCTCTATTGTTGTGTTGTTTTTTAGCGTTGTTGTTGTTCCAAAATGCTCTATGTTCTGACCAACGAGTAAAAAATTGATTTATTGTTTGACCAGCCTAAATTTTTTTTGGAATTTTTTTTTTTAGATTTTGCATTGGGCTGCGTAAATTCCGTAGTTGGAGCATGTGAGATTTTGTTTCAAAAAGAAAAGTTTACCTTGAGCAGTTTTGATATGGTTGACTGATTCAACAAGATATTTTGATATAGTTCAAAAAGAAACGTTTACCTCTCAAAAAATGCGGACACACGTCACAATGGTTTTTGCATGGAGTAATCTTACTGCATGATATTTATACTGTGTCTTTACAATACGTGTATGACGTAGCCTACCGTAACAACGACTTTTATCGAAGCCTTACTTTGAATTTTTTAGCTAGTTGTTCTGCTACAGCAATGTATGGGATCGATTTTCTTTTTTTTTTTGGTATTAAACGTTAATGGCGTTTTGCTGTCACTATTGATGGCTGTGCTCTGATGAAGCTAGTTGATTCTAACTACCGAAATGTTATCAATAAAGTTAGTCTTTTGAGTAGCACGTAAGTGATTTCTCAAAGCTAGCCTAGAACATCAGAAAGTCTTCAGAAATTTCTTATTTGAAATGCCTGGTGTACAATTACATTGCATTTACCCAGATTTTAGTTTGTTTGAGTTTTAATTTTTAGATTTTGCTTCAACCCCTCTGATGAGCCTGATGGTGAAACAGCCCGTTGCGGACATTATTTTTTTTAGATATTTTCCTGATTATAATTTTTAAATCAATTAGTTAAGTTTTACTGTAAATGAGCTTAAAAGCTTTTAAATTATAGGCAAAAAGTGTTCTTAATTAATTTTTTCGCTGAAAACGCAAAATTCATTACAAATAGACTCATTCCCAACAAAAATTGAAATTTAAAATATCAGCAACTGAAATAAACCACATGCGTAAGATTAAGTAGCGATCTATTAGCGTAATAGCCAACATGTGTTTTGCCTAATGAATAAAAAACTGCAAGGAAAATTTGATTAGGCCAACTTCAAACCAAAATAAATAACATAGCCTAATTATATTATAGGTTAGTTTAAGTTTGCCAAGCCAAAAATATTTGTTTTCAAAACCATGTTTAGTTAAATGAAAACATCGAGTAGAATGACTCATCTTTGTGCCATGATTATATTTAGTAGAGGGTCATTTAATTTTAAGCTTAGGCAGCACTTGCCCCGCAGAATATCAGTAATGCTATTCAACGACTAGGCCAAATATTATGACAAACGTTTCTATGCCCGTTGACATTTCTGCATTTTTATCGTTATGTGATCAAAGAAATTATAAGCTGATCAAATCTTACTGCATGGGGTCAATCCAGCAGTGGCAGCAATCTGCCACTGCCCTAATCCTGGTCCAGTATCCTCGCAATTGTTGACAATGGCAGTCGATGGGAGGAGATTGCCATTGCACGAATATGCGATGCTGGCTCCCACAAAATACTGGGCGGTCAAGTCAGCTGGGATAGCCACTGCGTATGTTTGAGGGTTGGGAGGAGTGGCGCAAACTGAAAAAATAAATATCAACAAATTATTTGATTGGAAGCCACCTGCTTGCCAATCGAACAAGCCAGAAATCAGAGTTGTTATTGTACTCTGCAGAGTTGTAAGTCGGGCCGGGCTTTTCGGGCCGGGTGCGGGCCTAAAGTTGACAAAAATATTTCTGGCTTGATTCGGGCCTGAGACGTGCTTTTTGTCTTAGGAGCACAAAAATATCATGAAAATAACTTGGTGACATTGCTAAATTCTTTAGACGAAACTTAACTCTCGGGTTTTTTTGAGCATGATTTGGGCTTCAAATTAGTTTTCGGGTTCGGGCCTGAACTAGTCGGCCCGTTTACAACTCTGGTACTCTGATTATGATCTATAAAAATAATAATAAGTACTGCAATATTGCTGCTGTGTAATTGACGTGTAAGCAAGCTATTGCTGGAAATTTTGTGTAAATACTGTAATATCCCCATTCACCGAAAATATTTTGAATGTTGGCCAAACGGAGTCGGAAGCTGCAAATAAACAAGTAAAGTATGTTTTTATGCTTGTATGAAATCGCTGTTACGACAAAGATGACAACACTTCCCGGTAGGGCTGCTATGACTTCGAAACCGTGTTATATTTGTTTGTTGGTGACATATTGAATTTGATTCCTTTGCACTAAAGTATGAAATATATAGGAAACAACAACATGCATAGCAACCCTAACTGCTAGGGATGTTTGAGGAGAAAATCTCCTCCATTCGTGGTAGAGCTGCTTTTGAAAAGTTGCCCACCCTACCATTGAGGCTAGAAAGAGGCGCTGAGATTTTTCGTATAATAGGCTAAACGCAAATATTTTTACAAAAATCAGTTGAAGGAAAAGGACTACTCCAAAAAGCTTGAAAAGTTTAGAAAGAAATTGGTCATTTTTCATAGTACTAGTAAAGATCAACTCAACTTCCTAATCAGCGGTACATGCTTTTTTTGTAATGAAAACATACCAAATAACTCTAAAAACAAAAAGAAACTAAGAAAGGTACAATTCTAAAGAACGCTAAAAATGATAAGCTCCTACTGGTACATTATTGCGTTAGCGTTTGCCAAAAAAAAAACAAACTTTTGAACTTTTTCTATATTTTGCAGGGGGTTTGTCCATTGTAGTCATTATAACTCTCAACTTTGCAACAGTGCCGTCGTCAAAGCAAACAAATTGACGGGGCACTAGCCGAAAGTGAAAAGGGCACTAGCTGAAGGTGAGGGAGCACCAGCCAAAGTGAGGAGGCACTGAATTAAACTGAACTTTTGCACAATGAAACTGATCTTGTACGGCAACAAATTATACGCGTTGCAAAATCTTTAAATTTTTGTATTCATGACTAAAAAAGAGACATATAAGGCTGGCAGCGTTTGTTATTACTGTTTTGGTATGCGGCTTATAATCGCTTGATAAATCCATTTGCAACAGTGACTGCAACCTAAACAATCTGCGCGTTTCACACGGGTTTCTGGGGGCTGAGCCTCCTGCTGCATGAAGCCATAAGGGTATCGGGCAAATCCTCCAGCCGCTGAGCATTTTTTTTATTTTCTAGCCAATTTAGAGTCATTTGAAATAACTGAATTGCAATTTTTTAGAAACCATTTTAATTGCAAACTCTTTAGCCAAAAGTTTGAGAAACTCACGTTTAGGGCGTAATAAAACTGCTTCGAATTGTTGCAGCTCACGATGTTAACGTTCTTGGTTTTAAAATTGTATTAATAACTATAGCCTTAGTACTAAATGACTAAATGGGTTCTGAGGTGTAGATTTTGGATGTTGAAGCTGCTGTTTGAAACTTGAACTTATCAACTTTCGATATTAAAAAAAATTTAATATTCTGCTGTGGCATAGGCAGGCTATAGACTATTTGCCACACATTGAATAGTTACGTGATGCTGCTAAAAAGTGTTTTAAATGAACTGAAATGGAGAGCACAAGCAACCGTGAGGAATGACAAGGCCCCCCTGCCCCTCCCTCGTAGAGACGGCGCTGCTCTACAGTAAACGATACCAACTAAAATCGTGCCAATCAAATTACCGTTTTTGAGCCCAAGTTATTTCGGTATTCTGTAAGATGCATCTACTGTAGCATTGTCTACCGAATTGGCGGATGATATAGGTCTACTTAGCAGAGGTGGAGTACTCGAGGACGACCTTGGCATCCAGGACGTCTTCGAGGACACATTTTGCAGTCCTTGGCCTTGATCTTGGCCTGGAAGGTCAAGTCCTTGGCCTTGGTCTCGAAGCCTCAAATCTTAAAAATATTCTGTTCTCGGCTCGAGGACCGCACTATATTTTGAAGTGTTAAAATCTTGAATTTTTTGGAAAACGTTTTTTTCTGGAGGACGTCTGAAAGATTTTTGTAAAGAGCTTTTTTTTTTTTTTTTTTTGAGAACACTTGCGCTGTGTCTTTGGTCCTTGGCCTCGAGCATTCCTGTCCTTGGCCTCGAGAGGGTCTGTCCTTGGAAAGGCTGTCCTTGGGCTTGGTCTCGGCCTCAGATTTTTTTGTGTCCATGGCCTCGAGCCTTGTGTTCTCGACTCCACCTCTGCTACATAGTTTGGTTTATCACAAGCATCAACTGATTATACTGTAAACTATGATTTTGCCAATAGTCTACTTGCAAATTTATAATAAGTTTTTTTGTTTTTTAAATCTAAACTACGGGTTAAAATAACAAAAGTAAGGTATTGTGTCACCAGTCGCTATAAACTTTCTTCCCATTTTTCAAATAATTATATTTCTATTGTCGGTTAATATATTTTCAAGGCGGCTTAAGTAGCTGCTTCTTCCATTCAGATATATCACCTAATACACCGGCAGCTGTTGGCTACTACTTGAGTTGATCGTCTTCTAACAAGATCTATCTACAACTTTTGCGGTAACTGAAGCAACTATTGGGTCTAGCGTGGCGCTTCATCTACTACAATTTGCTGCCATTGTTTTACTATAATAGTCCAACCATTTGGTCCGTTTCTATGAGATCATAGTAACACAATAACTATTGAAAGCGCAAAACTCAACTAACTGCACTGAAGAACTATGACAAAATTATGAGAAAGCTAAACCATGCATTGTTGACTTCGCTAGTTGGACCACTCGAGTAGACCAAGTAAAATTATCATAAAATAAATATTGCTGAGATTATAGAAATAGGGGAAACAAATCGTTATAGGGTGGGGCAGATTGTTAGGGCAAGAAAATCCCACCCCAGAAAACTTACAAAGGCCTCATTTGGCATTTACCTAAAAAGCGTATAAATGCTGAGGCGGGGTCTTTTGTAGGTGACAGCTTTGGTTACGTGTGGTTAGCGCAAAGAATATCTGTCATGCTAGTTAATTCGCTTTTGTTCCAATGCCTCTTTGAATTCGTGGCTGCTAAGCCCATAATTTCCAAACACAAGCTCAAATTTGCTTCTTAGCACACACAATAATACCTACATCGTAACGCACCGACTTGTAAAATGCTGCCTCATGAAGCCTCTTTCTATCTTTTGTCAGCTTGTCGCATCAGCAATCCGACAAAACAAACTTACGTTTCATACAAGTCGTGGCTAAGGGTTGTGGGCAATTCCACATCGGATTCGCAGGATTAGTTATCGTGTCGCATGTGCACTGGATCGGGTTGGTCGTAGACGCAAAGTTCGCATCGCACGTGTAAGTTAGCACGTGGCCCTCGAAGTAGTTAGCCTGCCCACCACCAGCAGGGGCTCCCGCGTTAGCGTATACTGGAAGGATTGTCGGACATACTAAACAAAAAACATTACAGTTAGCTAAATATTTCCTGTTAAACCGTTAAGAAAAAAACGTTCATCAACAGAAGATTTTTATTTGGTTTTCCAACAGAAACAGACAATTCAAACCGATGGATCTAGCGACAAGGCTAGCCCCTTGTATCTAAAAGACTTGAAATCATGCCACGTTCCTCTTAACTGCAGGTACATGTTTTGAAGCAATTTAGAGAAGGCGAATTTAATTGCGAACCTCACATTTTTCAATCATCAAAATACTTGCAAATTTCTACATTTTGATGCTTCAAGATTGAATGCAATTTGATTGCAATTACAACGCTCTTTCCAAAAAGGAGCTGCAAGAATGTAGCGTTAAATTTGCGTTGATAGCAAAGTAACCTAAGGCTGTATCGATGACATTTAATCTAACTGGAGTGTTACCAACAGTTGCCTGCTGTTGTCGTGTTACTCTAAACTTTTTGTTCCGTAACTACAAGCGATGAAAAGCTTGGTAAGTATACCACCAATAAAAAGATAAATGTTGCCTAACTGCAGGCAGTGGCACAACCATAGGGAGGGCTAAAAGACTTCAGTCCCTGCCACCTCAGCCAAGTCACTTAAATAAGTAACCCAAAGCACTATCGTTTAAACGTGTTTAGACTTCACCCCTAAGTAAGGAGGGGACTGAGGGGTTGGTCAATTTAATTTCTGCAAATAGCTTCCAATTTTAACACCGTAGTTCTTGCTTATTACTCCGAAAATGCACATAATCTGATTCAAATTGCGTAAAAATGACTAATTTTTCCAAAAAATTACGAAAGTTGCCCACTTCGCCCCCAACCCCCCGTCTATGACACGCGTGAATTGAACCAGTTTGCTCATTACGCCGCCCGATTGAGACATTTTTCAGACAAAAAAATATCTTTGGGTTAAAGCCCCCTACCCCTTAACGAAGTCCTGGAAGCGCGCCAGAGTGCTGATAACCTTGCTATGTTTGAAATTAATTTCACCTACCAACGCTCGCGATGCAAACCTTACTAGCAAATTTGTTCAAAATGATTTGGAATTTATTAATTCATGCCAAAGATTATTAGTAGTATTGCACAGTAATTTTTGTTGTTGTTGTTGAAGTTTGAATGTCAAGCTCTGCATACCGCAATATTATTTATATGTCATGTTTAGTTTCAGGTTTTGGCAGAATTTTATACATTTTCGCTTTTGTTTATCGGAAACATAAAAGCGATTTAATACCACGTTGCTTGGGTCGTGCTGGTTAAAAAGTAAGCCTTGTTTAAACCTTTCAATCCTTTACGTTTTGAACCAAACTAAGCGGCGTTGCTTTGTGTAAAAGTTTAAGTTTTTATCATACTGTATAAGAGCATCATTGGCTTACTGAGGTTGCACGTGGGTGCAGGCATAGTATACATTCCACCCATGTTGCACATGTTGCTTGGGATCCCGACTAAAGCTCGCATTGCATCAGGACAGGAATAAGCTACCGTCATGCCGACATTAAGAATAGCAGGAACGGGCGCCGTGAGAGAGTCCGCGTTAGGAAATGGAGAACCAGGAAACAGCGCTGTGTCGCAAGCTGAAAATTGCGATAGTAAATAAATACTGCATTATCAAGTCTTAAACTAGTATGTAACGGTCTAGTAGCAACTTGATTATTACGTATCTTATAATTCTCACAAACTTGATTTAGGAAAGCACAATAAGCTGCATACGTAAACTGTAGAAGTTATATGTTTCATACCTGCTCGAACCCATATACGCTTAAATCTTACAAGGAACGGTGCCAAAAAGTAACAATTCTGTTGATCTTTTACAAATAGATTTTGGATAAACTGCGCTTGAGGAGCTAAACGATCTTTTAAAAAGGGTATCCTAAGCCCTCAAAGAAAAACTCTTTTCAGAAAGTCCTTTGCCAGAAAAACATTTTCCAGAACGTTCTTTTTCCAGAATTTACATTATTTGTTAAAAATCACACCTGTCATATTGAACATTTGCCTGAAATTACATTTGCCAAAATGAACACTTGCCTGAAATTACATCTTCCAGAATGACCTCTTAAATAAAATTACATTTTCCCGAAAACTTATTTTCCAGAATTTGCACTTGTCAAAATTTACAATAGCTTGAATGTTTTCCCAAAAACGTATTTTCCAGATTTCATACTTACTCTAATTTACATTTGGCCAAAATTACATTTTTCCGAAAACTTATTTTCCAGAAATTACACTTGCAAGAATTTACACTTGGCCGAAATTGTATTTCCCCGAAAACATGTTTTCCAAAATTTACACTTTTTAGAATTTACATTTGGTCGAAATCACATTTTTCCGAAAACTTATTTTACAGATATTACACTTACTTCAAAATTTATTTTCTAAAAACTATCTTTCATTCGAAAAATTACACTGTATTTATGTTATTCATTTCTAATAAACAAAACAGACTTTTGGTTGAAATCTAGCGACCGAGCAGTAAGAGTTAGCTTACTAAGTAAAAGATATAACCTGGCTTAACCGTCTACAGTATTTGCCTTCATAAGTTATGCTTTAAGCGAAAAAAAAATTAGCTATTAAACTTCGGTCAAAGCATAGGTATAGTATTGTGTTTTCATGTTCACTGAGACAAGGCAAGATCATTTATTAGAGGTAAAGCAAGATCCTTTTCAATAAATTTAAGTTCAGGCTGGCCTATCTTAATTTTTTTGCCAATTTTTGTGGTTATGCTTGAATTCATTTGTTTTTAATATTTGTCCTTGAATTCTGAAAACGCTCATGCCAATTTCAAAGACCATGTTTTTAAAACTTTTTTCGTATTTAATTTTAAATGCTCTGTCAGCTTAAGTAAAAACTTTTTTCTTCGTTTGCAACATCGTAAAAGTGCAAGCGCGAAAAACAGCAGTCAAGTATTTAGAAGTTGCCTGCGCAGTGCGCAGCAGCACTCTATGATTTCGTAATCGTTGCAATGTTTTGCTTGTAAACACTGAAAAATCACTAAAATTTCATCGCTTTGAGTTAGTATAGAATTTAGTTGCTTTTCAGATTTGAATTTTTTTATTTTTTTGTTTGTTCTTAATTTTTCTTGGTACTGCTGAGCAGAGATGGAACAGGTCAGAATTTTCTCCACCCGACCGGTAAACTTCAAAATCTACGCCGGATGACCGGATGGTCAACCGGTTTCTGACCGACCCGGTAGACCGTTTTTTTACAGAAGGTATTTGTTCATTGTTTAATGCATTTAATGAAAAATTTTAAAAAGGGGCGCCATGGGGTGAGGTGTTAAAATTTGTCATTTCGGACGGGGGTCTCGGAACAAAATTTTTGCATTTTTTACAAAAATAACTCAATTTTGAGACCCTTTTAGTTTAAATTTTGGTTTAAAAGACTTGTTTTAAGCAGCGCAAAACGTGCACAAAATAAGTATAAAAATAACCGGAGGGCACTAGCTAAATTATTTGATGGTCTTTTTAATAAATTATCAGACGTTTTTTTAATGATATTATGCGTAAAGCCAAGGAAAAAGGCTAAAATTTTTTAGCTATTGGTGACAGATTATTTGCAAATTGCCGAGCAGCAAATATTGAACTGTTATGGCATTGGCTAGAAAATATTCGAAATATAATGTGCCCCAGCAGTTTGTAGAAATGCTACTTCAGAACAAACCATGGCTAGTTAGATATAAAACAATAAGAGCTATGTCTTTCTTGCCCGGTCTAGAGTGTGGTAAGTTTCAGTTGAAAAGAGCAGCTCAAAGCGGCAGTTTTTTAGCATGTACTAAAAAATCTGAAATCTGTGCCACTTCTATTCTCAAGCTAATTAAAATGATGCAGAATACCAGGTAGCGTAATTCTCTTTCACATGCACGTTCTATTATAATCTGATTGCGCAATTTTATCGTATATTCTGCACTTCTTTGCTTTGGGCCGTGGCACATTCGAGGGCATTGCACAATGCCCCTCCATAAATACGCCTCTGGATGTGCATGTCTTAATGGTCACAGCATATTAATTACAGCTTGAAACCATTCAACAAGTTTTTCTAAAATTGCAATTGTAATTACATTTTATTCACCAAGTTCTCTTGGCCAGGAGACAGCGAAGGGACCTGTCGGTCTTCGAGTTAAGCTGCCACCTGCCCACATGTCTATCACACACAGTGGAGGCTTCACACCGTCCTATTTATTGCTGGACGTCAAGCAGGGAAGCTGTGAATATCAATTTTTATAGTCTTTGGTTTGACCTAACCGGGAATCGAACCCAAGTTTACCGTTTCAGTAGCAGACGCTCTATCCACTCGACTACTGATCGGAAAGGTGGGGTTTGTTGAAACTGTTTTTTTATAAAGAGTTTTATTTGTAATAAAATTTATATGTATATTTCGGTTGGTGCTTAGATGTCTTTTAGTTGCAAGAAAGGAGAATTTGACTGGTGTTTCAGCCGGCTTGACCAGCCGGTCAAAGAATCTCGACCAGACCGGCCACCCGACCAGACCGGCCACCCGACCGGTTTCCATCTCTGCTGCTGAGGTTGGCATTGATCTAAAATTTTGAGCAAAATTAAGCCTCCAGTTTTTATGAAATATTATTGTTTTAGTAAAAACATGGTGTAATTCACCTTGCGTTCGCGACAAAAATTGAAACAGCAGGTGCAGTACAATTAAGCAGCCAAAATCTACATCAGCTGCAAAGCCAGCAAAACAACATTCGCTTCATTGCTTGGAAAAGATTTCGCGCTTTACTCAAAAAGAAGCAATGTCGTACATTCGCGCCACAAACTTTATAGAATTCCTCGTTCAAATCTAAAAAGAAAGCCACTCCTACAGATAGCTCAATTATGACGTCAATTTCTGTCATACACAATTCATACAACTTAGAACATTTCATTCGCAGGTAATGTAAAGGTAGTAAGGAGGTAAGTGATTCCTTGTGGTTACTTCACAATTGAAATGAACGAGCCTTGCTCCAGCAAAAATTGACGGCATAATAATGATTAACTTAGAATGAATGGTTTTGTCAAGATTGTCGTTGCGGAGGTTACTGGAGTGCAACTACAATCATAGGTCGCAAATTGCGAGTTTTATTGAACTATACATTTTTATGATTTTCCAGCTTTTATATAAAAAAACTGAAACTTTCCCACTTATAGCCACATGCGACATAGCCCATTTACACAGCTAGTTTCAATATGCTTTGCACTGCTAATTTGTTTGTCACGTTTAAAAGCATTGATTTTTAACAACAGGCCTAAAATTAACTCATTTATGTAAAAACTCCACTATTTTCGAGCGCTGAGGCCTCGACCCCAGACCTCCGGCGGCTGGGAGTTCCAGACCTCTCAAACAGTCTTTCCCTTTATTGCAGATTTCTGGCAATACGCGCCTGGCTTCAAATATACAATGCTTGTGTTGCTAATACTTTCGTGAATTTTAGATACTATCAAAATACCATCACAGTATAAATATCATATAGTAGGTTCACTCAATTGTAACGTGTGTCCGCATTTTTTGAGATCCAAGCAAAACTTTCGAGTCAATTTAAAACGTCATAATAGTGACATGGTGAGCAGATTTCAATGATGCCTTATAATAGAAATTGTTCTGAAATTTTTTTAATTTTGCCTAAACCTTATAGAATTAAATCCTTTCCCATTTTTTACGGCCCTAATTGTTGAAGAGCACCATTTATCACAACTGTCATGCTCCTGACGTAACTTGACGTAGCTTTCGTTGTGCTCTTTGGATCGAAATAAAATTGGTGCCATCAAATCTGTTTAAGCTCGGGCTTTAATTTGTTTCATTTGCTACGTCAGTTGTGCATGACGTCACTAAGTCACAAGCGTAAGTATAATCCAAAATTGAAACTTTTTCGTTCTTTCGATAACATTAGTTATGTGGGTTTTGCTCGCGTTTGACACCCAACAGTTTTGTTTTGCCCAAAACTTGCTCTGCATCGTCAACTAGTTTTCCTGCTATTTTCGTTTCAATTGCTGAAGGATTTGCGAAAATATAGTTGGTTGCTTGCATGACATGGTCAAGTTATAACGATAAATGCAGCATTTAAAAGCCTTTGTGCTTTAACGGATACAACTTAATTGTTACGTCATGTTCAAGAACAGACTGCTTCAACTTAAAAGTAATGACGTAACAATTACAGTAAGTTGTATCCGTTAAAGCATACGAAACAACTGACGTAGCAAATGAAACAAATTAAAGCCCGAGCTTAAACAGATTTGATGGCACCAATTTTATTTCGATCCAAAGAGCACAACGAAAGCTACGTCAAGTTACGTCAGGAGCATGACAGTTGTGAAAAATGGTGCTCTTCAACAATTAGGGCCGTAAAAAATGGGAAAGGATTTAATTCTATAAGGTTTAGGCAAAATTAAAAAAATTTCAGAACAATTTCTATTATAAGGCATCATTGGAATCTGCTCACCATGTCACTATTATGAAATTTTAAATTGACTCGAAAGTTTTGCTTGGATCTCAAAAAATGCGGACACACGTCACAATTGAGTGAACCTACTATATGATATTTATACTGAGATACCGGCTTTGTAAGAATAGTTTGAAAATCGCTCTTATTTATGTTAAACACCAAGAATATTTGAAATCTAACTTTGCCTGTCAAAATTAGTTACAAGACGTGAGAAAATGTCCTCGTTTGCTCCTCCTTTTCTAGGCGAAACTTAATATATTTTGAAAATGAACAAGCACAGTTATATATTTTCGTAATGCAAATTCTATCTATAATGGAATTTCGGGGTAATATGCATAATTTCTGAAAAAATATTTTTGGGGAAATGTAACTTCGGCCAAAAGTAATCTTTGAAAAATATAAATTCTGAAAAATAAGTTTTAGGGGAAATGTAACTTTGGCCTAATGTAAATTCTGACAGTGTAAATTCTGGAAAATAAGGTTTCGAGAAAATGTGAATTCTAGCGAGTGTAAATTCTGTTTGGGAAAGTGTAACTTCTAGCAATTATCTTTTCAGCCTAATGAGCTTTAAAGAAAATGTAATTTTTGACGTGTGCACGTTCAGAAAATGTAATTTCTGCTAGTGGAAGCTCAGGGAAATGTACATTTGGGACAAAGCTTTTTTGGGCAAGTGTTTTTCCAGAAAATGTAATTTATGAAATGTGTCTATGGTCCCATGAAAAGCGTTTGCAGACGTACGTTTGCAAATTGTGCAGCGCAGCGGTAAGGCGTCCGCCCAAACACAATAAGTTGTGGGTGTGGTTTTATGTTATACAGTACGTCGCAAATTTCGTAACACCTATATCATGTCGAAAAAAAGCGATATTTTGTATTGGAGCCGAATTCTTGTTTGCTTTTTTGAAATTTATATAAATACTTTTTTTTCCCAATCTTATTTTACACGGAAGGAGAGGGGCATTTTTTTCTTTTTCTAGAGCTTTTCAGAGTAAATCTCTTCAAAGATAAGTCTTTGATTTTGAATCAAATTGACTTGGAGTCAAATTACATCACAAATAACTCCTGAAGATTTCAAGTTGCTAAAGTGACCGAAAGTATTCCAATTTCAAAGTTTCCCAAAGTCGCGTTTCAAATTCTGAGCATTATTTGGCCAAAATTAAAATTACATAACGTCATGAGTGATTTTTGCAAAATCAATGACTTTGAATTAGGCATTTTATGATTCAGCATCAAAAAGCAAACCTAAAGTGTGTAAACGAATTTAAACCACCTTTAACGTCATCGCAAAAATAACAACATTTTCGACAACATGACAGTGACGTCACAATGATAACGTCAATTTTTCTGAAACTCAAAACCAATTTTTCTGAAAATTTTTGATTTAGGAGTTAGAATAGGAAAAATGACACTTTTTCCCCTTCCGTGTTTAATACGTTGGGCAAATACTTCGTGCAAAATAGGGATAAAAACTGAAACAGATTTTTATACTTGTATGTAAAAATCAAACGAAGTCGAAAACTTTAAAAAACAACTGAACAACTGCATTATTAACAACCGTGTTTTTAAATTAATAAACAAAAAGTTTTGTATCCTGAGAACCAACAAAAACACGTATTGCGTTTGAGTGTCGATGACGTTGCAGCAATTTTATCGTTGTCTTTATTCTCTTTAAACCGATTTCAAACAATCGTGATTAAAGCACGTGCGTATTTCTCAGTACAAAATGCGATAAAAAAAGAGGCAACATTAACTTGCCAAAAAAATTTATGGTTTTTAGATGCATTAAAATGGTTTAAGTTTGACCCGTCTGAATGACAGGTATCTTCATCAACCTGGCATTGAGCTCAATCAATGGCATGTTTTTTCCAATTACCGTACGTACAGTAGGTAGCAAAATTTTTGTCATAGGCCAGTTTTGCTCACCAATTCGTTAATCCAAAGTACTGCAATGCTAATCATAGTGATTATCGCATAGTTTGAAAAAAGTTTTAAAAAAAAACACTCAAAAAACGTTGTTTTGCGATGTATCTCATTTCATAATTTGCAATACTAAACGACTTTTTACAAGTACAAAAATGAACTAACCTACAAGAATCAACCTTGTCCATTTATTTTGCAAAAAATATGTGAAACAATTCTAAACTTCATAGAGCTATGCAGCGCTGTTTCAGACCGTCAATTCTCATCAGCATGGTTCAAAACAAGTAGCTGAGATTATATCATCCACGCAAGTGAAAGAAACAACTCATAGCTGAGTATTCCTACCACTTGCAAATAGAACAATATTAGCTGGTTCGTGATTATTTCTTGAATGAAGCGTAAACAATAGCTGCAATAACGTCGTATCACTAAAACCCTTCAAACATCACAGCAATTACTGCAGCCCTTCGAACAACGATGACATCACAGCACTTACTGCAAGTTGGTAAAGCAGCTGTAGCAGCAACCGACCACGTGGCGAAGGCCGCGCCAGTGTCCGTGCACGTGTTGATTTCTGGAGCGTTCGGGAGGAGAGCGCCGTTACACGAGTATATAAACGAATCTCCATCAAGGAACTGGTCAGTGAGGGCAGTGGCTGGAATGGTCACCGCGTTGGCTTGAGCGGCGACAGGCGCTGCACAAACTAAGCACAACAATTTAAAATTAAAACTGCAACATCTTGACGTCCTTCGTGGTCGACTCCTGGGAAGCCATGTCAACTGGGAATACCTTTGAAAAGATAGCTGGGAATACCTTTGAAAAGATAGCTGAGGGCTGCCGATGAGAGCTAAAAGCTCGAAACAGCGCTGTCCAGCTCTGTGCTTAATTTAAAATTAGTCAACTGAGTTTTTACGGTTATTTTTATAGCATTTTTTAATTAATTTTTTGTTTATCAATTTATATCATGTGCTAATTTCAAAACAATTTCCTGTAAAAAATATTTTAGAGAACCTGTGTTCAAAATACTAACAAAACTATTACATTTGTGTCTCGAGTTAAAGGAATTTCAGTCAATTACACGAGAGCAGAAAAACGGTAAGCATCGGTCTCAAAATGAAGCTCAGCTTTTTCTCGTAGAATTCCACGTAGTTACGATAAAGCTTTTTCTCGTACGTGAAATCACCACTTGGGGTAGGCACTGGGCAACAATTTTGTTGGCTGATGTAAAACCAAACTATTTTCTTTGCTTCAGCTGACAATAGATTTGCCGTGTTGACGATAGCTTTGCATCTTCAAGCTGGAGAGCGACGTTTGCGAATCCGTGGTAACACTACGTCATCTTTTTGATCTCAAGTTTACGTTTGAGAAAGAACATGATAGAAAACTTTTTGTTTTATACATTCTAAGTGAAAAAACTGAACTAAAGGTTGATACGAATTTTCAATTAACCAAAAGCTCACTTTATTTAGTTAAAATATCTCTGGAAACTTTTTAGTTAGCGAAATCTAAAATTTACTGACAAAATAGTTGCTTTTATGACGTCACCAACAGTAATTTGACTCGATGATCTAATGGCCTTAAATTTTTTTTTTGCTTCACGCAATGAATAGTATTTAATTACATCAGTTATATTATTGCTTTACTGAGCAACCAAATAAACTCGTCTTGAATCCATGCCCTTACCTTTCAAGCAAGTCGTGGCTAAGGGTAGCGGGCAAACCCACATCGGATTATTAGGATCAGTCATCGTGTCGCACGTGCATTGAATCGGGTTGTTCCTGGACGCGAAGTTCGCATTGCATGTGAAGATTAGCACGTGGTTGTGCAAGTACGCAACCTGGTTACCTCCGGTAGGGGGGGTCATGGCGTTCGCATAGACTGGAAGTGTGGTGGAGCAACCTGAATAACGAGGAAATGTTTACCACTCGCAAAGGTCGTCGTCTTTTTGGACTGCACTGGAAATATAGTTAAAGACGATTTGCTTGAAAAAATATAAACTTGCCAATTTTTCTTGTTCTTGCAGGCGAGGTGTACAGCACAGGTTAAGATACTGGCCAGTTTTTTTTTGTGGTCAGTTTCTTAGTCTTCATTGATAGTTGAAGGACCTTGTATGGCAAAGAGTCGAAGTAGTCGGCAATTATAATGAATAGAAAGGTTCGCAAATTAAATCGCTTCCACCGCAAATAAATGATGATATTTTTTGGCTCTAACAATTTATATCTGACAAAAAATAAAACAAAAGATTTAACTTTCGATTTAAGGCTACCTCTAATTTTTAGTAAGACCTATACCGACTGTAAGAAATGCTGTTGTGTTTCATCGTCGCTGGAAAAACGAAAACAGTCTACCGATTTGGCCCCACGCAGTATTTATAATCAAGCAAACTCGTCGTTTCTAGTTTCTTTTGCATTTGATGCCAAGAAAATAAACTCATAAGCAAACAAAACTATTTTACTTCCAGTCATTTAAAAGTTTTAGCTATTTTTGCTTTGTAAATTTTATGAAAAATGAAATTAAAGCACTACATGTATATTTGCTACAAAAATATGAACAAAATTGTTGTCTTGAACTTAAAGGCCTCAGCCGGCAATTAATGAAAAATATTTAATCTTCTAATACGCAGCAAAAGGAAGTACAATTTGAAGCATGACAGGAAAGAGTTAGATGGAACTGAATCGAACGATAAATTAAAAAGTAAACTCTACAAAAACATCTATTATACATATTAAATCATTCCCCACATAACCGCAACTAAACATGTTACTTAGGGAGGCTTCCGAAAAGACAAGCCTAGCAAACGCTAGCGCGATTTCCATACAAAGGCACGGAATGAAAAAAAGTCCAAACTTTTGCTCTTCGCGATACCTGAGCAGCAAATACCGGCTTTTCTTAAACAACATTTTGCGATACTCTATTTTAGGGGTTCGTAACTGAGGATAAATTTTTACCAAGGAGTAAATTTGCTGAATTGTGAACTAAACAAACTTCAAATTTTAGTATTAAAAATAATAGTGTAGCACTGAATTATAATTTATACGTGAAAGTAAGTTTAATTTATCTATACGCAAGTGTACTAGCATTTTCATTTCAGCTTTGTAAATGTGTTGCATTTTTACGGTTGATATGTTCTGTGGTATACCATACAAAAAAGAATGTTTTACTTTTCTTCACTAGAAGCCATCAAGAAGATGGGGGTAAATGTTATACTTTTTTACTTTTGACAAGGGGTAAACGAGACAAAAAAGTTGACGTTCCTCTGCTCTAGTTCCTTCAAACCGAAAAAAAAAATGTATTTGGTAAAAATGATAGCGATTAAAAAATAACTGTTTTTGTTTGGCAAAAAACAATGCCATGGGTTAATGATTATTGACTAAATAATACGACCAAAAGAAATGATGCTAAAAACATAAAACAATATAAAGACACCCAATTTACAGTTTTGCAAATGAGGCTACGATTGCTTAGTTTCAAACACCCACGTTAACCAAAGATTTTACACACAAATGCTGTAGATTTGAAAGTTTCAAGTCAAAAATTTGTTTCACAAAGTACCAAGTGGCCAATTTACGTATAACCTCATAGCAATCAGATTAAAAATTATAATTTTGGGAGCCGAGATAAACCGGACGGCCTGAAAAACTGACGAAAAATGAAATAAAACTCGCACTTACTAATCTACTGTGTTCTGTTCAAAATAAAACGTGTCGACTAAAACTTAAAAAAATATTTTGAATCTTGTTCAAATCAAATAACTTTGTTTTAATAGATTAAAACTGCCCAAAATAATTGTTAAAATACAAAATAAATTTTTAAGCATAATATTGTCCAAAATTTTTCTAATTTTGCTAAGCGTTTATCAAAATCAAAGACTAACAGTGCTGGATTTCAATTAGGCTATTGTGACTACCGGCAGGTAGACATTTCTGATCAACCACGCCTCCATAAAATTGCTCAGCTACGAGTGTGATTATCTACAGTACATGTTACGTCCAACTTTTCAATAATCTTGCTTCATCTTTTTCAACAAATTGCGCAGAGCATAATGTCCAGCGCCAGCAAGTTTTGCTTTCAGATACAAATGGTTTTTTCTTGGTCAAGTTTTTTAAAGTCCCACGCATTAATGAAACCTTCCAAAAATTGACATATTATTGTAAACTTGCGAACTTGTATAAGGTAGAACATCCTTCTTTTTATGAAATGTTTTAATTATTGCAGATATGTTGAAAGGCCAAAAATATGTAAATACACTGCTTGAGATTCTCTCCTCTAAAAGCCATAGCAAGAGCTGGCGCTTACCAATGGTGCAAATGGGCTGGGCCATATACATTCCTTGGCCGTCGCACTGGTTGGTGGGGTTGCCAAATAGAGTGTACGTAGGATCCGTGCACATATAAGGAACTGCATCACCAACCGGAAGCACGGCAGGGACGTTTGCGTCGAGTGAATTTGGGCCGGGGTTGCCAGGAAACAATGTTGTGTCACAAGCTGAAAAATACAAACTAATTACCTTGATCGAATGAGAAAGAATATCAAAAAAAATATACGACTTTGCAGACTTGCAAATGTCGCAGCAGCAGGAGGCTGGCAGTGAAATTCCTAGGCCAAGGTTTTCACTCTCATGCCTTTGCAACTCCTTAACTAACTGCGGCAGAGTGTGCTAGGTAAGTCTTGTGGTCTTGCTGACTTCAGGGTTGGAATGTTTCCTTGAAATAAATAAAATTTAATATTGCATGCGTCACTGTTTTTAGTCGTACATTGCTTTTTCTCTTTTGTTTTTTTGGGTGTTCAATCATTTATTCATCTCTACATCCATTTGTCTATTTACTTATTCATTTGATTATCACGTATTAATTTATCAATGCGCCTACTTAACCATTCACTAGTTTCAAGATAGTTTCAGTAAACTGTTCACAGAATAAAGCCCCCAAGATTACCAATTTCTTTAAACTTACTGCAGGTTGGCAAATCAGCTGCAGTGGAAACTGACCACTGGGCCGGTGACGTTCCAGTGTCCGTGCACATGCTGACTGTGGCATCGTCCGGAATAAGGTTACCGTTGCATGAATACAAGATCGAGCTTCCAGCCAGAAACTGGCCGCTGATATCGGCAGGAACTGTCACCGCGTTGGCTTGAGCTGGCACGGGCGCTGCACAGACTGTTCAAGATAAAACATACAAATTCAAACTCAAGAAATATTCAGTGAAATTGCTGCTCAATACGAGGCAGATGAGCTTTCATCACAAAGTACGACTATTTGAAACTCAATACTTAAATTCAAACTTCAAGAAATTGTTTTTAAATTGCGTGTAACTTTATTTTAAAGTACGTTATGGCTATCAGAAAACTGCTCCACAATTTTTAATCAGCAGGACTATGAACGTAAAATACCCTTGGAAAAATTTTAAGCAGGTTTTGCAGACTTAATGGTAGTTAAGCTGCAAAGAAATTTTGCAGATTTGCATCAAATTTTTTATTTGAATCCACTCAAATTAATAATGAAGTTAATTTTTTAAGGTTGTTTTGAATTTTAATTGACAAATTTTAAATGTGGTCGCAACAGAGTTAGGTAAAACTAAAATATCAAATCACGATTCGTTACAGCTGGGATTCTCACGGAGCAACTTAAAGACAAAAAAATAAATTTTACAATTTAAATTCTTCGTATTGTCTATGAACCGCAATATTTTTGCAACCTTCGGCCCAGGCTGCTACTGAACAACTCGTACACAAAAAATTGAAAAATAATTGAGTAATATTTCAAAACAATAATAATTAAGTTAGCCATATTGCAAAGCTAGTAGGTTAAACGCCCAACATAATGTATACTCTATATCTTTCATTTTGCCGCTACAACCTATAGTATTAGGTGGAATAGTTTGATATTGGCCCAAAAAAGCTAACGACCCTCGGCAATTTTTCAAGTATTTGTTTTAATGCTGGTGGATCACTTTCTGGAGCAGGTAGCATAGTTTTTGAAAAGTTTCTGTTAGTTACTGGAATTCGGAAAGGATCGCATCGATTCGGGAACGGTTAGAGAGATTTCCCAAATTTTACTGCAGTTTCAAATGCCTATGCCCTTAGGTTATTTGTTTGATAGTCAATATGCTGTTCCAACTAACCTTACTGATAAGACTCCATTAATTTTAGTCAAATCAGGGAAGTACGGTATTTAATCCATTGTCCTTTTGGGGTAAAGAAGCTTGTTTTGTGCATTCTTCGTTGCCATAGTAATATTTTTTTTGGAAAATATTTGTTTGAATGTTCTTTTTGACTTAAAAAAGTGAATCCAGACTATATTTTTGAATCTACAATTGAAATCCCTGTATGATAAATTGATACTGTCGAGTTTTTTTCTTGTCAAGTCCCTGTTTTAGGTACTGCTGTAGCCTTTATTTTGAAGAGCAAGAAGAACAATGAAAAATTTTAACTATTTCGCTCAGGGTCATAAAATATCTTGGAGTCTTAATCTGAAAATAGAACAATTAATAGTAACTCACTTCTGCGGCAGGTATTTGCTAAGTCATTTGGCGAGCAAACCCATCCTGGATTATCCACACCAAGGGATGCGTCACACGTACACATAATAGGGGTGCTTGATGACGCAAAGTCGGTGTCGCACGTGTAGGTAAGCACGTGACTATTAGAGTAGCTAACCATGTTGCCTCCTGAAGCGAGAGCACCATTGGCATAGACCGGAAGAATAGCTGTGCAACCTAAACGATATAGTTAAGATGATGAGCATATTTTTGCCAGCGTCAACCAGTAAATGGCAATAGCAGTAGAAAAATAAAAAGCACCAAGAAATGATATAACAAAAATGCAGAACACAGAGTCTAGGCAATAAAGTGGCAACACTTACCACCGGTCGGCTCACATGTAGGAGTCGGGTTGATGTACATTCCTTGATTGTCGCACTCGTTGCTTGCTCCAGCCGGTGTGAGAGCGTAAGTTGGATTCGTGCACATGTAGAAAACCGACGTGCCGACTGCGAGCGGGTTAGGAACGTTTGCGTCTAGACCATTTGTGCCACCATCGCCAGGGAACGCAGTGACGTCACAAGCTGAAAAGTTTGAGATTATTTGGTCATACTAACACGAACGTACTGTACTAATTCAATAATTGACAACTATTTTAAATTTTATGAGCAAAATTAGTGCAATGGTAGAAGAGCGGCTCGCCCAGTTTGGATAACAACCAAACTAAATAAAACAGTTATAACTTGATAAACCAAGCTTAACTGAAGGTTGATATCGTGTTTATATTTGAAGCTACCAAATTTGTTTATCGCTTCATGAAAAAAATTACTGGTTCTTTTTGCAATGGCTTTTGCAAAGCAAATGATCTTCAAATATTTCCGCAAATGTTAGAGTATTCTTATGCAATGATTTTAAACCTAGCTAAAAATGTTATTACCTTCTTAGCACAAAAATCAGCCGCCTGCTTTTCGTGCCATCACAAGTTATCCTTGCTTTCGGGGACAAGAGTAGATAATGCACTAACTAATGATGGGTGTAGTTTTAAAATTTTTCATAAGGTCGCAATTTACAAAAACGGAGAAACTACTACATTCACCCATACTATTGGAATAATTTGCGTTTATAATATCAAAGAGGGTGGTTGCTCAACTCGACAACTGCTTTAGCAAATTTTCTATCGTTTTTTTAACTACGACAAATAAATTTTACTTTGATCTGTTTTACGCGATAAAATAAAATTGATTTTAGCTAACAGGGTTAGGGTCACCACTCAATCAATCAAAATGACTGGCTAGATTGTCTATCAATATTTTCTAATTGTTCTTAGGCCTGGCCACTCCTGCATTGTTTTTAAGAAATTCAATATAAAATTCAAGAACGGCCTAAAAAGTTTTTCTTTATCAAAGTACCAAATAGCCTATTGATTGTTGGTGGGAGGGGGGTCCTGGGACTGGAAAATCAGGATCTGGAACATAGGTCACATACACTTGTTCCAGTATGTGAAATAGTTTTTGGTTTGTGTAGTGCTTTTTGTGATAACCCATGTTTACATTATTGCTGCGACAGTAGACTTTGATGACCGTATAGTCGGTTTCGCTGTTCTAATTAATAATTGAATTAAAAATTGAATTGAATTGTGTCAGTTTTTCCTGTTTCGTTTTTTTAATGCTGTACGTAGTTACTAGTGCGTTGCAGAATGAAAAATGAATGAATTAAAGCGCTAAATTCTGCCCCTGTTGTAACGCTGTAGTTGCATTTCCAGAAAAGCAATAATGCACGTGCTACACAATAAATTTGCCGTGTTGGTTTTTAATGTATCCAAAACAGTTAAAATTTTGCTTGAGGTTAGTGTAATTTAAAAAATTAACGACCAAGACTATAAATTTGTAATGCTTTCAAAAAGTATAACACAAAGAGTGTTGTCGCTTGAGGGTTTATTTCAAGAGTAATTAGTAAACTTCTTTACGGTAACGCAATAGCTTATTAAATTACAGCACTTACTGCAAGTTGGTAAATCAGCTGTAGCAGCAACAGACCATGTGGCAAATGGCGGTCCATTGTCTGTGCACATGTTGATTTGTCCAGTGGCAGGGACGAGGGCGCCGTTGCACGAATACTCAAACATGTCCCCGGCAAGCCATTGTCGAGTAAGAGCATTGGCTGGAATGGTTACTGCATTGGTTTGGGCGTCGACAGGAGCTGCACAAACTAAACAAAGATATTAGATTTACATCAACATTTCCATGTTACTATTAACAACAACAATACTCGATTAATGCATTATAATGCCACTTTCAAAATATATTTATTGATTTCAAATGCTTACCTCCTGTGCATGATAAACTTTTCATCGAGAGGCCATTACATGTTCTGTATTAATGCACATACCTTTGTCCGTTTTCACGCGTCGATTGTTAGTGAAATAAGCCCACGTGCTCGTCACTTGCAAAGCGAGAATCGGAATCAGAATGCGACTGCTTATTTCTCAGTGCAACCAGTCAATCGAGCGCCCGTTTATTGCGGCAAACGCAATTTTCTTGTGTTATTCAAAAAAGTAGATTCGCAAGCTGGTTCTTCTTCCGGCAGTCAAAAAAAGTATTGTGTTTGCGAAAAAATTGACAACATTGCAGACATGGGTTCGAATCCCGATTGTAGCCTTTTTTTTGACTAACGAAAGCAGATCCAATTTTTGATGCTACGTTTTCAATTGTTCGTCCAGTATCCCAATGACGCTTCACTTCGGTGTACGGTTCAGGTTTTCAATCCACGACTGACTGATTTTACACGAAATTTTCTTTGCTTTTTATTATTATGAGTAGATCGGAAAATTAAAAAAAAAACTAAGTCTAAGCCAACACGAAATGAACGATGATATGAAATCCTCCGCAAATCTATCCCGGTAATCGATCATAAAACTGCAATAGCAGCCTAATGCAGCTGTTTCTGAGAAACCTACGTCTTAATGATTAGGCTAGCTGAATATTTAACCGCAGCAATAACCGAGCTAAAATTGCGCAGTTTACCACTCCCAACACGTTCGTAGGGCCAAACACTATCTAAAGCTAACAATCACAAAATAGCCGCTTCTATTGTTAATTGTTGACCTAGTCGCCATGGCCGATAATTCCGCTGGTTGCTTCAATCTATAACGACTATGGTAGTAGTTTCAAGTTGATACCTAGTTAGCAAATAACGCAGAAGATATCTTTCATGCAAAAATTGTGACTCTGACAAAATGTCTTTCTAACGTTGGAATTGTAAATCGATAAAGTAGTAAGCAGTGCCACTACTTGAAAAATTTATTTTGATAGATTTTCTTCCACTGTGAGGTAGCATTTCATTCACTTATCTGCTTTCCCAATAGGCTAGTGTTTCATCAACATCTGAATTCATACATAGCATATTTCAGCAGCGCTCATGAACGATCAAACCACACACTAGAGGAATTTCTGCCCTTCCCATCGTTTTCCTCTTCTCCGATTACTTTGATCAAAGTCTAACTACAAGGTTACCAGATATAAAATTCTTAACCGGTATCACACTGGCACTCCACTTTGTTAAATCGCATTACGCCAGCATCACTGTACATGAGCACCATATATGTATGACATCTCATACGCAATTTCAACAACAGTACACTATTGACAGATTTCAAAATTGTTTGTTATCGCCAAGTTGGCATAACTGTGTAAATGCCCACTACAAATTTTGAATGCTAATCGCAAATTGATTCTACTTGCTAGTAAAGCAAATTGCTATCTCGTATGAGCGCTTCGCACTTTTGTGGTCTCCTTATGCACCGTACTCTATTTGTATGCAATTCTATATTCCTAATGTGGATTTTTCTTTGTTTGAGTGTACTGGTACATGAATAAACTGAGACAGACTGACTGACTACTGTTTGTAACTAATGTTGATAGCTTTCAAAATTAACAATATTTGCTAGCTTTAAAACGAATGGCGTGGCAATATAAAAATAAATAAATAACAAAAAACTGTTCATTTATTGTGTAGCATTCAAAAAACTTAGTGCCGATAAATCTAAATAATTTTCAATCGATCAAATTAAATAGGTAGCTTGAACCGAATCTCAACCTTTTCCATGAGGCTTCGCAATGGCGTTGATAAAAAGTTCAAACATTATTTCCGTCACAGGCGAAGGCTATTTCATCACAAAAGTTGTATCAAGAATATTATTACTTCATACAGTAAAAGTTTTCAAAACAACCGTGATATTTTTAAGACAAAATGCCGGAAAATGGTGTTGATTTTTAGTAAACATCTATGCATACTGCACAGCCTCGGGCAGAAAGATAGACTGGCACCCAAGGATGGCAGTACGGTACGGTACGATCACAATTTGCGTACTACGTACCTCGCACCTTGAACCGTACCGTGCCAGCGTACCGTACTTCAGTTAAATTAAAGCGTACCGTATTCGCACCATTACAAAAAAGGGGTACCGTACCAGCATACAGTACTTCCTAGCAAAAATTGAGGCGTAACGTATCGTACCATACTGTCATCCTTGCTTTAAACTACTCGCAACCTTAACTGACTTTGAAAACCCTAGTCTATAAATCAGCGATCTCAATTCACACAGCGTCGGCATCAGCTGTCTTTTGCCCCTGCTTACAAAAGCTGTCTCAATGTGCAAAAAGTCTGGAGTTTTTAAACCACTGCGTATTCAGCTAAAGTGTCGCTATTGTTTCCGTTCAAATTTTTTTCCAATATGTGACACGATAGTCCTTGGCTCCTAGCGTCTTTGGGAAATAGTTATGATATCACAATTAACCATACATGTGACTGTGACTTGTGACATCGTAATACAACTATAACAATAAATTAAGAGGCCATAATGATTACTTGATAATAGCCTAAACTCAGAGCTGGGCGTTTAAAAAACATATCGTAAAGCGCAAGCGCAAATTCCGCAACCAAAAATTTTTAAGCTCGAAGCGCAAGCGCAAACTCCGCAACCAAAATTTTTTAGGGTTGAAGCGCAAATTCCGCAACCAAAATTCTAAACGTTTTAAAGTGCAAACACAAATTCCGCAACCAAAAATTGAAAATAGTACACCGCAACTACGATTTGATTGCTTGAGAAGCGCACACAAATTTCGCTGTTTAAAAAAGTTTTTGAATACAAATTTTTGCATAATCGAAGTTTCAAAAGCGCGCTGCAGACAATGGTGTTAAGTATCAAAATATGAAAGTACAAACATTGTACCATCTTCAGCTAAGCTGCACTGGAATAAACCAACTGCATTGTGTTTAGATTTTACAACTAAAGGCACATATCTAAGACCGAAGAAAGAATTATTTTTATTGTTGAAAAAAAGCAATTAAACACTAAAACAAAAAAATGAAAAAAAATAAACAGCAATAAAAATAAATAAACACCAAAACAAAAAAAGCTCCACTCACTAACATTCAGAAATAATGAAAAAAATTGACTTTTTTAAACACTTTTCATTTTCACGCAGCAAAACAAATTTTTCAAAATTTTCTTTCGTCATAGACGATCGTTTCAATCGCAAAATATCAGAACCAACAGCAAACAATCTCTCGACGGCGGCCGAACTAGGAATAGCAGTGTTGAATCTTTTGAATTTTTGCAACCACGTGTCTCTCTTGTAGGCAGGAAAGCAATCTTTGGTGATTTTGTCGTTTGCACTTCCGATCCTTTCATGTAATCTTTTTCCTATTGTAGAGGCCAAGTTTTCGGCTACTACAGTAATTACAGTACAAAAAGCAAAAAGTGTTTCGTACTTATTGAGTGAGGTAGCTTAAACTAAATACAGGGTTCAAAATTAACGCCTGCCCGCCGGCCCGAGGCAAGCTAAAATCGCTTCGAGCAAGTTAGTTTTCAGCTTAACTTCCCCGACAGCAAGTTAACAAAATACAGCGTATTAGACAACTTCAAACAAGATTATTTAAAGACGCAATTTACCAGGTTTTGATGCAACAAAGTAAAATTTGTACGTAGAGAAAGCTCTTCCTTAGTTTATTTTAGTAAGCACTTTGTAACTATCACAATTAATGCATTGTCTAATAGTGCGCACATTATTAATCGCAATTAACACGTCTTAATCGCACGCAGATTTTTCGTTTCTTGGACGCGTTTAGCAACTGTTTGGCACAAAATGTTCCATTTTTTTTTCTAGAAAAGTTTTCCGGCGCTTGCCACGCTAACAGCTGTTTCAGATACCATAAGTACTACCCTGCGCTGCGTGAAGATAACGTCAAGAATTTTGCGATTTTTTTGTTATGATTATTTTGAAGATCTTTTAGCTTTTTAGCTCGTGTAGTTTCCAAAATATTCGCTAATAAAAATACGTTTGCAACAAACCACAACGGTAATTAAAAATTATGATCGTTAAATATTAAATAAAATATTTACAATCAAAAAATCAATTTTTGCTGATGCATAATTGGAAAAAGTAATTATAATTAAAAATTATGATCGTTAAATATTAAATAAAATATTTACAATCAAAAAATCAATTTTTGCTGATGCATAATTGGAAAAAGTTACTCATTGTATCACATTATCTTAACGATCGCTCACAAAAACTTGATTCTCGAAACTACGCGTATTTTGCAAATTCAGTGCTATTTTCCAAGTTAACCTCAAAACTTAGAGTACCTTTTTATTCGGGCAAGTTGAAATTTTCTTGGGCAAGTAGATATTTGATAACATTTGCCTGACGGGCAAGTTGTCAAAAAAGTTAATTTCAATCCCTGATATAATATTAATACATTACTCTTTGTCTTTCAGCCGTATACAGCATGTAGTTTATCTGAAACACAAGTACTACCACTAGGGATGAGCATTTCAGAATAGCAGATTATTTCAGAATTTTTCCGAATACCTAAAACCGAATCCTAATCTAGCTTAAATTAACTTAATTTGCTGAAAAAGTGAACAACCAGTCAACCACAACCGATATTCAGAAAAAATTTATTAAACAATTTGGTTAATTAAAGCAGCGCATTATTGCATTTCATGACATTGAGTGCTTCTAAATGTTCATCACTTAGTTGCATTCTTAATTCGCTCACAGTCAAGCCTGCACTGGAGAAGCACCTTTCGGAAGAAGCTGATGATGCAGGAATGCAAAGGCTGCTTCAAATAGGAAAGTTGAAAATTTGTCTACCACCATTTCATGTATCCATTTTAAAAGATTAAAAAGTTTGAGTTTGCCCACCCTGAAAATTTCATGTATCCAGCGTGAGTGGTTAAAAATTTTGAAATTTGGAGGGTCCGTTTGGTGGAAATTCCCATTGTGGCACCCCCAATTTTTGTTACGTTTAGTTTATTTTTGATATCTACCCATTTAAAAAATCTGATTCATCTAGCTCTAACGGTTTAAAAGTTCGAAATTTTGGAGGACCCGATTGAGGGTGATCTCCCAACCTGGCACCCTTGATTTCTGTCACACACTAGTCCTCCTTGATATATTCAATCGCTCAAACTTTAAATACAGCACGTTTGGCGGTTTAAAAGTAGATAGCGCAGAAGAAAACAAAACAAGAAAAAAAGTAGATAACGCAGAAAAATATAAAACAAGAAAAAAATCTTTCTATCAGCAATCAGCATGTATCAACTATCTCGTGATCATGCTTTAAATCTGTAAAATCAAAATTTATTTATTTTTTGACAGGGACATGCAGATCAACATTTAAAAATTATTTTGTGATTGCGCATCTTGGAACAAAATTCACAATTAAAGCGCAACAAATATTACATTTACCGATTCGCAAACGCAAATTGCGCAAGCGCTGAAAAAAAAGGCATACAGCGCAACGTAAATTGCGCAAAAGCTAAAAAAAAGGCATAGTGCGCAACGCAAATTGCGCATTTGCGCATCTTCACAACTTGCGAAACTTGCGAACTATTTTGCGCAACGCCCACCTCTGCCTAAACAATGTGCACGCCGAGCACGGTTGCACGAATCTTTATTGACGGCCGCACGTTGCACGTAAAACGTTTAGTAGGCAAATTCAAACAGCGTACCAACGTACCGTACTCGTACCATTACAAGAAAGGCGTACCGTACCAACGTAGCGTACCCCTACCGTTACAAGAAAGGAGTACCGTTCCAACGTAGCGTACCCGTACCATTACAAAAAATGCGTACCGTACCACCATTCCGTACTTCTTGGCAAAAATTAAGGCGTACCGTACGTACCAACGTACCGTACTGCCATCCTTGCTGGCACCTATGCGGAGACTTAGCGGAATGAGCGTTCGGTTAGTCATCAAAATGTTGTTGGCTTCGGGTGCTGTCTAAGAACTGTCAAAGCGTATTTGAATCTTTGGAAAGACACGTAACGCATATTTCAAACTTAAACCAAGTAGTCTATCTTTTGCACTGGTTTATTCAGATAAAGATTTGCAAACTAAACCAATAACAAGCTTTCTGCGTTGATGCGTTTATACTTGGTTTATTCGCTTGAATGATCGACTTACTTCTTAAGCAGGTTGACGCTAAAGACAAGGGACAAATCCATGCAGGATTGTTTGGATCAGTTGTAGTGTCACAAGTGCACGTGATGGGGTTGGTTGCAGAAGCAAAGTTTGTATCGCAAGTGTAGGTAAGCGTGGCGCCATTGGAATAGCTGGGTTGATTTCCACCAGCAGTAAGCACGGCGTTAGAATAATCGGGAAGAGTAATAGAACACCCTAAACCAAAAATAAAAAAGTTCATTCTGCATGAGTATATTTGCAAAAATTTTTATCAATAAAACATGAAACAAATTTTTGTCGTAGAACCCAAATCTAGTTGTGACAATTGATATGGTATAAGATTGCCATGTTTTTTGAAGACAAATACCATGAAAAAACAATGATTAGAATAAAATTACATTGTGAACAGTTTAAACTGTACTGCATTGATATTGCTATACACTGATATCTAAAATGATATTACAGTAACTAAAAATGCAAAACCCTAAACTACTTCATGCGGCATTAGAGTAAAACAATCAGGAAAACGGGTAAACAAATTTTAAAAAAAGTTGAAGAAGAAATTCAAAATACAAAATGTTCTGATAAAAACGAAGTTTGTTTGATTTAGGACAAAACATTTTCAATGTTGTTGGAAGAGGCATCTATAGGTTCGAAACCCATTTGAAAATTCTTCCGAAAAATTGATATTGTAATGAAGCGCTGGTTGCAGAAAAAATGACTTCGTTGTAGATTTTTTTTATTTCTTATCGCAGCTAACAAAATGAAATGCTATCGTTTTGATGAATGTTTGTGAAGGCTGTTTCTTCTCAAACAATACTAGGAAAAGTCACTAATAACGTTTTAAAAGGTTACAAGTTACTAAGTGGCATCAATATTTAGTTAATTTCGTTGTTTGCAAACATTCCGATTCATCTACTTGGTAAGGACTTTTATTAGATCAGTGAACAGTAAATATTTCTACGATGGTTTACCAAATAGTTCTACGTAATAAGTAATGCTTTGTTATGATTCATTCATTTTCAGTGGTTGGCCCAGTCGGACTGCTTCATGCCTTAAAGAGTTGTTTGTCTTGTTGAAGGCTTACGTGGGGAGCAGATTTGTTTTCTACCACATGAACTATTAAGGTGCTTTCACTTCGTCGTCTATTCGTTAAACAGTGCTTCTATTTTGATTCAACTGCTTACTGAACGAACCCTGTCAAGATCCCGCCTAATGAGAATTTTCTAGTATCACCTTTTCCATTTCAATACAACAAAATCCAGACCACATACTCCATTACCTTGCCTAGAGATGATAAGTTGAACAACTGGATGATTATGACAACAAAAGGATGATATTGAAACAAATAATTGCTCAAAGATTACCCAGACAACAACACTTTGCATGGTTGCGAAAAAAAAAAATCACAAAAGACTACAAACGAAAACTAAAGAAAAACAAAGACTAAAACAAAGTTCTAATTAAAACAATTGCAGAAAATTAAAATAAAATAAAATTTTATACCACAAAATCCCAGCCCTGTAGCAGGCATCCAACTACCATCAGCTTGGCAAGTTGTTGTATCTTCCCCAACCACTTGTTCGTTGTTGTTCGTACAGAACCAAGAAATTGTGGCTCCTGCTGAAAAAGGTGGGGAGCTCTCTGCGAAAACAGCTGCAACCGTTCCTGTGACACGAGGAGCCTGGTTGAACTGGCACACTAAAACAAGGAAAAAAAAAATTGTTTTGTGAATCTTTCTCTACTACTGATAAAGTAATTTTCTCTTTTGTAAAACACGCATGTTCTTTTTTTTATTTTAATTGGAAAAAATCACTTTTTAATAATTATTTGGTAAAAAGCGGCCAAAAGTCTACACACAAATATAAATTTTAATGAAACTTATCTCTAATTAACCTCTGAAAATTTTATTTTTGAAAATGCTGACAACTTAATCCTAATTTGTATTTAGATATTGTACATAAATCACTTGTCTTAGAGAAACTAACAACTGAAAAAAAATTGAACAGCAGTTTAGCTTATCTGGGGATGCATTCCAGAAATTAGGCAAAAAGTGGGGTTGTTTTATATAACTTCCAATTCGCAACTGAAATAAAAAGTAAGAGATATATCATAGCTCTCTCAAGTATATAACCTTAGCACTATACCAGCTGCCCAAATGGTAATGAAATGATGTTAGATTTCGCTCTACTGAGAAAGTAGGAACTTAATCATGCTTTCTTCTTTCGTTGTTTGATTGCATTTGGGAGCATTTTAGAGCGCGATCTACCAATCAAGACTGCTCAATAATGAGCAAGTGTTTAGTACTTGATTTTAATTGACCACTACAGTAACTTAACATAGCTAACTGGTTAAGGTAAAAAAGTCAATCTGAAATATTTGGCCATCGCCGCAATTATTTTGTAAGAATTGTTTAGAAAAAGCTAAACTTTTTTGGAAAGGAAAGCACAAAAAATTCAAGATTTATTGCTAAATATTTGATTTAGCCACGTTTGTGTTTTATATTCATATGTTTTAAATAAAAAACTAGCTGGAAAACAAAGAAAAGATAATGCACCAATAATAATATACACAAAAGTATTTTCAAAAACAAACTGTTAGTTATTAAAATACCAGCACAATATTTAATATACAGAAAATGTAAAAACATAACAAGTATTTATTAGCATATTGGATACGAAAGATTTACAAGATGAGCATGTTGGAAGATCAGAAAGGTTGGGCAAACTCCACACGCCGCCAGGGAGGCACACGTTGATAGCTATACCAACCACCTGCTGCCCAGGGCAGGAATAAACTATTGTATCTCCATCCACGTAGCAGTTTGCTATGGTTTGTGTTGGAGTCTCAAAGAGAGCGGCAGTCGTTGGTGGTGCTGGGCATTCTGTGACAGAAAAAAGGAATTTCAGTGCGTAAAAGCTTCAATTAGTTCTATCAATTACGTCTTGAAATGCTATTTCATTCTTGTTTTAGTTTCTTTTTAAGAAATATGAAAAATACAAGTAAATGAACTTTTATACTGCTTTCTCTTGCATAATTATCTTCTGCAAATTGCATATAGAGTACAATCAGGTTGGCGACTCTGTTGACAAATGAAAGTTCGTTGACAAATCATTCAGACAAAAGCATAAAGATCTTTACTATAAATTTTAGGAATGTAAATTGCTTTTGCTTAGATTTTCAGATAATTATTTTTGTCATCAATTGAACTTTTAAATTAGCTATGGAAGCGATTCAGCTGAAAAAAAGCTAGTTCTAAAAGTTCAACAATCTGCTGTGAGTATTAAACTTTTTTGATGTTCGCGCTTGATTGTTTTTATTGTTACAGTTCAGAAACTCAAACTATATCATTCACTGCGTCATAATGACTATCCAATTTTCAAGCTCCGAAAACAAATCAAAAATTTTTAAAGCACCGGACTAAAGTTCAGAAAAGTCGTTTCGACAAACTTCGCCCATCACTTGACGAGTTTACGATTTGAAACACAAGAAGAAGTAGTGATGATGATTGACGCTAAACAAATTTGAACCATATTTACATTACCAATGGCGTAAAATTAAAATCAAGTAACTACAACGGATAGTAAAACATTAACACAGTACATTTTTGCATTGAAACTGATCACTGATGAAAGATTTGTTCAAGTATGTTTAAGTAGTCGAGTCTTCCACAACTTCAACAACCACCTCAACACAGGGATAAAAATGATGCAGTAGCTTTATGAGTTTGTGGAGATCTGATAATAGTTGTTCTTACGGTAAATCAATACTAAAAGACTACTACACATTGTCATCGAAGTAAAAAGTAGCTAAACAAAATTCTTTGTTTTATTAAATAGAGAAACGAATTGCAGCAAAAAGAAGTGTGCTAAAGTATTGTGAAGCTCAGCGAAAAACAAACCAAAAGCTTTCATTGAAATTTTGTGCAACACATCTCTTGTTACAAAACCGCAAAGAGAGCATCAGGCTTATGTGAAAATATTTCAAGGCTTAGCCTACCATGAAAGCGACTCAATTAAACACAAATCACTTACTACTACAGTTCTAAAATTTACCAAAAATGTGTTTTACCCTGCAAGCATTGAGGCACAGTTGATCCCATCAGCGACCATTCCAAAGTCGCAGGATCACAGATGTTGGTGTCTGTTCCAACCAGTTTCCAATTAGCTCCACATCCATAAGTTATGACGGTGTTTGGCTCGTACGGTGGCATCGCGAGCACTCCTCCCTCCATGATTGCAACAGCCAAACCAACTTGAATAAGAGGAGGATTCATGCAGTCTAAAACAAAGCATTAACTGGCTGCGACAAAATAACAAACTAACGACATAAAATATATTTCTAAGTAAACTTGAAGCATTTTTTGCTAATGTAGCGTTTTTGCGAATCCGATGACTTTTTTTTGTTTTTTTTGATCAAAAAAGGTCAATCTAAAACTTAATTTTGTTTTAATTGCATCAATATCAGCATTTGGTCAGCCAGATTGATAAACAATTTAATGAAAAACGAGAAAATTACCCATATACGTAATGGTGGTTGCTGTGCTAACAACCTTATTTCATTAATTGTGCGCAGGCTTGGAGAAAAATGAGCAAATTTTCAACACAATACACTCAAATCTACTGTATTTTAGAGCTGCCTTCTTGTTTATGTCTAACGGTGTTTGCTGATCTGATACACGAAATATCTGGATTAAAGTTATTGCATTAACATCGATGCGCATTTTTCCGCTTTTAATTAGGAGCAAACGAGTGCTCGATGAAATGCAGGTTTGTAAACCCATTAAAAGTTTTTAAAGAAGTAGCTTGCTTTTAGCAGTTGCTGAAACTGCAATGATTTTTGCTGCTCCCCGTAGTTATTGTTTTGACACACTTATTTTGTACAAACATGAGTGAAGTTGTAAAAGTTATACCTCAACAGGCTTTGGGAATTTGAGCTTTCGAATTCTTTAAATGTAATGTTTTTGCGTACAACAATTTGCTATTAAAACTTTGAGTATAAATTTGATGTTTGTTTAAAGACAAACAATCACAATAAAATTGGTGTCCTCCTCTGTAAAAGCAATTTTTTTCATATAAGCTGAAATACGCCAAAGTGTGTAAAAGATTGATGGGCCAACCTCCAGGTCATTGCTCCTGGAAACACCAAATTATTTTGCAAAAATTTTGCATCGTAGGCAAGGTGAGGCAAGCTCGTGTTCGATTTGACCGATCCATGATTCGAATCCACGACCTACTGTTGCGAAGTCAAACACGTTACCGTTTCACACAGTGGCAATAGCTTGTTTACTTGCTTAATAAAAGACCGCAGACTTTAATGGAAGACGGTCTGGCATATGCAAACTTGCAATTTATAAAAACAACTTCGTTCATTGAACATGAGCTCAAGAAAACTGGCAGGATCAAACAGGCTATGGAATCGGTATTGTATCCCAGTTTGACGTTCACCATAAAAAAGAGAACTAATAGGTTTCACTGTCCGAGGTAGACCAATGGGCAAATGGCAGTTTGGTTGGAAGACCGGAAAGTCTTTTTATTGTCTCCAGGAAACACAGTTGCATAAACAAAGATGCAGTTTGTTTTTTCTTCGACACTTATCAACTGAAGAAAGATTTTTTAAAAAATTGTTCAAAACTTCTTTGCTCGCTTATTTTATATTCTCACTTATTTGAGCACAGACTGGCGGAGAATCATCTTGAGAAAAATCTCCGTCCTCTTCGCAAACTGTTTCAGGCTGGTCCGGTGTTAGTTGATAAACAGCTGGGTTTGCACAAAAATAGTGGAAGCTGCTTCCCATAAGAAACGGGGGATTGCTAATTCCGGGTGTCGACGGGAAGATGTTTACGACTCCTTGGCTGTTGTCGGTAACCGGAAAGTTGTCGCATTCTGAAAACAAGTTTCATCAAAAATTGAGATTGAGAAGAATTGTGAAAACTGTGTTTTCCTTTCAATGTTTAAATTTTGATAGTTGTCACTGTTGTACCGTAGAGTATGTAACTGCCGACAATACTAACTTTAATTTATCTTCATTTTCCAAATACATCCATTTAGTTTTAAACCCTTATCAAAACACACGTTGACATTTGTCAACATTGATTTTTTTTGTTTGATTGCACTCGCCCTCCATATGCTAGCTTAGCGCCATTCACTGACGATGTAAAACTTCTTGTTAGCTTCCTGAAGCAGTGATATCAAATTCCAAAATTGTTTCTACAATGAATTATTTGCGTTTTATCTTAATCGGAACACTTGTTGACAAATGTCAACAAATAGAAACAATAGAAGAATAACAAAGACATACGACTTTTAAGATTTAAAATTACTCTGAATAACTTGTTGTTTTAGAGCATATTTATCCTCCAGTTATCGGACAGCGTCAGGCGCTAACTAATAGACGATCCGCTTACTTTTGTATTGCAATGACTACTTCGTGCTTGGAGAAATCCGTACCTGTTTAGGAGTTTCCAGCGATCCAATGTTCTTGTGGATTTCTTCGAATTCTTGTGCACTGAATTTGCTGCTTGTTCGAAGCCACCAAGCAGAGATAATTCTAGTAAAGCATTTTATCTGAAAACGCAACAACGTGACCTGGCTGCGGGTTGAACCCAGGTAATTCAACGAGAGTTGTCATAAAAACAACTCTACTCTGGTCAAATGATCTGGCTTCAACCCGCACCCAGGTCACGTAGTTGCGTCGTTGGATAAGACACTTTACTAGAATTATCTCTGTTTGGTATTCGAACAAGCAGCAAATTCAGTGCTCAAGAATTCGAAGCAATCCACAGAAACATTGGATCGCTGGAAACTCCTAAACAGGTACGGATTTCTCCAAGCACGAAATAGTCATTGCAATACAAAAGTGCGCGGATCGTCCAATAATTAGCGTTTGACCCTTTCCGGTGGCTGTAGCTATTGTTGTAACTAAATAATTATTGTTGCAGCTGATAATTGTGTATTGTTTCTATACAACTACCACCGACTGTAAGTAATTTGCAACTGCTTTTAGTAAAGTAATTTTGGTTGGAGGATGTTAAGTTTCTGTCAACACTTCTTACATCTCAGACGTACTGTAGTTGCAGTAGCCAACTTACATTTCAAAATACTAAGCTAGATAATAGTAGCTGTCAGAATTTAGAACAAAAAATCAATCTCAATACTAGTTGATAGTCAAACACTGTCGATTTGACGTCCTAACTCGTGCAACCAGTGTTGCCGTCGAGGTAGGCTTTGGTCAGTTTTTCTTTTTTGGCAGAGTATAGGCCCTAACTCACTGAGCCCTAACCCACTGACGGAAACTTCGAAAAAGACTATATAATTTTGGTGAAGTCCAGGCCCGGCGCCAGAATAGCGTGACTGACGGGCGGGCATAAACAAATTTTGGGTGGGTACAAAAAGTTCAATGCTCGGAATTCGAGAGTGTGGACAAAAAACAAAGGTTTTCATCGCGAATTTCTACAAATTCTCGAGTGAAGACCAAAAGAACAAAATTTAAAAAAAAAGAAAAAAGGTTTTCATCTCAAAAAATGCACAAATTTCTATGATTTCTGAGGTGGAATTACGAAAAAAATAGGTCTTTATTGCAAAATCTTCGAAAAAACAGTTCTTGCTCACGAATTCTGGAGTGACAACCAGTTTTTAAGAGTATCTGGCCTCAAGCTGCATTTCAGTGGCACCAATCCTGTTACTTTCTTTGGGGCACAATCCTCGCTTTCGGGGGCACAATTCTCGTTTGGGGGGGCACGGTCCCGGAATGCCTCTCCCTTGGCGCCGGCCTGGTGAAGTCCTTTTTGTGGTCTTCATCTATAGTCAAAAAAGACTATATATTGCATTGGAAGACCTTTTTTCCTAAACTTGTGGAAAAAAAACCACGTAGACAAGATAATCAGCACAAATGTCTGCCGGAGGTTGTCAAAACCTCACCACTTCTTAGTCCGAGACAACCCAATGTTTGTTTTCAGGGCCCTTCCCACGCCCGGCGCCACTGGGGGGCATTTTGGGGCCGTGCCCATCTAGTCACTGCTTGTGTCCCCTAAGCAAAAAATGTGAACCGGTCCGATATCACTAAAGTGCTTTGCGGCTTCTGTGCCCCCTCAAAAATACTGCTTGTTCCCCCCAAAGCGCAAATACACTTTCGTTCTAGGACAAAAGCACGGATGAACACTACGACGAAGCTTCAGATTTCGTGCCGAAGACCTTTTTTTGTTTTGTATTTTTTGTCTTCATCCCCGAATCTGTGGGCATGAATCAAGATGTGCACCATAAAATCCCGTCGTAACTCCCACCTTCCAGGTGAGGATTATGCCCCCGAACAAAAATTGAGCCCCAAAAGCAGGCAACCGGCCCGTAGCCCTGCCGTCCGATTTGGGATAAAGACTTTTTTTGGTCTTCACCTCCAAATTTAAGGGTAAAATTATTTTACGCCTCCCAAATATTGTTCGTGCCTCCCCCAGTCACGCTACTCTGGCGCCGCGCCAGGTTGTAAGATTGATCAATCTTGCATGTCCAATTTGTCCATCACAAATAGACAAAAGATATTGTTGACAACAGCGCGCATTAGCATTGAAAAACTCGTAAAAACGGCATGTTGACAATTGTCAATATATGTTCCGGTTAAGTCATGTAAAAACACTGTTCTGATAAGGGTTAAGAGTTGGACATAGCATACACCTCCCGACGATTCCCTTTACGAGTGAAACATCTAGTTTTAGTTTTTTAATGTTTTTAGTTGCTATGGTATCTTGCTTCTTATATTTTCATTGTTGATATATTTCCTGTAATTTCTTCTGCAACAAAAATTAAAGAGCTCCTGAATTGACATTGCCTTTAGAAAAACGTTTAAATGATTCTTAAAATTTAAACATGCTTCAAAAAAATCAACAATAATATGAAATATCGCTCTAACGAAAAAATATTAGTAAGCTATTAAACATTTTTTTTTAAATCCACGTAAATAATTACGTGTAATCAACAAGCAACCAACGTAGTTATTAAGAAAATGGCAAAAAAATTAACTATTTAATCATTAACAATCCAGGCAAATTATAGATAAAACATTTATTGAAACGTTTTTGGCTATTTTTTGATAATTTCCGTTCTTGTTTAAATAAGATTTATTCTATTTTAGCTGTTATGTCCCACAACACTTTTCCTTGTATTGCAGTTGGTTTTTAATTAAAGTATTCAAGAAGTCTATTTGCTTTGCTCTTACGAGCAAATAAATTATAGCTAATCACCTCGTGGGCACATCAAGATGAGGTCCTCCCACATTCCGTTTGGCAAACACGTCACAGTGGGACTGCCGCCGATTGGTGCATAACCATCTAAGCATTGGTAGGTGGCAATTGAGCCTGGCGCATAGGTGCCCGCACCGTCAGGCAAAGTGTTCACAACAATTAGTTCTCCACCCTGTGGCTCATCGGGTGGATCTTCACAATCTGTTAAATAACGAACGAATATAAACGCTCTCCTTTTCGGCAACAATAATTGCTCAATGGTTAGAAAATGCATGTGGCAATAATTTTCAGCACTTTTTAAAACTTGGACAAAAAGCAAGTAAATGATCCTGAGCGCATAAAAACTTGCGTGCACTTCTGCAAAATTACGAGTATTGCATTTGAGTCAATTCTTGCTGCAAGACTCATCTATTTTTTATTGTTTCATTAAGGAGGTGCCGACGCTAGAGCTTTAATTATGGAAAATTTATTTAATTGAAGAGCAAGCTTTCTAACTTGCCGTGGAAATACATTTGTCTGGCAGCCCGACATTGCTGCAGATATAAGCAACACTATTAAAAAAGAGCTATGGAAAATGTATGCAGCAGAAAAAGCTAAACTATAAAAGTTTTTTGGACAATTATACGTAGAAAATTAAAATTTTAAATACAATCAGTCGTAAGAACTTTATTTTTCTAAAGTTGCTGTTGATGTTTTCTAAAAACTTACAAGTTCTTTTAAGTTACAAAGTTAAATACTTGTTTCGCAAAACGCAGTGATAGGACCGAATTGAAAAGTCGTTGCGGAGCAGGTGGTAGTCAAGTCTCCTTGAATGGTGAAACCGTCAGGGCAAGAAAACACTACCATACTTTCAGGTGCAAACACTTCAAAAAGTGGTTGATAAATTAATGGAGCAATTACATCCGGAGGAACACAACCTACAAATAAAATATCTCAAATTGAAAGTAAAACAAACACAATTTTCGTAAACTTGAAGCAACAACATATACAGCATTTAGCAAATTACTTAACCCTATTTGTACCAGGGGATGGCAAATTTGCCTCCCCTTTTGGTCATTTTAATATAGCTCCTTAACCAAAAATAAGTTTTGCTTTGATGCACCCTGACTTTGAATCAAATTTAATAATACACATCTTCAGAAAACTTGGGGTCAGCCGGACAACCGGAAGTGACGTCATTTTTGCCTTTGTCAAGGCACCTAAAGAGTTTTATACAGTTTTGAGCACAAGGCATGCTTATCAATGCGTTTATTTTATTCATTGTACTGCGTATTCATTTGCGATACTAATCTTTAGCTGGAATAAAATATTTTATTTACTGGTAAATGCATTGCATCGTCATTGCGTCATTGATGACGTCATAATTCAAAACTATTGCGTTTTCTGCTGTTTCTTCTGCGTTTGCGTAAAAAAATATTCATTGTCATCAGCTGTTGAATGATATAATGAAAACAATACTGCAGTATTCTAACATCTTGCAAATTATACTATACCCCAGTTACAAAAAATTACAAATATTAATCAACGCAATATATTAAAAATGAAGTCATTATGCATGTGACGACATTATCTGCGGTGACTTTATCAGAGATGTCTTTGAAATAACAAAAGTTCAAACTGAAAATAATAATTAGCAACATTTAGACAAATTTACATGCTGTTATAAGGATTCAGAGGTTTTGAGGACGTCATCATCATTTTCGTGACGTCACAACCTCAAAGTATTTAATGTTAAAAATTTAACAAAAAATAGCGTCAACTATCAAAAAATCTTACTTCTATCACTTACCAAACAGTTTTTAAATAGTAGGGGGGTAAATTTGCCCCTCCCCGGGTACCAACAAGTTGTAAAAATAGCCCGGTAGATATAGGGTTAAGGTAGGTATCTTTAGTAAACGACCAGAACGGGGAATGGTTATTGATCCGTAGGGAGCAATATTGAAAGTTTCACTACTAATTGAACAACATTTTAATTTCATATGCTTGAAAACAGCAAATCCCAGTTAAAACAGTAATATTTTTAAATGCTTTGAACTTTACTACGTCTATCATCTGTAAAAAAATGTTTAAATGAGATTTTGTTTTTTATTGATGATGGACAAAGTCAAGTCCGAAATGTAAAAAAAATTACTGATTTACCTAAAGATTTGTTGTTTTTAACTACATAAGAAGCTCTTTGGCGTACAAAAACGGACTTTTTATTTTTTTATGGTAGAACATGAAGCAATCTTAGAGGTATGATTTTTTTGTATAAAGCAGTATTAATAATGCCGCATAGATGCTATGGTCCATGATGGGCTAACTTTCACTTTCAAAATAAATTCTAAAGTCAAAAAATGAAAAGGAAAACAGTACTAAATAAAATTGATGCTTTTTTTTCTACACTTCATGTTTCCTAATTAAAATGTTTCCCAATAGTAAGCAAATGTGTTTCACCAACCTTGTATGCAGCCAGGAAACGTATTCGGCGCTGGGACCCACATAGCTGTGGTAGCTGTAGCTACACAAGTCAATACAAATGACACAGAAGTAGTTCCATCAACAAAAAATCCTGGATCACAATTATAAGTTGCAACGGCGCCAACTGGCGATGGGTTCAGTTCAGCGCTGCTTGGTACGAGAACTGAAGAGTCGGCTGTAGGAAGAGCAGGACAATCTGAAATAAATACGTTGAACTGAAGAACACTTTTAGCTGAGATAATGAAGAACATTAAAATTTTAAATGACTTTACTGTAATTCCAAGAATCTTTAAGTTTTTTGATTGTTCAAGCTTTCACTACAAAGTGTACTGGCATTTTGAAACCCTCAAACGGTCATTTACTGTGGTGCCAGAAATCGCTGCCTTAATTCATGTCAAAGCCAACAAAGTTTTGACATAAAATGATAAGAAAATTAGTTACAAATGAACTCCCAGCATAAAAAAATTATTTTAATTATTCTTGTATTGTCATCGAAACTCAATAACAAACAAACTGACTTAAAAAATTGCCAATAATTTCTAATTTAACGTCTTTAGTCAAAATGAGTTAACGCACAGTAGTGTTTCATAATTAAAGCAGCTCTTATATTGCCTGAAAAATTGCTTTAAATGACAAACCAAACATTTGTTGCAATAGCTAATTTCAAACCCGTTTCAAGTACAAAAGTGAGATCAGCAGGATAATACCTTGGTTGCTGCACACAGGCGCGGGGTTACTCCACGATCCATCGCCTAGACAGGTGTTCGTGCCAATCCCGACTAAGATCGCTGTCGGGCAGTTGTATGTGACGGTAGTTCCCGCAAAGTAATTGTCTTGCACTGGATCGTAATTTCCACCAACGAGCATTGGTGGAGGTCCACACTCTGCATAAAAATTTTTAACCATTAGACCGCTGGAAAACAACAATTTCTATTTCGATAAACGAATGATATCAAAAGTCATCCTTTTATTGTTTCACACTTAACGTCAGGGCACAAGAGCTTACGCGTTGACGAGTTCTTTTCCGGCTTAGATCTAGATCTACTTTTATGTCCCAGCGGAAACGGGTCTTCTCGGTAACAGAAAGTAAATGAGTCAAAAAGTTTTCGAGCTCAAAGATAGTTCACTCTACAAAAAATAATTTAAGTTTATTAGTTTTTAACAAACTAATATCAACTTACGGAAGCACGTCGGCGACATATTATCCCAAGTTCCATCGATATTGCACTTGTTTGCAGCCGGGTCAGGAACAAGAATATCAGTTGGACTTATACAAGAATAGATTACTACTGCTACTCCTCCGACATAGGGACCATTAGTGGGCGTAAACGCGACTCCAGGAGCTGCTGGGGGGTCATCCACGCAAGCTGTAAACCAAAAAAAATTTCATTAATTTCATTTAAACATTCTTCTTACGCAAAAGACATTGATAAGCTTCGTAATGCCCGCAGTGCAGTTAAAATTATTTTAACTTGTGATACAATTTTGCTTATTCCACTGTTTAATATGCGTGGTTAATTACCTGTCTGACATTCAAGAGTAAGTCCTTCCCACATTCCGTTCATACAAGTTGCTCCAGGATTTCCTGCGATTGGTGTGGTGCCTGCGCTGCACTGGTAGGTGGCGACAGAACCCGGCGAGTAGGTATTAGCGCCATCTGGCAGACTATTTACGGCAACCAGTTCACCACCAGTCGGTGGAGCAGGCAGAATGCCGCAGTCTGCAGAAAGTTTAACATACCGATACTTATTATCCAATTACTGTCAAAGTCTGGAACTTAGAAAAAACAAAAAGACTTAATCTGGCCACTCTCCTGTTGAAGTACAATGGAACTGTAAGTGTACGAGCATGTACTTTCTTTATTTGTAAAATACGTTTATACAGGAAGCGACGCAACGCAAAGCGAAGGTTGGTAACCTTCGCGATTGGTCGCTCAAATCACTAGTTCAAAATAGGCCAACCATTTTTCAACTGTTTGTCTAAGTAATTTTAAGCAGCCCGCTCGTGAAGACTGGGACTGGTTGATATTTTTTGCGAGTTGTCATTGACGTCACATTTTGGTTGCTTCGCGACCGATGTAAACGCACCTTAACAATTACTACAATGATGAAATGGTAAGCTGGCAAAGCTGCAAAGCCGGGCGTACGAAAACCAATGTTTAAAATAAATACAAAAAATGGTCATATGCACATGATATTTTATTTAGTGTAGGCTGGTTCTCTACTTAGTTCAAACGTATCTCTCAATGTTCTATTCCATGTTTGTCTAATAAACCGTTAATGGGTGAAAAAATGCTCGGCTTCTTCATTTTTAGTCGCAAGTTTGCCGCTCAACTCATTTTCGTTGTTTAAAAAACTAGCCAGATTATTAGAAAAACATGAAACTAAATGTTGTGGCGAAACAATAATACTGCAGAGGTGAACATCAACAGAGTAGAAAAGAAAACAAAGGATTGCGAATTGAGAGGAGGCATTTGTTGCTATGAAAAAGCAAAGCAATGTTAAAAAAAAAGTTATAAAAATTAAAAAGCTTGGCTCAACTTAACGCAATGAAACAAAATCACAGCAAACTTTATCGACTGCCGGTTAGACCGAGCTTAATCATCAAGTTGGCTTAAGCAAATTGATAATCTGCTACCTCGTATTATATTGTCAATCGATCAGCTTTTCTTCTTATTCGATAGTTTAAAGCAATTTGCTGAAGTAAACTCCTTTTTGAACTGCATTTGAATCATCTAGAGTGAGCAAGGTCAAAGATAATCCTTTCTCTTACTTTGCGCACAAAAAGCAGTAATAGTTTCGAAAGTAAAACTGGTTCCAGAGCATTCTTCAAATATAGCTCCTTGTATTGTGTACCCTGGCGGACAACTGAATATTGCAGGCGACCCGGGTGGGAATACTTCCAAGTCTGGTTCATACATCAATGGTGCGTCCAAAAGGGGAGGGAGACAACCTGCAATAACAAGAAACAACACGAATGTATAGTAGTTAATCGTTCGAACAATAAGGATTTTTTGTCATCGCAAATCATTTAATTACAGTATATTGAATTTGTTTTTCCTTGGTTAGCCAAGTTTAGACGTTTAAATAAGGAAACCGTGTAGTAGCTTGTTATTCTCTTAACTATGTCTTAAATATTCTTTGTGCTGCGTCGCAGTAACTTCTACAAGCATTTCAACAAATTTTAACTTTTTCGTTGCTGTAACATTTTTTGCTATTGTGATTACAATATATCTTTAATCACCACGTTGCCTTGACCAGGATGCAGCGAAAGAACCTAGAGGTTTTCGAGTCAAGCAGTCACGTGCCCACCTGTCTACCACACATAGTGGGGGCTAAAAACTGCTCCTATTTATTGCGAACGTGAAACAGGAAAGCTGTATTTTCCAATTATCATAGTCTTTGCTCTAACCCGACCGGGAACCGAACTCCAGTAAACCGTTTTAGTTTTGTTTTTAGCACAGATTTTCAAGATATGCTATTAAAGGAAACCCCCAACAACAAAAAGTAAGCGCTCTGACGGATCAAGCACTTTTAAAGCTTTAAAGCAACTAAAACAACTTCAGGTTTTTGTTCGTCTTTGGAGTAGTTGAAAAGTCAAAACCTTTGCAAGACTTCAATTTCAATTCAATTTAATTATTTATTTTTCGCAAACTGAGTATAACAATACACAAATATAACTAAGTTGCTTTAATAAAATATCCGACCGGGAACTGTGAAGAAATCAACGAAGAGTCTTTGAGTCAAACAGCCACCTACTAAAGCTTAAATTTAAAAAATGGAGCAAAAAACTAAGAATGGTTAATAGCTGGTTGTATAACAGTCAGGATAAATATAAAAAGGAAGAAAGGATAAAGCTATTAACTGTCGAATAACATTTGTTCACACAGCAATTTAAACTTAGGACAAGATAATAGTTCTATGTTGGAGGGTATAGAATTCCAAATTTTAACGTCTTGGTAGAAGAAAGATTTTTGTAACTTGGTAGTTTTAAATAAAGAGATATGCAGTTGGGAAGAGCTATCTGTAAAAGTTGAGTAAGAATGTGAAAGACCTGACTTTTGAAAATATTGAACTGAAGAAGGAGAATGTTTTTTTGTGTCAAAGCGGTGCATAATTTTTGAAACTTCGAGTTAATATGTTATAGTGAATTTAAGTATCGATACCGGTACAACTAATTTACTGCACGGAGGACTTGGAAAATCACTCTATTTAGCTTTAGCAATAATTTTTACAGCGTTGTTTCGCTAAGTATTTAATTTATCGAAATAGGTTTGAAAGGTGGAACCACATACAGAATTCAAAATAATGGGCGAAGTTTAATTTCAATTTTTCAAAATTTTAGGAAAATTTTTAAAGTTCGAGTTTATTATAACCAAGCTGAACCAAAACCGTAAAATTTCAAATATTGTTTCAAGTTACCTTGAGCGCAAACTGGTATTTCATCCGGATTCCAGTCAGGCAGTGTAGCTGTACCCTCGCATGTTAATGATGCACTTGTGGCTAGAGGTCCTACGATATAAAATCCAGTTGCACAGTTGTAAGTTGCGACGGTTCCGACAGGAGATGGGCCGAGCTGGGCACTGTCTGGAGTGAGAGTTGCGTAATCAACCGCAGGTAGAGCAAGGCAAACTGAAAAATACACAGAACATATTATTTTTCGCACTTTAGCACTAAAAACACAGTACCAATAGCAAGTAAGTATTAAGACTTACGCTAAAATAATTCTTACAAGTTAACTCCTCAGTATTTTACACGAGCTGTCTGGCCCACGCATTTTACACAGATAGGGAGAGGCAGACATGGTCCCTCTTTTTAACTCTTAAGCCGTAAGCCAAAGAAACAACAAATTTGGCATGTGGCCTGTAAAACGTACATTAGCTTTTTATTTGAAAAATGGTTTTGACTGATTACAGAATTATTATAGTAACGTCTGGATTTGGTTTCGGCGAGATGTGATAAAGGGTTCAAATTTCACATATAGATTTGTTTTGTGAAACTGAATCGTAAAATCTTTAAGTCAAAGTAAATAGGTTACAAAACTTTTTGTGACGTGATTAAAGCTAGATATGGCTGAAAAATGGCCAAATTTTGTTACTGTTTTGACACATTTCAAAATCAGATAATTTTTTTTTTCAACAGCAATAAATTTTCAAAAATTGCTTTCGCGAATAAAATCGACTCAAAATCCAACATGGTTTGAAGAAAAATCCTTTTTTTCTGAAAGGATTTATCACAAAAAAAACGGAAGGAGAGATATTTTTGCCCCCTCCCCTGCGTAGAATAAGTTAATACCAGCAGTACGTTGACTTTGTTATATTAATTGTAGAAGTTTTGGGTGAAGATATTATTTATCTAAATTTTACTTACATGTGCTTCAAACAGCTCAACATTTTTTGTTGTTTTAAAGTAATACTACCATCTGGTAGTTGTGTCATAGTCCAACGATAAAATTGTCCAACCTCACCGCAACTTATCGGTTAGCCACTGCATAGTTTTCACCCACCTTCGTCACTGCAGTCTGGTGCACCATTGCTCCACGTTCCACCAGCTCGGCAGGTGTTTGTGTCGATGCCAGTCAAAATAAAGGGAGTAAAGCAGCGGTATGTTACAATTTGGCCAGTGGAGTAGAAGGAGTTGAGCGGTTCGTGTGTTCCTCCAGCAAGCTGTGGAGGAGGTCCACATTCTGCATCAAATTTGAAAATTAATAATTCTATAGAAAATATTTATCAAGAAACACTCAGTCGTCTAATCACTTAAAAATAATTCCATAAACATTTTCCCTAACTAGTTTATGATAATTTTTTAGAATGGCCCAAACTTTATGAGCAAAGCTTTAAAAAAAATGCCAAGGGTTCACGCTGTTTTCACAACTATATTCCTGTAGCGACATCAAGGCTCGTTAGCAGCATCGGTCTAATATGGCGAATAAGTACCAATTGATGACTTGCAGAACATAACAAATACTTTACCGAAGCATTGGTGAAGCAAACATGTAATTATATCACTGTGCACTACAGTACATTCTCAATTTGACCAGTTACCAAGGTCAGGATGCAACAAAGATACGTTGCAGTCTTCCGAGTCCAGGCTGGCAGGTCTATCACCCGCGGTGGAGGCTTCAAACTGTCTCTTTGAATGCTGAAAGTCTAGCAGGAAAGCAGTAATTGTTTGGTTTTTGATTTGACCCGACTGAGAGTCAAACTGATGCCTACTGTCTCAATAGCAGACGCTCTATTCACACGATTATTGGTCAGTGGTTGAGTGGATTGAGCGTCTGCTACTGAAACGATAGACTCGGGTTCAATTCCCGGTTGGGTCAAACTAAAAGCTTTGAAATTGATATTCACATCTTCTCAATTTGACTTACATAATTACAATATAAGGCAGAGTGTGAAGCCTCCACTGAATGTGGTAGACAGGTAGGCAGCAGGCATTTTGACTGGAAGACCGGAATGGTTCTTTTGCTGTCTCCCAGCCAAGAAAGTTTATAAAAAAAATTTAATAACATTTTCTGATCGAATCGGTTAAATCCTACGCAAAAGTGGTTCAACTTACGGAAGCAAGATGGCGATGGGGACAGCCACTCTCCATTTGGTCCACATTGGTTTGATGACCTACTTGGCACAAGCATATCATCTGCATCCGCACACGAATACGTCACAAACGACAAAGAAGGAAATGGTGCGGTGTCCGGTGCCGGCGCGAGCGGTGTAAACGTCACCCCGGGATTGGTTGGGGGATTTTCCGAGCAAGCTGGAAAACATCACGTTTTAGATTTGGATTCTACCAAACACTAAGGTGACGTGAAGAAAAAGCGAAGGCAAAGAAATTTAATTTTAACCCTCTTGGTTTGGTAAAAAGTCTTAATCATATTTTCGTAGCAAAATGTGTCCTGCTTTCGCCCAAAATTGTCGGGCAAAAATTGGCCGCGGTCTTGGCAAACACTTTCGATTTTACCAAAAACTGTTAAGAGCTAGAATGCATTTTTTTCTCTTTCCTTTTGAAGTGTTAATTGATGATAACATTGGTAAAAATACTTCTAAATAAATGATAATCATACAATAATAATAATGATAACAACTATAACAACAACAGAGCGGAGCAGTTGGGTTTACGGAACAATGAATGATGGTTTGACAGACAGACAAACAGACAGGCAGACAGTCAGACAGTCAGACAGGCAGGCAGGCAGACAAGCAGGCATGTGACGGCTGTCACCTCACCTAGAATCGAAGCCTTGTTCTGATCAACTAGCTTGTGATACTAATCATGCGACTTTGTGTCGCTGTTGGCGTTTGCAAGAAGGTTGTTTAGAGCATGCGCTGATTGGTGGCGCGGCAATTGCCTTTTTTCACTGTCCGAACTCAGACGCAGAACACTATTTTGAGTTTTCTTTTGGATTTGGGACAACAGGCAGCAACAACAGCATTTTTTCTCAACGTCGACGTTTTCATTTCAATTTCAAATCAAATATTTTGTTTGAACTTTATTTACTGCTAAATCGCTTACGTTTATTTTTGGTTAGTTTAGAGATTAGTGCAATAAAACATATTTTGATTTAAAGTTTATTGTGACGTTTGTATTTTTATTATTTGGCGGAGTTTAAACTACATTAATTACTAGAACCATACGTCGCAGGCAGGTAGGCAGACAGGCAAACAGGCAGGCAGGCAGGCAGGCAAATTTATTTTTGACTAAAGAAAACAGGATAAGATGTAAATAAATCAATCCCAATTGTAAACAAAAACAAGCAAATGTTAATCTCTGAAAATAATTCTACAAAATATGAAATCAAGTAAGCACGAAGCTGTGAAGCAACCTTTTTTATCTTTGAGTCAAAACTTCAACTCCACCAACAAATTATCTTTACAGTAACAAAGGTATTGACGAAATCCAAATGCTAGCATTAGTTGAAAAACTTTTTGTTCATACAGTATTGCCGAGTTTTTTTCAAAAAAAAAATGAGCTTTAAATTGTGTTCTCTATCATTTCAGATCTTTGTACCTACATAATAAACAATTGTGGTGGAATAATAACGTCTGAATAAACCTTTTAGAAGGCAAAGGTTCTGTAATAAGTCAGCAAGACATATAGTATGGTGATTGCAGATTCTAATACGCTAATGGCTAATGATGGCATGAGATGGAGTGGTGAAATAGTTACAAAATGCAAAAAGAAAGTTGAAATTTTTGAATTTATGCTTAAAGTACACGTTGAATCGAATACTCTAAACATAAATTCAAAAAAAAAAAAAAAAAAAATTTAACGTTCCTTTTGAACTTGGCAACTTGATCAATGAGTGATACAAGCAGTATTGGCCTTAGGAATGTGCAAAGTGTGCAAATGCACAGGGTCCCCCCACTTCTGGGGGCCCCCCATTTGACCTATCGCGAGCAGAAAAAATTTGATTGTGAAAAACTATATAGTAAAATATGACAAAAATTTTATGCACTTGTTTTAAGTGTCATTACATATGTACCCCCTCCCTCAAGATGCACTTGTTTCAAATGTTATTACACATATCCCCCTTTCCAAGACAATATTAGTTTTAACTTTTAAGTCAGATTTAGTAAACAGATAATAAAAATTCAATGGTAAAGTCAACTTACCCCTTTTTTTTGTTGCTTGCTACTGTTAGGCTACTCAGGTTGTAAGCGTAGCCAGGGGGGGAGGGAGCCAGGGGGCCCCCTCAAATTGAAACCATATTAATGATAAAAATGTCACAAAAAAGACTGTTGTTTCTTAAGCTTCAGTTTCTTTTAGCATTTTTGCGTACAACAGTACACTCGTACAGCAATAATTAACAATTGTATTGAGTCAGGGGGCCCGGGTCCCCTCAATTTAATTTTACCAGCTAATTTTAAATGGGCCTCCCACAGTAATAATTCAACGGGCCCCCAACAATAATATTGATCCAGGGAGCCGGGGCCCTTTAATTTAATTTTTGCCAGCCAATTTAAATGGGCCCCCTACAAGAATATTTAAATGGCCCCCAATGTAAATGGGCCTCCAATAATAATATTGTATTAGGGGGCCAGGACCTCTTCAATTTAATGTTTGCCAATCAATTTAAACATATATCCCGAGTGAAACTAAGCGTTTCTATCCTAAAAGTTGCTAACTGAGGCCCTCATCTAACCTTTTTATGAATGTAATGCAATAACCAGCGACGGGTTTAACACATGGCACAGTGCCAGGGGCCCCGCGCTCAGATAAGACTTTTTTTAGTCTTCACCTGTATTTGGCTCAAAAATATTGTGAAAATCTCAAAGTGCCAGGGGCCCAACTTAATGTAAATAGGGCCCAGGCAATAACATGGTTTGTAGTCGTAACCATCTATTGTACATTTTTCAATAACAATATTATTTACCTCCACCTCGCCAGTTTTTATGCTATAAAATACTTTTGATAAAAATTAGCTACAATAAGGGGAATGCTCATTGAACAAATTTTTGAATTGAAAGAACCTGGGCTCCCTGGCCGTATATGTACTCCTACAATTGGCTGTTTTCAAGACAAAACAATAATTTCTGAAGAAAATAATGTACTGAATTGTTAATTACTTCTAAAATTTGCAAGAGGCAATGTACTTTACTTCCCCTTACCTGGGCGAAATCATTTGCAAAATTTAAGCACAAAATGCAAGATTTTAAACGTGTTTTGGACATAAATTGCAAGAAAAAAGAGGACCGAGCAACTTAATTTTTTCAATTGGCTTTCAAATGTTAAAAATCTAGTACGTTCAAATGGCTTTGAATACGTGCGAAATGGTATTAAAACTATTTTTATTATAAATTAAAACAACGATCCAATGGTATTAAAACTACTTTTTTCAAAAAAATTACAAAAAATCGTCCAGCGGCTGGGGGCTTTCCTGTCTGTGCGGTGTGATACGTTTAAATTACTGTACAATGATACCAAAAAATTACAAAAATTGTCCAGCGACTGGGAGCTCCGCCCCCAGACCACTGTCTGTGCTGTGTGATACGTTTAAATTACTGGACAGTACACTTCTTTACTCAAGCACGTCTTCCAATTTAGACATTTTTTCATTTTAACTAGGCTATTGGTTTAAGCCCTCTCTTCAAACAAATTCCAAGTTACATACCAACACCAGGCCACGACTTCTGATCTTCCATTCTACGATATCTTTGCCCCACCAAAAAATTCCTCTTTTGAAGTTTCTGATGACGTTATTGCGTGTGATTTGAGGTTTGGGCCCCCCTCCCCAATCAAAAATTCTGGCTACGTCTATGACTCAGGTAGTCGTTTTTCCACTTGTTTTTTTTCAACTGCTTTCAGTAACTGGCAGTAATAGGTTTTGACGAACGTATGCAGTACCGGTAGTCTATATCATATGCTAAGCAGCATAAAGCATTTAAATATTATTGTTAAGTACTTAAACATATTCTGTAATAACACTAGCATACTGAAAGCAATTTCTGAAAGTTTACGTTAATTTACTACAATTAATTGAGTTGATATGCTAGATGAGAGAAACTTATGTTATGAACAAACATTTGATTTAATTAGGGCTGCAATAGCACTGGTCTTCTGGTCTTGTTATTTGTGAAATGCATTGTTGCGCTTAATTGCATGTGCAGATAAATCATGGTAAAGTGATGTGAAAAGAAAAGGGCTCCCCATTGAATTTGCACAGGGGCCCTCCCTTTCCTAAGACCACCACTGGATACAAGTGAATGTTGCGACACTGAAGCAGGCAGAGAAGTTCAAGTATTTTGGGGTTGCATTTATGAGTGATGGAAAGCAAGACGAAGAACCGGATACCCGAATAGGCAAGGCTAGTGCAGTAATGCGAGATTTGCACTACTCGGTTTTCATGAAACGAGAATTGTCGAAAAAGGCAAAGATATCAATTTTCAAAACAGTTTTTGTCCCCATTCTCACTTATGGTCATGAATCTTGGATAATGACCTAAAGAATGCGATCACAAGTGCAAGCGTTTAAAATGAGGTTTTTACGAAGAATCGAAAGAATTACACTGATTAACAAGGTGCGTAGCTCTGAAATTCGAAAACCTCTTAACATCCAGCCGTTTCTTCTCCGAATTAAAAGATTTCAGCTTAGATGGTTTGGCCATGTAAGCAGAATGCCTTAGGAAAGACTCCCCAAACAAGCTTTACTTGCCAAAGCAAAGTTGGACGACCTATAACTAAATGGACCGATTACATTGAGGATCTTGGATGGAATCGTTTGGGACTTCACCCAAGCGAAATAATAGGGGCGATGGAAGACAGTGAAGTGTGGCGGCTTGATTTCGAGATACTGCCCCAGCAACCCTCACGGAAAAGTGGGCAATGAAGAAAGAAGAAGAAGAGTATTCGTTGAATTTTCTAGTTTACATCACGAATCTTTAAAATATCAAGTTGTTTAAACAGTGGAGTGGTATATTAAAAATTGCCAACAATAGCGTCATTGTATTTCTGTCCGTCAGTCAAAACAAACAAAAAAAAAACAACAACAATATCAAATAATTATAACATAACATTTACCGTACATTCAAAAACATTAACAGTAAGAAAATCAGAACTTAACATTATCTATTTGTAAAAGCAGTCCAAAAATTCGAAAAAAATAAGTCTTGTAATAAATTAGATTTTCAAGGTATGTATGTTTGGATTGAATGCTACATAACAACAAAATAATGATTAGCGCTAGTTTGTTTGGCTAACACCGAAATAATAAAAAAAAGGAAGTAAAGTTTATTCCGCAAGGAAAGAAAATAACTGAAGAACAATCATCAAGCAATCAGCTTGTTTTTATTTTGCTTTATCAATGTGAAGCATCACTTACCTCGCACGCAGCTTGGGGTTGATGTTGCACTGCTGTAATATTGGCCGTTGATCAGGCACATCAATATCAACTCAATGGTCGTAGTTCCGTCAATAACATAGCCCTCGTTGCATGTTAAGGTGGCGTTATCGCCGGGGTTCAAAGGACCAGTAGATGGGACAGTCACTCCGTTAGGATCAGATGGAGGGTCGGGGCAAACTAAAAGCAACAAAAAATATTGATGCTCACAGATTTGATTGCCAATATGCGTCGACATTATGAGAAAGTTGTCAACTAATAAAGTGTAAAAGCCCAATCGTTGATCAAGCTAAAAATAAAAAGTTACCACTAAACAATTCTCACCAACAAACAAGGCAATCATTGCATTGAGCACTTTTCAATTCTAAAATTAAATTATATTTTAAAAATAAATCTACTAAAAACTATTTTTTTCTATGATGAACTTTTAAAAACTCTTAACAAAAAAACATCACATTGTATTTTAAAAAAGAAATTGAATATTGTTTTGCTGTACCTAACCAATAATAAGGGATTCTAAATAGTGTCATACCTACAGTGCTTTACGTAACAAACTAGCTAAGATTTGCCTGAAATTTGCTTTCAAATCTAATTCATGATTAAATCGGCCAGAAAAAGCGCATTTAAATCTTCGTAAAACTCCGTCATTTTTTTCCAAAAAATTTTCTTAGTTTTTTATCATATTCCATCAAAAAATTCCGTGAAGGTCTTTTCTCCATTGAGAAACAGCAAGCTTGAACAAATTGCTTTGATCCAGCACTTTTTGTCTGACAATGTTGTTTCAAAACAGGGAAAGCCAGCATGTAAAATATGTGATAAAACCCCTCTTTTGAAAAAATAATAATAATAAGCGCGCGTAAATGCGTAAGTGTATAAGAAAATTTGACATAAGATTTAAACTATAGTTTTTAACACTTAGAGAAAAACTTTTGCAAAAAATGTTGACACTGATCAAAGGAAACTAAGCTGTGTATTTTCAAATCACATTTTTCTCGTATTGCACCGAAGCGTTGAACAAGCTTTCGGAAGCCAATTTCTGCATTGTTGCGCCTGGGCAACACATCTTACCAATCGGTGGTCGAGCGGCTAAAACATTTGCTACTGAAACGCTGTACTTAAATTGTAGGGGGGACGCGGGGGGACGCGTTCCCCCATCGAGACTTAGCGTCCCCCCATTGAGATTTAGCGTCCCCCCATCGAGATTTAGACGTCTACTCATCGAGATATATGCGGTATGTTCAGACGAAAAATAGCCAGCCAGCACAAATAATTCCTACAAATTCCGGCCGAATATAGTCCCAAACTACGTGAAGAACTTTTTTTTGGTCTTTACCTGATTTCGGGAAAAAAACGCTTCAATTTTCGGCGAAGACCTTTTTTTGGGGGGCTTTATTCAATTGCGAGAACGGAATTACATAATCTCCACTGAACTTTGATCAAGGCTGCAAAAGCGTCCCCCTTGCAAAATTTTACAATTTAAGTACTGCTGAAACGATAGATCTCGGTTCGATTTCCGGTCGTGTCAAACCAAAGGCTATAAAACATAGTATTCGCAGCTTCCCTGCTTAACCTTCAGCAATAAAAAGGGGACAGTGTGAAGTCTCTAACGTGTGTGGTAGACGGGTGGGCAGGTGGCACCTTATTCAAAAACCGAAAGGTCAAGTCGGTGTGTCCAGGCCAAGGCAACTAGGTGAATAAAATGTAATTACATTTACAGTTTCTTCCAAAAAAATGTTTAATTGGTAGCGCAACGTTGTCAACAATGTCTGTCCGATTTAACCGGACCGAGATTTAAACCTCAGACCTTATGCTCCAAAAATAAATGCGCTATTGCTCGACTTGACCAGTCGGTCTAAAAGAAAGTTAGTCATAGTGGGGTATACTCTATTTATTCATTTAGGCGTTAAAGAGTTCAAAATTCACATTAAACTGCTATAACAAATTTTTAATTTTTTACCTGGTGGTGTTGCTGTTGTTGTTTCATTAACTGAAAGCAATGTAAAACATGCAATAGATATGAAATTACCAAACGGTGCAATTCACTTTTAATATTTTGTTTGTTTGAATAAAAAGCTTCGCATTTTTACAGTTGATTATACCGTAATAAAACTTATTGTTTGTTATATTCACCGATCAAATTGCATGCCATACTGTAGATAAACAAATATATAAATAAACACCACCAACAAGCTGTACCGAATTTGTCAGCATTGCTTTCCAGAGCTAAACGCATTTCATGGCTTCTTTACAAATATTTTAAAGCTTTATGCTGTGGATGACGTTTGGTATTATAAGACATTATAGTTTAACCCTCTCTTAACATCTGTTGAAGATACGCTACAGCATTTTGTTAGCCATTGCTAGCACAAATGTGGGTGAAATTGCAGCATACTTTGAAATAAATAAAAACGTTGTAGGACCAGAAATTTGTCATAACGATCAAAAAGCTATTAACATTGCAAATGGAACGTTAATTTATAATGTGCGTAAGCAACCAACCTGATGTTGAAATACCGAGACACTTATTTGCTAGCCAAGCACCAGGAAACAAATCTTCATCTCAGCCACATAGCCTTTTTTTTGAGTTCTTGGTTTGACAAAATTAGTGATTTTTGACTAAAGTGGTCTTCGTCCCTTGGACTTAATTGAGACTTAGCGTCGTCTTCATCATTATCTAGCTACGTATTAGTGTATTACTGATTTTTTACTTACTCGCTCTGCATTGCGGTGGATTTTCAAATCCTGGTGGACAAGTTGTTCTGACCACGATTACCACTGCCAAAAATTTAAATGCATTTGGTAAAATTTTGGTTGAAACGCAGCAACAACATACAGCACACTCTATTAACAAGTTACTGACCACGATAATTGAGCAAGTTCGAACAGTCTGTTTTGCCCACATATGCTCTTCAGCGGGCTAAAATTTAATAATGTCTTTTTCAAATAAAATCATCATGTACACTATATGCTTATCTTAAACAGCCTTTTCAGATTTGTTAAGCTTTTCGTATGACTTGAATAGAGTGATTCAGTTATGATTTTCAATCCAGAATTTTAGTCATTTTGTCAATCTACCAATTGTCTTATGTTTTACCAATATCTGCTAAATCGATTTTGTAATCGGGCAAGCCAAGGACTATTTTTTTCAAATTGCGCTGATAAGCTAGATAATATGCCTTTTAAAGCCATCAGAAAACTTGATAGCATTGTTTTTTACTTTTAGGTGTTACTTGTAGTCATTCAGAATTGATAAACTTTTTAAAAAGAGGGTAACTGCCGTTCATTAGCACTGTAAAACATGAAAATATAAAATTTTAAATTGGTCAACTAGAAATTATGCAAACTAGAAGCTATCATTTTCAATTGTTTGCAAAGTGAAAGCTATCAGAATTTTAAATTTTGTAGGGTTTTGATGAATAAGTACCGGTATTGGTCTTGTGGATAGAACGCCTGCGATTAAAAAAACAACTCGGTTTCAGATTTCTGTCTGATCAAATCAAAGACTATAAAAACAAGCATTTACAGCTTTTTTGCTTGAAGTAAAGAAGGCACAGCGTGACATCACTACTTGCGTAGGAGACAAAGTCATTAGGTAGTTACTATTCTCGAAAGCCCAAAACTGCTTTACGATTACTGGCCAAGTTAGTTTATAAAAGAAGTGAATACGGCACAAATGAAAATTATTTCTTGTTTTTGTGACGTTAACGCAGAACACCATTCAAAACAGTTTGCATTAGAATATTCAAATCTTTGCTAATGCAAGAAAATTGATTGTCATTTGCTAATTTTGGACTTCAAAGTGTGACATCTTGGAAATGCTTAAAACTTAAAGAAAAAAGCAAGAGCCGACAGTTAAATTGTAATAAATAGTAAACAATAGTAGATTAAATAATAATGCCGAAGTATGTGAGTGAGTTTTATTTCGGTATCGTTATGGGTATTTAGTTATTCTATTTGAATAAAACATTCCTGATGCTACCGGTTACGGGTGAAACAACCTATAGGTGCTTAAATTTTTAAATGTTTAATTTTTTTATGCTTACGCCATGCACTGTGTTGAGATAAATATTGACTGAGTCGAAAAGCTTTACAAACAATAAGACATTTTTCATTTCTGCTACTGTACGTATATTGATGTAAATTGCAAAAAAATCTTTATAAATATTTTTAAATGCTCTGTAGTACAATGAGCCAATGTTGAAACGTTTGTAATGCAAATGAACAATGTTACTATGCTTACCAAGACGCGGTCTGTAGCAAAACCCCGGGTTGCTGTTCCAACAACACCCCAATCTCGTGCAGTCCTGGCTAAAGTACAAAGCAGTGCGATATAATTTTGATTTTTTCAAAAAAATTAACCTTATGCGAGTAATTCATGACTTTGCAGCTGGGCTTAATTTCGCGACGAAAAAAAATAGGTTCTGCAACACGGAGATTCTGTACTACTGATTCATTTTTACAGATACCGGGTCAGTGTTTGTTGCAAGAGTAAATAGAACAGCACTAAAATATTTTGAAGATACAATGGAGTATCTTGGGGCCACATTTCCTAGTGACGCACTGTAAGCAAGACGAAGAACCGAATATTTGAATTTGCAAAACTTGTGCTTAATGGAAGTTTTTAATTGTTCGATTGTTATAAACAAGAATTATTGATCACGTTTACAATCAGTTTTTGTTTCAATTTTCACCTATGGTTATGAATTGTGCTTGCCAAATGAAAACGGAGTGCGATCGTAAAGGCAAGAATTAGAATCGAATGAGCTATATCATTATGCATTATGCACACAATCTTGCTTTGTACAGTAATTTGAACATTTCTAAAAATAGAATAGCTAGAGTTCTTTTCCAAGTTGAACAATTTTTTCATCTTATATGGTGTAGTAAGTTAAATGCGTAAGAAAATTTATAGTCCAAAAGCATTTTAGGCAGGTCCGTATTTAGGGGGGGGAGCATTGTGACACCCCTCCCCCTTTAGATTGCCAGTAATGTATGAATACCTCAGAATAGTAGGCGAAATTGAGCCATGCCCCCTCTTTGGAATTTGGGCAGAAAATCCGGGCAGAAAAACGGACTGAATCTGATTGAAGACCTTTTTCTTGGTCTTCATTTTTTTCATCTGTTTTTTATCTCCCTTCTCTAATTCCTGGTTAAGCGCCTGCCCCCCTTTTCAAAAATCCTGCGTACGCTACTGCTTTCAGGACTATATTGACACAGATTTGGTAAGCCTCGTTGAAACTAAAAAAACACCGAGCTTTTAAAAGCCTCGATAACGCACGCTTTCATGTCACAAGCAAAGCGTCAAAATTTCGGTAAAATTGTTCTACTAGTCGTATAGTAATTTAACTGCAGATTTTTGTAATTCCATTTGACTAAATATTCTGCAAACAGTGACGAAACAAAATAGTAACTTCATATTTTGCGTGGAGGGCAAGTCTAACCTTCGAGTAATTACCGGTAACGCTTTGTACAGTCGTTGGGGAAAATAAAATTTAGTTTATTTTTGTTTTTGCTTCACCGTGATAAACGCCTTCCGTAAAATTAAGCCATTACGTGCAAAAAAAAAAAAGATGAACGGTTGGATAACCTTAAGCATAATGGATCAATATTGCTGTACTTTAACATCTTGGATGGAGTAGCTATGGATTTTACCTCAACATACAGTAAAAAAGGAAATAATGTTTTGAAGACCTTGAAATATAGCGGCTGAATTGCCAATTGTTGTTCTCGCATTCTTTTGCGAAAAAGAAGACGATGAAAAAAGATAAAAGGATAACAGGCAACAACCAAAAAAATATCATGAAACCTAGATCAGTTTAAATTATGTTCATCTGAATTGGCCTTGTCAGTGATGAAAAATTTTGTGAAATAAGTTAATACAAAGTTTTTTTTAAAGATACTTTCTGCTCATCTATAACTACTACGCAAAGAATGATGAAAGAGGTGGCTGTACTTGTAATTCATTATAGCATTTTTAAAGCATCATAAAAAGCACGTCATTCAACTAAATAAGATGCTTTGATAGCAAATCTCACCAATTTGCGATTATTCTCCCAGTCATGCAGGAGTCGGCTCCATTTACCAAGTTGCATTCCTTGATGGTAGATGAACCGGGATAACCTGGTTCTCCACCTAAACCAATTAAGTCTCCTGGTGTAGGTCGGAAAGAAAATTGCGAACGTGGCACGCAATCCGGTTGAGTCTCTAAATTCAATGTAATTCTTGCGTATTTTGTTTCAAAAACTCCAATAAAAAAAGTTCAAACAAAACCAATGTAAACTGAAACGATAGACTTGGTTTCCATTCCCGGTCGGGTCAAACCAAAAAGTATGCAAATAAGTCCTCAGAGCTTCTCCGTTAGCAGCTTGACTCAAAGGCTACAAGTTCCATGTTCGGCCTTCTCCTCAAAAAACTTGCAAAATATAGATGCAATTCCAATCAATTTAGGCCAAAACCTCCAACAAGGCAAAGACTGATTAATTAATAACTCTTAAACTTGTTATCTACAATTCATTACAGTATGACAAACTGACCAGCAGTTCTTGTAATCCAACCGAATGGCAATTCGTATTTAGGAATTTCACAACCAACTGCATGCTCTTCCATATAATGATAGGAAAAAACAATTTTTAAACAATGCTGCGATGCACAGACATGAATGAATTGAATTCAATTGAAGAAAGAATGTAGCTGTAATCGTAACCTTACGTTTTAGCATAAGGGTTTGCAATGGTGTTAATGAAAATTTTTAAAAACTTTTTTTTATGTAAAAAATATTGACTACTGCCTTATAAAATTTTTATCACAAATAAGCTATTGTTACCATATACTGTAAAAGTCTTCATAAGGACTGCGGTATCTTTTACAAAAAACATGCCATTGATTTTTTTTTGAACACCATTGCAAAGCCTCAAGTGAAAAAGACAAACTGAAATGGCAATTTTGTATTTTTATGGCCAAGAAACAGCAAAAAAATTTTCCTGTCTACCAATCAACCTGCCATCTATTTATCAAACTGTGAAAGCAAACCGTGAAGACACACATCCCTTTTTGATGCTTAAAGTGAATCAGAAGCTGTGAATGTGAATAGCAATTTTATAACCTTTAGTTGGACACAACTTTGAATGAAACGCAAGCATTTTGTTTTGATAGCAGACTATTTATCCTTTGAATCATTCGTTATAATACCCGCCGTATTACGCCAAAGCGTGTAATGAGTTGGTCGGGCTCATTTCCACATCATTGCCTTTTGGGGCATAACAGCTTCTTTTGAAGAAATGTCACAGCGGTGGCGAGCCGTAGGCCAACACTGCGTCCAATTTTGACCGGCCAAATGTTTGAACCGCAAACCTCTTGCTCCAGAGGCGAACACGTTACTGCTAAACCAACTGGCTGGTGACTCTTTAACATTTTCTAAATGATTTAACAATATAATAAATTTAGGTCGCTTCAGTTTTATTGTCAGCATGACTTTAGCTTGTGGTTTTTTGTTGGCTGAAAAATTCCAATAAACTTTTACCAGTTGGCCTGGAATTGTAGCAACTTCCAATTTCGTAGCAGCAACCCCTGTAAAGTAAATACTTACAGCAAACTGTTTGGCTATTTTTGAGAGCCAAAATGAAAGCGAATTCTTTTTGCGTATAACGAATTGTAGTAGGTTTGTAGTCTCAGTCCACTAACAAACGTTAGAAGAAAGTAACAAAAACCTTAAATTTATCAATGCAGGGTTGTAAATGGTAAAAAAAAACAAAAAACAACTTTATAGTTATCAATTATTTTTTGATATTCTCTTTTATGGAAACAACTCATTTTCGGACATGCAGCATAACTTCAATTACACAAGATATAAGGCGAAAGTCGATTTGGAAACAGTATGTCTTTTCGAGTTAACTATGCTTTTGAATAATATGTAAATAATCGTTTTTAGCAGATTGTCAGTGTTGAATCACGGTACAATTACTACACTACGAGTCATGGGTTCTTGTCTAAGCCGTTTTGGACTTACGATTTTATCAATAACTTATAAATGCAACCCAATCGTCTGTTTCACCATTTTCTAATTTCAAAAGATGTGCTATAATGACAAATTAAACATTTAATATTATAAATTATTATCAAAAACATTGATTTATTTTTATTTAGTTATTAATTAAAAAATTTTAGTCTAGAAGCAGCGCAATGTTGTTTTTTGCTTAATCGTTTACGTGCTATTTGGCCTAAAGGCTACCATGGCGAAAGCCTAGCGAAGAGCTACCAGAACGGCGACTACTTAGAACAAGCAATGCGAAAAAGTAGTCTTCCTACAGGACTCGTACCTGCAGGTTTCAGATTACCGGTCCAGAACTATAGAACGTGGGAAGACAACTTTTTCGCAGTGCTTGTTTCAAGTAGCTGCCGTTTTAGTGGCTCTTGCCTAGGCTTCAGCGCTGGTAGCCTAAAGGCTGGATAGCACATGAACGATTAAGCATTAAAACTCTGGTCCCACAAACGTCAAAACATCACAATTAAATTATTAATAATGCTGTTTTGTTGTTGAAATTATACTGAATTGAAAATTGCGAGCGTGGTTTAAGTTAAGCAAAAACGAATTAATCAATATAATTGGCCAGTCTAATAAAATTAAAACGTTGATTAAACTTATTTAAAGAGGAAATTTAGCAGTGAAATTCATTCAATATGGCATGTGCAAAACTAGAAGCACTCGTTCATATTCTGATTGGTAAAATTTGCAGGTCTCAGATTTTGATTAGTTTCGTACTGAAAATTGTAGCACGCTTCTGGGTTTAATCGACTCTTTGCAATTGCTAAATCTTGTCATAAAAAGTTAAATCGCTTACATTTGCAAGCAAGCCTCTTTAGAAATTGTTGCACCTCCGCATTGTTGTCTCGAAAAGAACGAAATATCACAGCCCCTGAAAATATTGATAGAGCTAATGATACAACAAAATAGTGCAATCTTTTTTTACACAGGCTATTTAGCCAACGCATTTTACAGGAGGTGTTGGGAGAGCAAAAATGTTCCTTTACTTAACTGCTAAACCAAAAGTCATAAAAACACCAATTTTGGCTTGCGGTTGGTATTCACTGAATTTTTAGAAAAATTGGATTTGAGTTTATGACATTATCATATCGACGTTAGTGCAATTTTTTCAAAAAATAACATCATTTTTTCAATCACGTCATAGGCGGTTCAAATTTCAGATGGTTTTTGTAAATAAATTCGAATTAGAGTCACATTGGTTTAAAGAAAAAAGTTTGTCCGTAAGAAAAAATTGAAAGTGGGGCAATAATGCCTTCCCCCCGTGTAAAACAGGGCCAAAAAAATGTGAAATGAGTTTTTAGATTTAAAATGGGGTAGGCATCTCAAAAAGTAGGTCAAAACTTTAAATTTTTGCGCGAGTCTTGCAGTGTTTCGCTCATTCCTTTAGTCGTTTTTCGAGTTATTGACAAAGTTTTCAGCTGGCTTATCACTTCTATTTTGACATCGCTTTGTCTGATTTTCTAACATCGCTTGGAGCTAGTGAATTCGATATTCAAAAGAACAAGCGATTCGTAACAAGATAAGTCTTGGTATTTGCCGGTTGAGGATTTATTGTAGTTTGCAGCAATAAATAATGCCCATAAAACTGCGCAAAGTATGGAGCGCCGTTTGTGTACCCTAATTTGTGCAGTGTTTTTTTGCATATTTAATTAAATAGTCATTTCAATTAAATATACAAAAATATATAGTCAAAGTAGAGATAAATGGTCAAACAAACTGCGCACAAAATAAACCGTTGAAAAATAAATAGTCAAAAAAACTACGCAAAGTAAACCGTTGCAAAAATAAGTAGTCAAAAAAACTGCGCACAAAATAAAGCGTAGCAAAAATGCGCTACAGACTTTCTTGTATATTTGTTAGTGGAGCGTGACGGAGCGCTCTCGTCTGCTCTTTAATGCGCTTCAAGAGCAGTCAACAGCGCTTCATCACGCTCCATTAACAAATATACAAAAAGTCTGCTGCGCATTTTTGCAACGCTTTATTTTGCGCGCAGTTTTTTTGACTATTTATTTCAACTTTGACTATATGTTTTTGTATATTTAATTAAAATGACTATTTAATTAAATATGCAGAAAAACATTGCACAAATTAGGGTATACAAACGGCGCTCCATAGCAAAGCTTTATCATGAGTTGTTGAAAGATAACAAAGGTGATAGCAATAAAATATGGAAAATTGTGAACGAACTGGCAAGTATTAAAACAAAAGCTCGAGTTGACCATACTGAGCTGATAACCGAAAACGGAAAAATCCTTACCAACTCTGATGAAATTGCGGAAAGTTTGAATGAGCACTTTGTTAATATTGGTCCCAAGATGGCAGAGTCAATATCCTCGGCTGATCTTGATGGCATATCATATACAAAATCATTTACCAGTACAAAAATAAACAACTCATTCTTCTTAGCGCCATCTACTACCAATGAAATTATAAACATTATAGATTCTTTTTCTGCTAAAAAGGCAACTAGATCTAAGGATGTAGAGACAAAATTCCTTAAATTAAGCAAAGTAATTATTGCACCAATACTTAGCAAACTTTTTAATATGTGCTTTAAATCTGGTGTATTTCCTAATTGTTTAAAAGTTGCTGAGGTTGTTCCCATATTCAAAAAAGGAGATCAATCAAAAGCAACTAACTGCAGACCAATATCGCTATTGTCTCAATTTGATAAAATATTAGAAAAAATTATTTACCATCGTTTAATACATTTTTTGGAAAAATATCATCTTCTAAATAAAAATCAATTCGGGTTTAGACAAAATTCATCCACAATACATGCAATTAGTAAAATATACGACCAACTACTTCAAAATATTGATAAAGATTTATACACTTGTTGCATATTTCTTGATTTATCTAAAGCCTTCGATACTGTTAATCATACTATATTACTTGAAAAACTATATCGCTCATTTGGCATTAGAGGTGTTGCTCATGAACTCTTTCAGAGTTATTTAACAGATAGACTTCAATGTACTGTTGTTTCAAATTCTGTTTCATGTAATAGACCAGTTAGGTGTGGGATTCCACAAGGATCATGTTTAGGGCCTTTATTGTTTTTGTTATACGTAAATGATCTACCCAATATATCTCAATTCCATACGACTCTATTTGCTGACGACACACTTTTGATGCTTGCTGATAAAAATTTAGAAACACTTGAAACAAAGGTAAATGAGCAAATTCGACATGTTGATTATTGGCTTTGCAAAAACAAATTGTCTTTAAACTATTCAAAAACGAATTATCTGTTGATACATAAACAACCAAAAAAAACGGTGCATGAAAACTTCGTGATCCATCTAAATGACAAAACATTGAAACGTTCCTCTATGGTTAAATATTTAGGCTTGTTTATAGATGACATTTTAAACTGGTCTTCCCATGTTAATTACTTATCTCATCAGCTTGCTCGTTTTTCTGGAGTTTTTTACAGGTTGCGCAATTACGTAAACAAAGAAACTCTTTGCATGCTTTATTATAGCCTTGTATACAGCAGAATTCAATACGGCATTATTGTATGGGGGACAGCTGACAAAAGTCGTACAGAATGTCTACGAGTAAGATTAAATAGAATTCTAAGGATAATTTTATCATGTGCTATTGAAACCCCAACTACAAAATTATACAGCGCCTTACAATTTTTAAAAATTGATGAAATATACGAATTTGAACTTTACAAATTTATGTATCAATTACATCATGGTAAATTACCCGAAGTACAGTATTTTACAATTCGTTTACAAATATTAACTCTATACATGTTCACGATACAAGATTCAAAGATTCCGCTACGTATTTTCTACCTCGTGTTAATAAAAATTTTTGCAAAAACCAACTTTCATACAGAGGGAACAAATTATGGAGTAAATTGAACAGTAACTATAAAAGTATGCATTGGGTTTCTTCTAAAAATAAATTCAAAAAAAATCTTCTAAATCGTTATTAACTATTATTTGTTTTGTTTTTTCTCGTCGATTTATTTATTTTCTTTTGATTTATTAATGTTCTAGATTAACTGTTGACTACATCTACATCAGGGAGCATCTTGACTTGATAACCTAACGGTTTTTTTGGTGCTTCCTGCCATTATGCACATTTAGTTTATTGTTTATTCATTCGTGCTTTATGTTTGTGATAATTGGCAAAATAAATACTTACTTACTTAAAAATACTTACTTGGCTGGCGCCGCGTAATGTGAAAAAGGAAATAAAAACTCAGCACAATTGTGTCTCTTTTGGGACATCAAACTATTGAGCTATTACAAAACAATTTTGCATCTATTTCGTTTAGAGTTAGACAATGAGGGTGGAGATACTGGTAATTTTGGACTGCAATTAACTAAGATTGAAACATCTGCAAGCTTTGCTGCCCTTTTCTTCATCACTTATAAAATTAGATTGTTTCGAAGTCTTTTAACTGAAATCTTACACATGGGATTGCATATTGTTAAATCTAAGATGCAACTTACGGACAGCGAATTTCTGAACAAGCTTGCAATTCCATTGTGGCACAGCCTGGATCAAAACATTCTCGAGTTCGTGTTTGGGTTCCCCCGCCACAACTAAGACTGCATTCGCTCCACATTGACCAATCTGAAATCAAAATGAAATATCCATGAAACACTTTAAGTACCGTTTGGGGGTTTGTTTTTTTTGTAAGCAACAAATTGACAGAGTCTGAAAGTTTACACGGTGATTTCAACTGAAGAAAGATTGTTGTGGTAATTGTAACCCAACATTTTTACATCAGGCTATGCTATGGTGTTGATGGAAAATTTCACCACCACTTTGCCATAAATAGCGTCTAATGTTTATTATTGCATCACAAAATTTAGTATCGCGAAAATTACTACCGTAGAAACTTGCTGAATGATATAAAGAGCCTTAAAGCCTGCACGAAAAAAAAACTTGTGGTAACTTTCATACTCAGCGAGATTGCTCGACCTGATCAAAAAATAATCTTTTTCAAAGCAGGATTCAACAGTATTGGTCGAAAGTTTCAACAATATACGGATAAACAAAATGAAGCGCACCAGTGGATGTTGGAAAATTTATTGCATTGCAAACTTCGATGGTGCTACGTAGAGGTGACGTTGTTTTGATGATGGCTTCGAAGCGATATGGCCATCGGGGCACATCGGCATCATCGCCTGTCAAACTTTCTTGGTCGTTGCTGTCGCAGTCACTCAGCTCCGAGCTGAAAGTTGATTTTAGTTAGTGAAAGTGAAATTCAAAAAATTGTTTAAACAAAGTGAAATTATCTTTCCAAACAGTTTCTTCGAAAATAATGTATACGTTTCAATTTTGATTAAAATGGAGATAGGGTTTCATTTTCAGTAATTTCATCGTTTGGGTGTTTTTGATATGCTACACAACTTTTAAAGCTAGTGCAATTTTTTGCTAATAAAGTAACATAAATTAGATACCTTTTTTAAAAGATTTTACGAAAAAACACCAATACAATAAAACACCAAGTTTACGAAAAATACAATTCTGCATATTTTCACAAGTACCTGCTTCATAAATTTTTAAGTTTAATCTTATTCCTTATCTTCTTGGCCTTGTTATTGCAGCATTCTTTTTGTTTTTATTTCAACATGTATTTTTGTACACTAATTTATTTTTTTGAATAATCTACCAGCAATATCTTCATCAAATCACGAAAATATCCATCGTGAAATAAATTTGTAACATTTGCAGCAAAGTATTTCATTGATACAAGAGCTACTGTCCGACTTCATTATCAAGCTTAATTGTATTTATTTTCCGGCTTCTTCGTTTACCGGTGGTAAATTTTGGCTGCGTGGGTATTTGGCCGTTTTTAAAAATGAATCAAACTCACATTTCTTCGTAAAAGCTAAACATTTCAAAATGACAAATTCTTAATGTTAAGAAATTTTTAAGGGTAAAACAAACTGCAGGTAAAGAGCTATCGTATCTCTGAATTACGATATCATTGAACATTTTACAAATGAACCTTCCGCTGCGCAATCTTTTGGCAATAACGCTAAAAGACCATGACAATTAAACACAGCCTATATGAATTATATAAATTGCTAATGACGTAGAGGATGCAATCGTCTAAAAAACTGATAAACCTGCAAATTGTGTGATCAGCAACGAACTGAAATACAGATGGAAAATCGAGCGCTTGTCGATTTTCAGGCAGCTCCACTCGCAATCCGTTGCATGAGGCATATTGAGTAACTACAGGTGCATTCGGAAAGAAAGGCTCGTCGCTAGGAACCAAGCACTGCTCGCGAACTGCAAAGAAATTCAGAAACCATAATAGTTTGGTATTAAATACAACAGCACCATTTATTGATTTAAAGGATTTGGATACAAGCAGAAAAGTAGGCGACAAAATAGCACAGAAACCGAAAATTTGAGAGTGAAAAAGGTTGGGTTCATGGAACAAAAATTTTTAAATTGTAAAATAGGCGGAAAGAAGTATTACTTATCCGGATAAAAACAGTAAATCAGAATGAGGTGAATCAGAGTTTATCAGAATGAGGTGAATCAAGGCGAATCGAATGTGATGAACAGGGCCACTTACTTTGAGGAGGAAGACTACGAATAAACTATAGTTCAGAAGCAAAATTTTCAAAGAGGTGCAAGTTTTTGCGGACGGATTTATTGATCGAAAGGAAAATGAGATAGCTGCTATGCACTTTTCCGGATTTCAGTAGAACACTTTTTTGTTCCAGTTTCTTGAATCTTTTAAGTGATTCATTGCTTGATCATAGGAGCTTTTCGTGCTGTTGATTTTTGGTTTGTGCCAATGTAAATTATTTTGATTTTCTAAAATATAAATCTTGATTGATTGAAATAATTTTGTGGACCTTGAAAAAATAATAAATCATCTCGGTATCAGTCTAAATGAAAATAGGTGCAAAATTCAATTAATTTAGGATGCAATGTTACAAAAACTTAAATGTTGTTAGTAGCAAACCAAAGATAACTACTTACTAAAGGCTTTTAGGATAACAAATGTAAGCAAGAAATAAATACAACCAAACCTTCATTTGAATTTTCCATTTGACCAGAAAATATTGCTTCACTTTGTGCAGCTGTAAAACAATTCTAAAGTAATTAAAGACAATGTGCATATAATTTAACGATAAGTTATAGGCAGAACACAACACAGTGTTTGAGGTTTTAATATTTCCATTTTAGCCTTGTCAGTTTGCCTTACTTTGACTTTTACACCTGAAAAAGAATTGATCACTCTTGTATCACGAATGTTGGTTTTCACTTACCTATGCCGAGTGCAACGTCATCAGCATATTGGTTAATGCAGTCCCGCGACGGTTCCATTAGAAAGGAAGTGTTCCTCAGGTAGACCTGCAACCTGGCCGACCAGCAGTCTGCGGTATCTTGGCTTGAAGATGCGCTAAATGCATTAAATTACTTTCTAAGTTTGTTGAAGTCTTTTTCTCACTCGAGCGTTAATAGCCCAACTTGAAGCACAGTATGTGTGAATTTTAATGACATATTTTGCAATCTTTACAAAAGAATTGGGAGTCTTTTCAGTAACATCAACTTCTCAGTTCAGTTATAACTAAAAGTTCTCATTGTATCGAACCGATGTTAGGGGTTCATCAATGTGAAGTTACGTTTGATGACGTCATGAAGCATCAGTCGGCAGCTTGCTACAGAAGGCAAAGGTCGCCATTTTTTCGGCGACCCTAATCGTATGATCTGGGTTCAACCCGCACCTTGGCCATGTTGTTGCGTCCTTGGATTAGACGCTTCGCAATGATAATATTTCTTCTTGGTGGCTTCGAACAAGCAGCAAACTAGATAGACAAGAATTTAAAGAAATCCATAAGAACATTGAATCACTGGAAACTTCTCAGCAGGTGAGGATTCTTCTAAGCATGAAGTGGTTATCATACTGTAGTGACAAGTATGCGGATTGTCTAAAACTTAGCGTCTGATGCTATGCGATGACTGGGGATGCATATGCGCTACAACAACAAGTCAACTAAAAAGCAGTTTTTGGCATAAAACCAGTACTTTGAAAGCACCAAGTACTGTATTACTCGTTGCATTCTCCTCACCTGCAACTTGTGTCCGAGTTCCCTTCATACCAGAAAGTATCAAGGATTGTCGTATCGATCACGCTTCCCCAGTCCCATATGTTGCCCGCCTTTGCAAAGCATAGTTCAGTGAAAGAGATGCTAAAGCCTACTGTATACTTCATTAGTTACTAGTTAGTGTTATAAAAACTAGCTTGCTTTGTTGTGTTTCAAATTCAATTTTTACACAAAAAACACAAGGTATCCAAAACTTGACATAATCAGCAATCTGCTTGAAGAGTAGAGCATGCTAAGATGTGCATTTAATTTGTTTAAAAAATTTATTTTGTTTCTCGAAACAAGTTCAAATAAATCAAAACTTTTTTATTTTGCATGATTTGTTTTATTCAAATTTGCTTTGCTTCCCCTAGCAATTGAAGCGACTGAAAGCCAATACACAAAAAAGTGTAAAACAGATTTTCGTTTTCAAAACTAATTAAGTAGTGGTAACAGTTTTCTAAATTAATGTTATACTGCATTTTAATTTTGAAACTTATGACGTAGAAAAATCAAGCAATGACATACCAAACTCGGTTACCGGAAATATTTTTAACTACTCAAGCGTAACAAACTTCCACAATGAGAGATTTTAACCTAATTTGAGCAATAAAATTAAAATCATTCAAACAAAAGTTCCTTATTTTATTGAGTTTAACAAAAAAAAAACAAGTTGTATGCCAAATGAGATACTGTATTTGACAATCACTAATTGAAAATACAACAAAAGCGGATTCAGAAAAAAACAAGCTGCGCGAAGCTAAACTCAGAGTGCTTATTTCGCTGGAGGGGGGTAGCAAAGTTGCACTTTTAGCTTTTGGAATCACATCGTTTGATCAATTTTTTATTATTGTAACAAAAGCAATTCTTGAGATAATCGAAAAATTCAATAATCAAGTTAATGCAAATGAACTAACTCCGCTTCGCAGGCAGTTGGTGAAATACTGCCTCAGCACTTCGGTGTTATCAGCATCGATATTGTTTGCTTGGCGTTTCTTTCTCCTTCGTTCTGCGTCTTCGGGCGTATGACAACCTAAATTATTGGAAAAAATTAGAAAAAAGGTCGAAAAATTCATCAAGAATTAATGAGATCAGCTACAAATTTGGGATCACAAACATTTATTCCATCGAAAAGACGTTGGAGACAGAAATATTACTCAGTCGTAAGTGTTAATTGGAAAAATTTGAACCGAATGATCGTGTAAATCAGCTATCATATTTTCTATTTAATGCACATCTGTGTCATGATCTTAAATATGATTTAATTGTGATGCTTTTGTTTACGGGCCAGTGTTTTAAATGCTTAACCGTTTGCGTGTTTTATAATCAAATCTTTTATTATACTCGCTGAATTACGTCGGAGTCTGCAACAAGTTTGCGGGGCCCATTTCGGCTTTATTGCGCTTGCAGGCAGCACAGTTCTTTTCGAAGAAATGCTGTAGCGGTGGAGAGCCGTTGGCAACACTGCGTCCACTTTGACCGGGCTGTGATTTGAAACTCAAACTTCCCACTTCGAAGATGAACGCGTTACTGCTCGACTAATGACTAGCCGATACAATTTTTTGTATGCGAGTAACTTAGAGGAATAAAAAATTAATTATTGCAGCTTGAAAACAGCCCAGCTATTACTTTAATTTTATTCGTTTGGGCATGCACTATTCACGAACAAAGCAGTATTCGACTACATGATACACCAAGATAAATCACCGTTTTTGAAGTTTTTTGGATTCCAAGTTGAGTTACTACACAAATAGACAATATCTTGGAAATCAGCAATAATTAAAACCAGCCAGTCGGGCATGAGATAACGCGTTCGTCTTTGGAAAGAGAGGTCTGAGGTTCAAATCTTGGACCAGTAAAATCGTACACAGTTTTCACAACATCTTACCACCGCTGAAGAGACATTTCTTTAAAAGTAGCTGTGATGTCTGGGCGCAGTGATGAGGAAATAGGCCCCGCAAAGTATATAGCCATAGTACAGTACAATGTAATATAGCCAGCGCAATAAAATATTTGATAAGATTTTGAGCTATTAGTAAATTTAGCACGTCTATTATTTTAACACGAAGAAGTTTAAATTTGTGTAGCACAGCAATCTTAAAAATCAATCTTGCTTTAAAGAAGTCAGGGAAGACGAAAAAAAATCAATCGCTATTTTCGAACTCTTCATCTTTTGTCTTTTCTGTCAAAAGTGATCAGAAATAATTGCGGAAGGTAAGTACAGTATGTGTTTATGTAACGAAAAAAAAAAATATGTATATCGTCTCTAACCACACCAGGAATGATTTCTTTGCGCATTATATTCCGATGTATCAATAACGTCTTAGAATGAATTAACTTAAACTTTCGCTGGTGCTTCTGTGTTTCTTAAATTTTTTCTATTTCCCTGCGTTTTGATTTTGTACAAAATGTCAGAACCTTTCACTATTACCCCACAAAACACAATATGATGTCCGTGAACCATATCAAGCTAAAAGGCAGAACTCAAGATGCGCATTGCCCGGATTTATTGTTGGTGTTCGGAGTCAATATTAAGATAGATTAAAATCCGTGCGAGGTCAGAAAAGGAAGATCGAATGTACGAAAGAAATGTCCGGAACGCAGAAAGATAATTTGTTTACAATGTTACTGTTTTATGTATTTTTTGTTTTTGGTGTTGGCGTTGTTGGCCATTGACATAATTTTTGTTGCCATGCTATTACATCAACTTTGACAGTACTAGACGAAACATCATTATCGTACAGTGATGCCATTACCTTTTTTTGAGAAATGACACCTGTTCAAATTACATTATTGATGACGTCATTTATCCAATCTTTAGCCCCAAAAGGTTTTTGTAGGGTGGCTTTGGCCGAAACTTCATCTTATCTGATCAATATCGATATTGCTGGGATTCGAGTAAAAATATCGGCTATATGAGCAAAAGTAATTTAATTGCAGAAAACATTTTTTTTTCAAATCTGAGTAACTGCAGTAATCCATAAATGAAGAAACGTTAGATATCACCGAGCAATAAGAACATTAATTTGCTTAGTTTAAACACTCAATAGTGATCCTTAACTTTTAATTTAAATTGCGTCTTTCTAAATAGTTTTTTTTAAAACGCTCTGCAAATTATATCAAAATTATTACACTTTTTTCCCACTTTATTATTATGGCCGGCTTCCGTGATCAGAAAGTAGTCTGTTAAACAAAAAAAATTCAAAAAAACTAATCGACTCACTGCTTACCTTCCAAATATTTGACGCAACAGATCAAAAGAAGGAAGCTGTAGAAAATTGTTTTCATTTTCTAAAGTAATCAAATTATGACTTCAGACGTAATCTGTTATTGCATAGCATCTAATTTACTAATTATCTTGTTCCAGCCTTTCTATCTTCAGCTTATGAAAAGCGATAAATATTTTGCATGATTTTTATTGTTGATATTTGAGGACCTGAAATCGCTTATCAACCCTAAACTGAGACCAATATCGTAAGATTTTGCACGTCATAACAACGACACCATCGCCAACTGGCAATGTTTTGGTCAAATTTTGCCCGAAGCTACCGATGAGAAAATGTTTTTGTGAATTTGATAAAGTTGATTCTTGATAATTCAAAATAATCTACAGCATCTACTCAGACTATTTTTCAAATTTAAATTGAAAGTAAAACTTCGAATGCCATATTGCTTTAATTGTTACACTATAGTTCAGTACCGCTTTAATAGCCGGTTACGATACTATAAGCGTAATGATAATCTATTTGTATAAAACACCCGTTCTACTTTGATCTCAAAGGCGATAACGCACTACCTACAGTATTAAAAGTGATAGAATTTTGAAAACTGATCGCACTCACAGTGTTTTCACCTTTTAGACACGGTCTACATTGGGCGTAAAATCGTAAGCGAAAGAGCGTAAACTTAGTTTATTTTAATTAGCACTCAGCTTTGTGTGGTGGTTAGGCGATACCCCGAGCCTACCGAATTAAAATAAACCAAGAATATGCTCGCACAATCACAATTTTAAGCATAGTGTAAACGGGCCTTACCAGCATTTGACCGATCTATCTGCGATTTGCGTTGCCGATTATATTTTGCGCGACTCGATGCAAGAATCGTTCTCGCCCGTGGTCACTTACACGTGGTCGATTTAAACGTCTCGAGAGTCCCAGGGCAAAGTCGCACTCGTGTAAACAGCAAATCGTATGCAATTTACGAGTCGCCCAGGCTTAGCGCAACGCACAAATGCTTTGCGAGTCGCTGGCAGCGATTATCCTAAATTTACTTCATTAAGTATTGTGATTATGGTACAAAACAGTCTGTAGTGCTTTCACCGTAGTTAATTATGATTTCGATACTAAATTTACTTCAAAATCGAAACGCAGAAGGAATAATTTTCTTGTGCATGCTGCACTGGTCAACAGCAGATACGATAGTCATGAGCTGATAACTGTGAAGCCAATCAAGCAGGACTTTAACCTTTTATAGAATGAATGATAAATTAATCACAGGTGCCAGTACCTTTATTGTATTCTGCTTTTATAATACTGTAGGTGCCCTTTTTTGATAAAAACCAGTAAATTTTTGAGTTAAGGCTGGCTGTTCTTAATTTTTTGCCAATGTTGAGCCTCAGTTGCTCTTAATCGGTTCTTAAAGTTTGAGATCATTAATGCCAATTATAGCGACCATGTTTGTTAATTCCTAATGATCTGTCTGCTTGTAAACGCCATTTTTAGCTGCTTTTGCAGCATCGTAAAATTGCGGCAAGTAAAAAAGCGAGCGTAAATTTTCGTTTGAACGAGAGCCAAAAAGTTTCCTTGTTATCTGTGCAGTGCGCAAAAGCACTCTACAGTATAGTTTCAAAATTGTTGCAATTTTGCTCGTAAGTTCCAGAAAACTACTCAAGCTTAATTGTTCTGAATCAGTACAGAATTTAGTTACTTTTTTGATTTGGAACTCCTTCTTTTTCGGTTGTTCTTAATATTATTTTTTGTTGCTGAGACTGGTGTTGTTCCTAATTTGTTATTAAATTTTGAGCAAAAATGAGCCTCGTGTTCTTACAAAACTGTTTTTGTGTAAAAAAAGTGTAATGAATTTTGTCATTGCTAATATTCTGGCATACCAAAGTAAGAGTTAAAGATCTGGGAATCCTAGAATAGCGAAGACAATGAATTCACAATAATGGCATTTAAACAATATATTTTGGAAATAGAGGTGCTTGTTTACAGAAGCCCTCCATAACACTGCTGACTGTAGGAGCTGCAGCAACACTCTGGAGCCTTCAACGTATCTGTCTGGCCAAACCACAATTGAAATACTCCAACTTAAACTGTAATGTTCAGACAAAATAAATAACATGGAACAGTACGGTGCGGCAAAACATAACAGAAATTTAATCAGAAAATAAAGAACTAAAAGAGCGCCATACAAGCGGTCTTCAAAATAAAATGCGTCCGTTCACCACCAATTGCTCGAATGAAAAGGAATGCCAGAACAGAGGTAACTCGGCCAAGCACAAAGGCGTGCTCCAAAAAGTGCGTAAATTTTAAAAAGTTTGCAGCCAATGACTGCAGGAAAATAAGTGGCATGAGCAAACTAAAGGGAAGAAGCAACCGAGTTCAAAACTAGACCGGGCAACACAAAAAAAGGTCAATCGGTGCTGTGACAGTGCTGGCAGAGTAGGCTGATAGGCTCACATCTATGCTCACTCGTTGGGTCCAGCACTCTGTAGACAAGTACCATCCACTGGTTTTTGTCGTCTAAAAACGTGTTAGCGTTTGCTTTCTTTTCTGACTCGAGATTGCAAGAAGCCTACCGGTATCTTTTGCGGGTAAAAAAACACAGTTAAGCGGAGAAACACAACACCGAGCGCACCGCATTGTAATTAAATATTGATATCATGAAAATGCAGTTTTTCTAATCAAATCATGCTCTCAGTTTCAGTTGCACCATTTTTAAAATTTGAGTAGTTTTGAGGGGCTTTTTCATTTGAATAACGCCAGGAGTGAGCTATGATCTGAAGTCACTTACGTATTTTTGCACTGTTCATAATATTTCATCCTCTGCACTACACAATTGCCTTATAGCGTTCAGCAAATGCATGCGCTGCTTATTTTATTAAATGCATGCGCTGCTTATTTTATTATTGTGGATATTGTTGCTCTGTAACGGCTGTGGTTTAGTAGCACCATAACAACACTACATGAAAACACAGATTACATAAATGCTGTATGGATTTTTTAAATGTTGGTTTAATTCAAAAAGAGCCAGTACTTCTGTAGCGACAGAAGGCGCCTTAAAATTTAACAATCAGCATTTCGTATTACATAGCAGCACAGATCTACTATAAAATACAAAATGCTTACGCACTATCAGGAAATAAACAATTTAAATTTGTCAGTCATACACACTTGGAGAAAAGGTAATTTCAAAAGTGTTTTTAGAATTAACTGCACAAGAATGTTAATAAATTTTGTTATTTTATATTTCCAAATATTATGTATGACCAAACAAGAAACACAGTTAGAGATGGGTTGCGGTAAAGAAAAACCAAGACCAAAACGGCAAGTGACAGAATTTTATGATATATTATGAGCATTAATGCCCGCTTGACTTTGCTCCATCCAAGGCAACTCAGAATTGTACAAAGTAAGTCAGCTTTTTCGAGTAATTTCAAGCGTTTACGTATTGCAAATCCTGCACGAGCAGCACGCCGCCCTTGCTGCTTCATTTTTCACCTTCCATTTTTGTTGCAAGTTTTAACGAAATTAGCTGCTTAATTGTATTCACTCTCTTTCGTTTTACGCTTGCGTTGGCTTCATACATTTTCTTTTCAAAATTCCAAAGCGTGATTGTTTCGAATGCAAAAGCTGACAAACGGCACATTTGAAGTGCCTTTGCGGCAGTTCGCTTTTGCAAATTCAAAACCAGCAAGCAGCGCTTTGAAACTATCTCGCACCGTGTAAGTAAACCAGTGCGATAGCGACTCTTCCGCCGACTCGTTTTGGCGAGAATCACTGGCCCGCAGTCTCAACGAGTAAATGACTTCTGCGAGTTGCAATCGTATGCGAGTATTGCGTTAAAATCTCTCCGCGGAGGTCGATTTCAGCGTCTCGAGAGTCACAAGACAAAGTCGCGCTCGTGTAAACAGCAAATCGTATGCAATTTACGAGTCGCCCAGGCATAGCGCAATGCACAAATGCTTTGCGAGTCGCTGGCTGCGATTATCTAAGTTTACTTCATAAAATATTGTGTTCATGGTACAAAACAGTCTGTAGTGCTTTTACCGTAATTAATTGTGATTGTGATATTAAATTTACTTGATATTAGTTTGAAACGAAGAAGAAATAATTTTCTTGTTGATGCTGGCACTGGTCTACTGCAGATACGGCAGTCATGAGCTGATTGCTGATAACTGTGAAGCCAATCAAGCAGGGCTTTAACCCTCAATAAAATGTATGATAAATTAACCACAGGAAACAGTACCTTAATTGTATTTTGTTTTTATAATACCGTAAGTACACAGTGTACACTGTTTGCATCAGAACCAGTAAATTTTGAGTTGAGGCTGACTGTTCTTAATTTTTTGCCAATGTTGAGCATCAGTTGCTCTTAATTGGTTCTTAAATTTTGAAATCATTGATGTCAATCATAGCGACAATGTTTGTTAATACCTAATGGTCTGTCTGCTTGTAAACGCCATTTTTAGCTGCTTTTGCAGCATCGTAAAATTGCGGAAAGCAAAAAAGCAAGCTCTAATTTTCGTTTGAACGAGAGCCAAAAAGTTTTTTTGTTACCTGCCCAAAGCGCAATAACACTCTATACTCTTGAAGTTATTCAAGCTCTTTTGTTTTGAATCAGTACAGAATTTAGTTTCTTTTTTGATTAGGCATTTCTTCTTTTTCGGTTGTTCTTAATCCTAGAATAGCTAAGACAATGAATTCACTGTAATAGCATTTGGACAATATATTTTGGAAATGGAGGTGCTTGTTACAGAAGCCCTCCGTTACAATATGGAGCCTTCACCGTATCCGTCTGGGCAAACCACAATTGAAATTCTTCAACTTGAACTGCATTGTTCAGACAAAATGCATAATTTGGAACAGTAAGACATGGCAAAAGATATCTGAAATTTAGCCTGAAAATAATGAACTTAAAAGAGTGCCATACGAGCGGTCTTGAAAATGAAATACGTCTGTTTGCCAGCAGCTTGAATGAAAAGGAATGCCAGAACAGAGGTAACTCGGCCAAACACAAAGGCGTGCAGGAATTACCAAAAAGCGCGTAATTTTTAAAGCGTTGGCTGCAGGAACTAAAGTGAGGCGCACAAACTGAGCAAACTAAAAGGAAAGAGCGGCCGGATCAAAACTAGAGCGGGGCAACACAAAAAAAGGTCAATCGGTGCTGTGACAGTGCTGGCAGAGTAGGCTGATAGGCTCACATCTATTCTCACTCGTTGGGTCGAGCACTTTGTATACAAGTACCATCCACTGGTTTTTGTCGGCTAAAAACGTGTAGCGTTTGCTTTCTTTTCTGACCCGAGATTGCTAGAGCCTACCGGCAATTCTTGCGGTTAAAATAACCACAGTTAAGTGAAGAAGCACAACACCTACTGCCCCGCATATTGTGATAAAACATTAATTTCATGAAAATGATGTTTATAATGAAATCATGTTCTCAATTTCAAGTGGTTTTATGGGGCTTTTTCATCTGAATAACGCCAGGAATGAGTTTTGACATGAAGTCATTGGCGTATTTTTGCTCAGTTCATAATAATTCATCCTCCGCACTATACTTACTGTAATTGCCTAGCGTTTAGCAAATGCATGCGCTGCTTGTTTTATTATTGTGGATATTGGTGCTTTGTAACAGCTGTGGTTTAGTAGCTCCATAAAAAAATTACATGAAAACACATATTATATGAATGCTATGTGGATTTTTTGAATGTTGGTTTAATTGAAAAAGAGCCAGTACTTCTGTAGTGACAAAAGGCGCCTGGAATCACTGCAGAAGAACTCAAAAGTAAACTTTTAAAAACAAAAATAAAATTTAGCCATTAGCATTTCGTATAGTATATGACAGCACAGATCTCCTATAAAATACTAAAATACTTGTGCACTATTAAGTAAATAAACAATATGAATTTGTCGGTTACACATGCTTAGAGAAAAAGTAATTTCAAAAGTGTTTTTACAATTAACTGCACAAAAATATTGATAAATTTTATTGTTTTACCCAACATTATGCATAACCAAACAAGACACACAGTCAGAGATGGGTTGCGGTAGAGAAAAACCAATACCTAAAGGGTAAATGACAGAATTTTATAATAAATTATGAGCATTAATGCCCGCTTGATTTTGCTCCATCCAAGCCAACTCAAAATAGCATTTGCGTATCACACATTCGGCTCGAGCAGCACGCTGCCTTTGCTGCTTCATCTTTCACCTTGCATTTTCATTGCAAGTTTTGACATTAGCTGCTTAATAGTATTTTTCGTATTTCGTTTTACGCTTGCGTTGGCTTCATTCATTTTCTTTTCAAAATTCCAAAGCGTGATTGCTTCAAATACAAAAGCTTACAAGCGGCGCATTTGAAGTGCTTTTGCGGCAGTTCGCTTTTGCAAATTCAAAACCAGCAAGCCGCGCTTTGAAACTATCTCGCACCGTGTAAGTAAACCAGTGCGATAGCGACTCTTCCGCTTAAAAATTAAGAACAGTCAGCCTCAACTCAAAATTTACTGGTTCTGATGCAAACAGTGTACACTGTGTACTTACGGTATTATAAAAACAAAATACAATTAAGGTACTGTTTCCTGTGGTTAATTTATCATACATTTTATTGAGGGTTAAAGCCCTGCTTGATTGGCTTCACAGTTATCAGCAATCAGCTCATGACTGCCGTATCTGCAGTAGACCAGTGCCAGCATCAACAAGAAAATTATTTCTTCTTCGTTTCAAACTAATATCAAGTAAATTTAATATCACAATCACAATTAATTACGGTAAAAGCACTACAGACTGTTTTGTACCATGAACACAATATTTTATGAAGTAAACTTAGATAATCGCAGCCAGCGACTCGCAAAGCATTTGTGCATTGCGCTATGCCTGGGCGACTCGTAAATTGCATACGATTTGCTGTTTACACGAGCGCGACTTTGTCTTGTGACTCTCGAGACGCTGAAATCGACCTCGTGTAAGTGATCATGGGCGAGAACGATTGTTGCACCGAGTTGCGCAAAATATAATCGGCATCGCAAATCGCAGGTGTTACTTACACGGCAGCGATTCTGGTCAAACGCGATCGCGGCAAGCGAGTTTTGCCTCGTGTGAGTAACCGCTTTGCGAGAGAGATTTTCACGCATAAAGATCGTCGAATCGCGTTGCAAAAAAGTCGCCCGTGTAAATGCGGCTTTAAATCTACAAGCGAATTCTTCACGCTCAGCAAAAAAATGCTTCAAATGAGACAAAAAAATGCACATTTGTCACAGCGGCTTGCGATCGACGGTGCAAGGCTACAAACCTTTGATATTTTGACGACGTCTTTTGCTGGCATGGAGCAACAAGTTTAAAATTCGATGACTTCGATGGCACAAGAGTTATTAGAAGGTTAGCCTTTAAAATCCGATCGCCCAGATGGCGCAAGGTGGTTCACTGGATCAACCTTGATAATCGCTTTTGGTTGAATGGTGCAGTAAGAGCAGCAATAAAAGGCAAGTAGGGAGTTGTGTTTTCATTCCATCAAAACGAAAGCAACATAGCAGATGTTTGTGACTGCGACCCGCTCATCGTAGGTGCTGTTTATATCCCTGCTGATCCAATTCTATTCCAGTGTACGCAAACGATCAATCCGCACAAGCGCAGAATTGTCACCTGCCATCAGACCTATATCGAGTCTGGAAATTGGCCAGGGGAAAAAGTAAGCCGATCTGACTCTAATGGTGGATGCTGGGTTCTATTATCTCGCTGATGGCGATAGGGTGAAATGTTGATACCGCAACGGTTGCTGAAAGAATTAGGAACGGTTTGACGACTCGTGGATAGAACATTTGAAATGGTTCTCTCAGGGATATCTAGAACAACGGGATTGCTAACTAGTGTCACGTTCCGCATGACTGGTGACAGCAGGAGGGTTATTCATTGAGTTCATAAGCATTAAGCAAGATGTTGCGTTTGTGTCAGTAGTTGCTAGTCGCCAATGACACAGAAAAAAATACGCTTTAAAACTTCTTGTGGTTAGTTATAGTTGAGGTCAAACGTTTTTTATAAGTTACTTTTGATCCTGTTGAAATAGGCTTAAGATTAATTAGGGTAGGCCTACTTCAGTGGACAGTGTCTCCAATTCGAATATGAGACCTTTATTTTTGCTTCAAAAAAGAGCAATGCGAATCCTCTCTTACAGCAATGGAAAAACACGAACAACACCATTATTCTCAAGGCTACAAGTACTAAAGCTGCATGATATTTATAAACTTGAAATAGCTAAATTGATGCACAAAGTACACGACAAAGCCTTAAACATCTGCAATGCATCAACTACCAATTAGGCTATACAATGTTATATAACATCCATTCACACAACACCAGAAAAAAACATAAAAAAAAAAACTACTTCATGACTAGAATTTCATCAAAACAAACCCAAAAGTGTTTACAGTATAATGGACCAAAAATCTGGAATGGAATACCATTACAGCTAAAAGAGATGAACTTCTGTAAATTCAAAAAAGAATTCAAAAGGATATTAATTAGTGCCTATTATTATTTATCATTTGGGGGGTGGGGGGAGGAAAGGTTCCTGTCAGGGTCAAGACTCTGAGCGTAAGAAGTTTGTATACTGCAGCAAATAGTCTGATTTCTGCTTTTAATTTCAATTGTTACCGGTAATGATGTTTAATCGCTAATTTTGATAGTTGACTTTGATGACTGAAATGTCTTTCGCTGTCTTAATAAATTGAATTGAACCCACCTGTCATACGTACCTGTAAATAGCCTACTTAGTACTGGTATGTGGCTAGAAACCTCTACAGCATTTCAAAAAGTTAGTCTACCTAAGTAGTGGAGAGTGAGTCTGTTAGCAAATTACAACCTCCATTGCGCTCCTAGGTTGACACATACTGGTAGCCAGTGGTCTAACGGTATTTCCTATTGGTTAGTCTGAAGTGGAGTGATGCTATACACATTGTTGTAAAATTTTAACTGATATTTTGCTGTAAATTTTTAGAATTTTATCTTAATTCTCTTATTGGATGATATACTGTAGGCTACCTAATGCAATGGTTAACTCTTGTTGTATTCCTGAATGTAAATTTAGTTATAAATTTAGCAAGAAATCAGAACCAGTTGCACTATTCAGATTTCCACAAAAATATATGCAGTACCAGTATTGAGGCAAAAATGGATTAAAGCAATTCCTCGCAAAAGCTGGACCCTTACACAAAACCATGAGTATGTGCTCATCATTTCACTGAAGATAATTTTAAAACTAGCTCAACTGATCACAGAGAATCACACAAACAGGCTTGTTTAAGTCAAAGTCTGGAGCAAATTCGCTTGAAGCCAACTAGGGTCCCTCATATTTTTCCTTTGTTGTCTCAATATTTGTCTTCAAATTTATCTGTACCCCAACCCACAACATCAAGCACATCCTCAGCTATACTGATGAATGAAAACAGTCAAATCATTAAACACGCAAGCTACTATTTGAAAGAGAAAGCAAAAAATTTCTCGGAGTTGAAAGAAATGATAAAATCTGAATCTTTACCAAGCGGTTTTGTGTATGTGGAAGACGGTAGCAACATTTTTTACCATTATATTAAAAGTTCTAACCAGCCACTGGATTCACCAAAACTTCTTGGTACTAGTATTATCAAGATCTTCTTACAATCCTTAATTGCATTCAGCCAGCACTATAAAGACCACTACAGAGTTTTGAATTTGCTGTCCTTTTTGCAAATCTGCTTGTGATTGGTCATCTGATTTCACTGCAAGCACTCGCATTGCATTTGTGATATCGCTTTTGGTACATTACCTAACAGCATGTACACTTGATGGACAACCAGATGAGAATATGGAGTGATGGAAAGAATCAAAGATTGTTTTGATGTTCTTGCTGTGAAAACCGACAACCACGTATGCAACCTGTAAGATGTTTTCGTTGTTTGTTTTTTACTGTACATACTACATACAATATAAGTATCAAATAGAAATTGTCTGCAACTAAGTGTATTAGGCGCATATTACTTCGTTATGCCTCGACATAACATAATGAAGGAAGTACTGCCAACATTAACATCAGATATCAAAAATACTCCAGTAGTCTGAGTGGAGTAGTCAGTTTTCTGGATAGTGTATGTAAACTGTAGTGGATGTTGCTATTCAATTTCATGAAAGAAGGATATCTTCCCTACTAACTTAAGCAGTAAAACCCATTTGGGTGTTGTAAGTTTATATTTTCATGGGTGACAAGTTTCAATGGCAAGTATGTGGTAAGCTTTGCTAAATTTTGTCATCCAGTAAATGAGCTGAACAAACCGAGTGAATGCAGATGGATTTGACTTGAAATGACATGACATGACTACAACCACAAACTTCAATACTAATACTGTACAAGAGAAGTAATGACAACCAGCTGTGTTAAGTAGCTGGTATGCAATTTGACCTTTTTTATATATTTAGGAAGTTTTTTGTGGATCTCTGCCATGGTGAGCTATCCCCCAGTATAGAGCATCAATTTATCCCAGGAGAGCGTCTCTTTTTCACATTTGACTTCACGCACAACTTTAAAAATTTGTACAACATTTTATGAATAAGCAACTGATGCTCTCACCAACACTTTGTCATGAGTACATCCTTGGCAACAAATGCATTGCTCAGTTTGCCCATTTGAAGCAGCTTTATCGCATAGAAGAAGGAAAACCCCTAAAAGTTGCCCATTCATTGAAAAAAGTATCCCTCAACCAAGTAGCATTGCCCAAACATCACCTCAACATGTCCTTGGTAAGTTGAAAGTTTTGCAATATATCTGGCTGTCAGGTTACCCGTACACTAACAGCAAAACAGCTGCTATTGCATGATGACTATAGACTACGGTACAAGATTTTTCAATTGATATACGTTAGTTTATTTGATGAAAGGGAAGTGTCTGCTGATATACTCTCCTGTTCTTAATAATACTGCGACAACATCTATGTCCTTTTAATTCGATTTAGGACAAACAATACAAAACATATTGAAATTTTAATTATAGCACAAGGATTGGTGTTGTTTCACAACTCGTTTTTCTAGATGAGGTAATGTGACCAAGATAATGGTAGCCACGGTAATAGATTTGCTTTTCCGTAAATTAAAAGCATTTGCCTACGTCAAATGTTCAATTTTATAGGAGTTTTTCATGAATCATGTGTTCGTGCTTTGAGTTTTATTCAGAGGGTCATCATGAGTTTTCTGAAACTGCTCGTTACCTAAATTTTATCTCCACCATGTGGAAAATTTTATCACTCAAATCACCTCACAAAGGTACGTCTAGCTTTCAGCTTGGTAAGGATAACAACTGGGTAGAGATGCTTATGTACGTGAAGATTGGTATTGCCGAAGTGTACAGTAAGTTCGATGGTGTCTACTATCTAATCATGAATGTGATTGCTGTATTTACGGAAAACATTCATTGTTGTGCGGTAAGTAGCGCACAATTCCATGCTAGCATGTGGCGACGAATGATATAAATAGTGTAAAATGTGTTGTAAACACCCTTACTAAGTAATTATATTTTGGCTTTAGATCAAAGACAGAAAGAGGAAATGTACATGCAAATTCAACACATTCAGCATGACCGCCATGGTTTGAAATATTTAGAAGCCATCCTAATATTTCGCGAGTAAAAGCAATCCGGAAAGGCAGGGTTTACCGCAGAAACTTTTATGGCCTACATTCAATCTATGACAGCAATACCCGAGTTGGCTAAACACTTGCTCGAAAGACGTGGTTTTCAGCACTTCTTAACTGAAAAGCTGACGTCTGATTGTTTAGAAGGACGCTTTGGATGGTACCGTCTTAGTAATGGCGGTAAGTTCTTAATCTCCCTGAAACATCTGCTGCATTCAGAAAAAAGATCCGCTGCTTAAGTCTGCTGCAGCAAGATGCCTTGTTAACAGCGATTCAACAGAGTGAACTGTACAATGAGCTCTCAAATCACATTGATATGGAGGTGGACTACAATTGGCTGGAGGTAATTCTTTTCAATGTGACTTTGGAGGACATTTCCCAGGCAGATGTTGCAATATGTTACTATGTGAGCGGCTACACTGCCCGGAGAATCGACAACCAAAGAAAATGCACATCTTGCAAGAAATTATTGATTTCAAGCAATACCTCTTCGGAAGTTACTGAAAGTCTATTCGAAGAGCACCAAAAGCTGTTCAAAATGGTAAACCGTGGCGGACTTGCGGAGCCAAGTTCGTTTTGCTTTGCAACTACGGTAATTGTGATGCAATTTTTCAATGCTCTTGCATCGTATGCTAAAAATGTGAAAAGGTTGTTGACATTGAACAATTCACGGGCTGTATTTACGAACGCTTCTACTGCAATTGCGAATGCAAGCACATCCTGTGATCTTACCGATGTCAAATGCAGCTCGGACCACACAAACTTTAAGTTCATCGTCTGGACGGTTTTAATCGCTTCGCAAAGAACCAGTTAAAGAAACTCAACAGCCGCCGACCCCCAGGGAAAATCTTTAAGAAAAATCCAAAAATTGACTTTTAAAATGTCTAACTAAAGCATACTCGAAAGCTTATTTCGACTTCTTTCTAAGCTTGTTGTCAGCTATATGTTTTTAAAGCAATATGCATAGGTGGGCACAAGCCCGTTAATCGTTAATCACGAAGGTAACTTTTTCATTAACTCGTTAATCCGTTAAAAAGGTTTTTCATGTTAACGGACTAAATTAACTTCCGTTAAGTTCTGTTAACTTCCGTTAACGTTTTTATCGTTAATATCTTGCACCATTCATTTATCGGACTGGTACAAACCAGTTTGCACTGGTGGTAACACTTGTTACGTATTAGCACGTGTTTTATAGAAGAAAGCGAAGAAAGGAGCTCTTTTTTGAGGCAAATAATAAACCTGCAGCCTCATAGGTCTATTAATTATCGCTGTTCACAATTTCCAAAGATTTTCCGATCGCAGCTTCGTTGTGCATTTGAACTTAATTTTATCTTGAAATTAGATTAGACTATAAAAATGTAACTTCCAAAACACAAAAAGACCACCATAGCAATAAATATTTCCTTACAATCAGCTCAACAGCGTCAATATGTGTTCTAGAAGCGAGTGAATAAAAAGAAATGTAAACTACACGCAAAATGTTAACGAATTAACGGACTTTATTAACTTCCGTTAATTAAAGCTGAAAATAACGGATTGACGTTAACGGAGGTGTGAAGTTTGTTAGCGGACTAGTGGTTAACGAAGCTAACGTTTTGCATTAACTTGCCCACCTATGGCAATATGTATTTATGTTATTGCTTGGTACACTTTGAAATCAGCTGTACCGCGTTTGTTTACTATTTTCGGTTCTGTTTGCAAATGGTCTGTCAGACTAGGCCACCTCGACGGGTAGACTGTACGGCTCTGACGGAAATTAGCGTAGAGTGTCTTTCCCAAGGTCAATACAGCAAAGTACCGAACCAGTGAACAACATCTCGATGATCATATAGCGCACTACCAACTGGACAGTTGATTTCTAGTCACTAGCCTGGCTGCAATGCCTTAATATTTCCTGGAAAGGTGGCGCCAGTTATTTGACTACCTCGGGAATCGAACCTGTACTCTGCATACTCCCTCACTAAGCCCAGTAGTTTTAGTAGGGATAACTATTAATGCCATATATGTTGTCAAGAACCCATATACAGCGTATGTAATGCGTAATAAACGTCTATTTGAAAAAATTGATGTAACCCTCCATCAATTTTTTTTTCAAAATAGACGTTTATTCTTCCAACCGGCCAGTTGGTCGAGCGGTAACGCGTTCGTCTCTGGAGCGGAAGGTCTGAGGTTCAAATCTCGGGCCGGTCGAATCGGACATAGTGCTGCCAACGGCTCGCCACCGCTGCGACATTTCTTCGAAAGGAGCTGTGTTGCCCGGGCGCAATGACGCGGAGATGGGCCCCGCCAACTCGTTACACGCTTCGGCGTAATCCAGCGAGTATAATGAAAGTTTTGATGTAACCCTCCAGTTGTCATTAGCCAAACTGAGTTAGCAATCCCGTTGTTCTAGATATCCCTGAGTTTTTTCTCTCTGCAAATATTTGCTGGAGAACAAGGGTGTAGACTTTGCAGTAGATATTGTGAAAGGTTTTCCCAGTTTGAATAGACCGTCCGTTCCCAACCCGCCACCAGAAAACGCTCTTTAAGGTCTACAAAAACTGGTTAAAAACAGACCTCCTCCAAAACGCGACCTGTTGCTCGCCCCACTTTTGCTAGATCCCAGAGAGCTCTACAACGAAAAGACAAAGTAGAAAGGAAAATGCTACCGGGTAAGAATGTAGAGATGGCAAAATTGCTAGGCTTTAAAGAACCGAAAATTGCACAAGTTTTGACAAAAAGATTTGAAGACCGCAATGAATTCTTTGCTACCTTTTATGATTTTATGAAAAAAACTGATAGAGGAACCTGATGTGGTTTTTAAACAAAACTTGACAATGAAGCTTGCAAAAGAACTGATGGATAAAGTCAAGTGTAATAAATGCAAAAAAAGAAAAAAAATGCGTGTTGTACCTCCCATGTGCCAACATTTCCATATGTTTTTCGTGGTTTAGAAAATTGCAACTGCGTACGCTTTGCAATAACGTAATTGAGGAAAAAATCCATACGTATAGAGTATAAGACCTGACCAGATACGCCTGGACGATTGCATCAGAGTCTCAAAGCAAGTGCGAGCATTCCTACCACGTTGAACTGTAGTGCAGTAGAACCTAGAACACATGCGGATTATGTTTCGTTGTGGTGCAATCGCTTTTTTTTCTTTGTCGCCTATAAAAAGAGCTTCAAGCGATAGTTTAAAAATAACGCATTCTCACACTGGCAAAGCAGAAGAACTATATTTGGGCCTCGTTTTGGGGGAAACCCCATCCTGCCACCCCAATTTTTGCTAATTTTAGTTTGTTTTTAATATCCATTCATTCAGAAAAGTTTGATCCATGTTGCTCAAACAGTTAAAAAGTTTAAAATTTTGAAGGACTCGATTGAGGGGGATCCATCAACCCGGCACCCCCGATTTTTGTTGCCCGAAACCTCTCTCTGATATCTTTAATCGCTCAAACTTTGAATACAGTGTGTTTAGCGGTTTAAAAGTAGACAACGGTAAAAGAAAAAGTAAGAAAAAAATAGCAAAACAAAAAAAAGTATTCAAGTTGGAGTAAACGAACATTACCTAACAAAAATTGGTTGATAGTGTGCTATAAAACCACACGCCATTTTTCATCAATATCAGTAATTACCGAGATATTATGGGGCGCCGTTTGTGTACCCTAATTTGTGCAGTGTTTTTTGTATATTTAATTAAATAGTCATTTTAATTAAATACACAAAAATAAATATACAAAAAAAAAACAGTGCAAAAATAAATATGCAAAAATTTTTAGTGCGGACTTTTTTTGACTACTTATTTTTGCGATAAGAAAAATTGCCGCAGAATAAACCGTTGCAAAAATAAATCGTCAAAAAAACTGCGCGCAAAATAAAGTGTTGCAAAAATGCACTGCAGACATTTTTGTATATTTGTTAGTGGAGCGTGGCAAAGCGCTCTCGGCTGCTCATAGAGCGCATTAAAGAACAGCCGATAGCGCATCAAAGAGCAGCCGAGAACGCTTTGCCACGCTCCACTAACAAATATACAAAAATGTCTGCAGCGCATTTTTGCAACGCTTTATTTTGTGCGCAGTTTTTTTGACGATTTATTTTTGCAACGGTTTATTTTGAGCGCAGTTTTTTTGACTACTTACTTTTGCAATAGTATATTTTGCTCAGTTTTTTCTCATCGCAAAAATAAATAGTCAAAAAAAGTCCGCACAAAAAGTTTTTGCATATTTATTTTTGCACTAATTTTTTTTTGTATATTTATTTTTGTATATTTATTAAAATGACTATTTAAATAAATATGCAAAAAAACATAGCACAAATTCGGGTACACAAACGGCGCTCCATAAGATATATCGATTCAAATTCGTCAACTTTTTGCCCATTTTCGGCCTGTAAAATTTTGGTCACGTGACTGGGCGCCCCCGAACTCGGCTTCGTAAGCACTCACATTATGTTCAAATTTCAGCTTTGTTCAAGTTTCACATCAAGTGGTTTTTGAGGTACAGGCGAATTAATTTAAGCCCAAAATTGAGTTTTTTTTATATTTTTTTGTGTCTCAATTGACGATCACGTTACCAAGAATCTCCAAAATTGGCACACCTGACGCTTTCATTAATTCTTATGTAGAGTCCAAATTTCAACTTTCTAGATTTTACTGTTTGCTAGTTATAAGCAAATCAATTCTCATCTGCCAAAAAGTCAAAAAGCAAAGGTACCACGCGCTCACGCCAAGTCTTAATTGCTGAGTAGATGGCTCACTACACTTTTATGTGAGAACTAACTGCACACAATTTTTACCAACGTAATTGCGTTGATTTAAAACCGGTTCAAATTGTCCGGTTTATACTTCAATTTGGATTCCGGATAGTTTGGGGTTCGGATTCTTTTGGACTCGGTATTCTGAAATGCCCATCCCTAGCTGCGGGTAAATGACTCAATGACACGCAGAGTTTTATCACGAAGCCACCTACTTTATGCATAATTATGATCTAATTGGTTAGCGTTTTGACTCATTCAAAAGTTAGCTGTTATATTCTTCGACAAGTCAAAAGAATGTAGCAGAAATCTTGCTCCTCATTAACATGCTATATAACGCATCAATACTATGGCCTGCAAACGTCAAAATATCACAAGCAATTTTCTGTTATCAATTTGCTTTTCCTGGAGCGTCTTCACTACCATCCGCTACGGTATTTTTATCACTTATTATAGCGAACAATCTAATTTTACAAAAAAATAATTACCAACTATTTGCGAATTAATTAGGCCGCGCCCTATGTCAAAAAAAGTTTGCGAAATATTCATGTACTCTTGTGTGAAAGGGCGAAAGTTTAAAATTTGCTTGTACGATTAGTTTAAAACAATTCCTATCCGCAAGTGTGCGTGTTTAATCAAAGTTTTATCTATTTGCATTAAAGTTCGCAAAAAGTTTCTGGCTTATTTCTGAAAGGTGACGAAAACTTAGATAATCCCATTTTGATAAATACTGTTGTTCCAATGGAACTGCGATAATAACAGATTCAGCAAATTGCATAATATTCAGAATTTTTCGCAGTCATCAAAAATTCTCCCAAAGAAATTTTAAAATTTTTCTGGTGCTCTCATTGCAAGTCCACGGAAGCAAAGTACGAAGTCTATTTGAAAAATTTGATTTTTTTCTGCAAACAAAATTATACAAAATCACGTAGAAAAATGAAGCAACAAAAAATTACAGAACAATCTCTCTGCTAAGAAGTTGCGAAAAGACCATGATCATTTCTTGGAAATAACTCAAGACCTGCTTTCAAGGAAAGACGCGGCCGTCGGGCTTGGAATGTTGTTGGAAATCTAGTGAATAGTAATATCAATGCGCAGTAGCGCTTAAAATATTAGTTATTTTCTTAATACACTCAAGGATGGAAAATAACAATTAAACTAACCGTAAATCTTTTACCAAACTCTTGTGAATATTGGCGTAGCTAATTCTTCTTAGCACACAGTATAGTATGCATTTGTAGCCCAATCAGGTAGCCATTACACGACGTAACAAAATTGTAATAAAATACTTTTATTTTGCTCTTTATTTGCGATTTTATAGAACCTGCAAAATACTTTGAGTGGTTGTCGACAACAAAGCGCTTATGGGGACGTACAGTTGTGCACCATGCTCTATATAGTCGCACATTTGCACAATCGAAGATTTGTAGCCGCAGCAAAAATCAGTTTTGATTCGCAAATTTTAGCTTCTCAAATACTTTAGTTTGTGGTTTGGGCCCCACAACCTTGTTTGCTGTACTCTATTTGTAACATTGTGCGTTAAGCAATGAAGTACTTCGCCTACGTAGATGATAATAGACGAAAATCTGACTAATGCGAAAAATCTGCATACTGCGTTTCCGCCAGGAAGCGAAATGTACGTGAAGACCAAAATTTTAGGTTTCGGTTATAAAGGGAACAACCTTACGCTAGAAACAAAAACGACTATCAAAGAGATTTTCATTTTCAAGTTGCTGAGTGATTGTTGCATCCCAGGACAAATGTTTCCGCTGGCCCTTGTTCCTTCCCCATTGTTAGGCTACTAATATAGCCCATAGGCGTAATTGTAATTGTAATTACATTTTATTCACCAAGTTGCCTTGGCCAGGAGACAACGAAGGGACCTTTCGATCTTCGAGTCAAGCTGCCACCTGCCCATCTGTCTACCACACACGATGGAGGCTTCACACTGTCCTTTTTATTTCTGAACGTCAAGTAGGGAAGCTGTGAATACCAATTTTTATAGTCTTTGGTTTGACTCGACCGGGAATCGAACCCGTGTCTACCGCTTCAGTAGCAGACGGTCTATCCACTCGACCACTGATCAGTAAACCAGGTTTGTGTTTGCGGCGGCCCAAACCACAAATTATAAGTGTGCAATTAAATGACGTCTTCAACAATTTTCGATAAGAGGAACTTTTTATGGGACAAAGATACCATAGAATGGATGATCAGAAGCCAGGGCCTGCATGTGGGAACGTAACTAGGATTTTGCTAAAGGGGGAGGACTTAAACCAAAAATTGAAAAGTTTTCCGAAACTATCTAAACTGAAAGACGTAGTGAGTCAAACTAACGAACTCAAACGCCCCCAGCCGTTGAGGATTTTTATAAATTTTTTGGAAAAAATAGCTATTTCAATGCCATTTGGATCACATTTCGCACATTTTTGGAGCCATTTGAATTTTTAAGATTTGAAAACTAATTGAAAAAACTATTGTTCAGTCCTCTTTTTACTTACAGGTCAAGTCCAAAACACGTTTGAAATCTTACATCTTTAAGTCAAATTTTGCAAGTGACTTCGCACAGGTGGGGGAAATCAAGGTACATTTTTGCCTCCTGCAATATTTTTAGCATTATAGGCTAAGTAATAATTCTCTCAGAGATTTTTGTAAATTTTTGTGTTTTGTCATGAAATAACCAGTTTTAGGAGTACATGTCCCATGCTCTCGCAATTCAAATTCAATGGTTTGTTCATTAAGCATTTCCCCTCGCTAATTTTTGTTTTCAAAGTATTTTGTCGCGTAAAAACTGGCGAGGTGAAGGTGGTTGTTATTTAAAGTTGGTGCAATAGATGGCTACTAATCATACCGTTGCATTATACGTTCATAAAAAGGTTAGAGGAGGGCCTGAGTTGGCAACTTTTAGGACAAAATCCTGAACTTTTCCCAGTTAATACTTTGAATTGGTTGGCAAAAGTTTGTGTTGTGGGGCCCGTTGGTTTTCAATATTATTGTTAATTATTAGTGTTATATGCAAAAATGCAAATAGAAGCTGAAAAGGAAGAAATAACAAGCTTTGTTGTCATCATTTTTATCGTAGGTTGTATTTTAATTGGCTATGCCAATGAAATAGCCTACAATCAAGATTTAAGATCTGCATCAATGATAGGAATTGATACTGCAGGTAGTTTTATGCATATTTTTCTTTGCAACCGAGGACTCACCACTTCTCTGCAGTTTACAGTATTCCTGCTCAAGGGGTGGAAGGAACAAGTTAAACGATTTTTGCTCACCACTGCTACTGACTTTGAGAGCACTATGAACCAGTGACCTCAGTTCACACATATGCTGCCTTCTGCTTGTTAAGTAATCCCTCGGAAATTAACCAACAACAAATCAATATAATGTTCAATCCAATGCATTGTGCAAAAAACTATTGAATTTTTAAACCGCAGTATATGCAGTGATCCTTTCACAAACTTATTGAAGAATGAAACGGCAGGCCTAGACAAGTTTTAGTTCGGCACTATATACTTTTGACATCGTAGTACCAGAGGTGGAGTCCTGAAGGACGTCCTTGGCCTCGAGGACGTCCTCGAGGACACATTTTGAGGACCTTCGCCTTGGCCTCGAAGGTTAAGTCCTTGGCCTTGGCCTCGAAGCCTCAAGTCCTCGAAAATTGCTCTGTCCTCGGCTCGAGGACAGCACTATCTCTTGAACAGTTGAAATTTTGTTGGAAAACGCCAGAAACCTCGCGGAAAATTTGCGAACACCTTTTTTGTTTTCCTAACTTGGAGCATAGGTGTAGCCAAGGGAGGGGGCAGGGGGCCCGCCCCTGCCCTCCAAGTGAAATTTCTCCAAAAACGCCAATTGTTTCTTCAGTTTCGGTTTCTTTTTCGCATTTTTCGCTTACAACAGTAACTAACAACAATATTGAAGACCAGGGGCCCCGGGCCCCCTTAAGTCAATTGTTGCCAGCCAATTTAAACGTATAACCCAGAAGAAATGGAAAGTTTTTGTCTTATAAGTTGTAATCTCAGGCCCACATCTAGCCCTTTTATGAAAGTAATGCATTAATCAAGGCCGGATTTACCATAATATGACGCAGTACCAGCCAGAGGCCCCACGCTCAAATTGTAAGACTTTTCTTGGTCTTCACCTATATTTGGCAAAAAGATGTTGCAAAAATCTCCAAAGTGCCAGGGGCCCAGCACGATGTAAATTCGGCCCGACAATAACATGGTTAGTATGCGTAACCATCTATTGTACTATTTTTCAATAACAATTCAGTAATTCACCTCCAACCTGGCCGGTTTTTACTCACAAAATACTTTAGAAAGAATTAGCTATGGAAAATGCTGTTTGAACCAATCATTGAACTCTCGTTGAGGGGGCCTGACCCCCAGGCCAAACATGCACTTCTATAACTGGTTATTTTCATGATAAAACAAAAATCATTAAGGAAAATCTTCCAGTGGATTATTATTAAATGCTAAACTGTTGCAAAAGACAATGCATCTTACTTGCCCATACCAGGATCAAATGACTGACAATTAAAATTTAACTCCAAAATGCAAGATGTTAAACGTGTTTTGGACTTAAATTGCAAGGAAAAGAAGGATTAAACAATTTGATTTTTTTCAATTGGCTTTCAAATGTCAAAAATGTAGTGCTTTCAAATGGCTTTGAACACTTGCGAATCGTGATTCAATGGCATGAAAATAGCTTTTTTTTCCAAAAACTTACAACAAATCGCCCAACGGCTGGGGGCCCCACCCCAGACCCCTGTCTGTAATACGTTTGAGTTACACTAGCTTTCTCAACACATTTCCAAAGTTAGATATTAGCTCTTTTCAGCTATTAGTTTAAGCCCTCTCCCTTTGCAAATTCCTGGTTACGTGCCAATAGGCAACGATTTCAGATCTTCCATCCTACGATATCTTTGTCCCACAAAAAGTTCCTCTTTGGAAAAATTTTTGATGACGTCATTGCATGTAATTTGTGGTATAGGCCTCCCTTATCAAAAATTCTGAGTACGCCTATGAATTAAAGATCGCCAAAAAAACTTTTTTGTTTTTGAGAACACTTGCTGCTGTGTCCTTGGCCTTGGTCTCGAGCATTCCTGTCCTTGGCCTCGAGAGGGTTTGTCCTAGAAAAGGCTGTTCTTGGTCTTGACCTCGGATTTTTTGTGTCCTTGGCCTTGGCCTCGAGCCTTGTGTCCTCGACTCCACCTCTGCATAGTACAGTAGAAACTACAATTGGTGAAAGGCGTTTAATCAGTAACTAAATTAGGCTACCATAAGTTTACTAAATTAAATTAGGGTATGGAAACAAAGAGCTAGCGTTCGGAACACACAGTAGATCAGAAAACGCCATTAATTTATTTTTCTTAATCTATTTTATGTTCTAACGTCCTGTAGCTCATCAAACAGTTCTTAATTATCTGGCACCTAGCACATAGCCATCAGGATATTTTTAGAGCGCCAAACTTAGAGGAGCAATATCTTTTCGATCAGTTTGGTGACGGCATGGTTCTAAAAATAAAACGAATCGATTTTGCTTTGCTAATTAATTTTGCATAAGTTTTGTATTCGTTTCTAATCATTACAAAAAGTTTTAGTCATATCAAATTCGAATGGTAATACCATTCTTACCTTCCAAAAAATAGATCAGAATGCATATTGGTACCTTTTAGATAACGGGTCGGCAACTCACAGCCCGCGGGCTGGAAAATTCAACCTGCCAACAACCTCTTTACCAACTGTGAACTGCCGTCCACTTCTAAAACTTCAGGTTGAAAGCGTTGGTGTAGCCAGGATTTTTGATTGGGGGTCCAAACCGCAAATCACCTGCAATGACGTCATCAGAAACTTCGAAAGAGGAATTTTTTGTAGAGGCAAGGATATCTGCGAAAAAGCGAAAAATACCACATTGGATCACTTTTCGCACGTATTCAGAGCCATTTGAAAGCCAATTGAAAAAATTAAGTAGTTCAGTCCATCTTTTGCTTGCAATTTAAATCCAAAATACGTTTAAAATCTTGCATTTTGGGGTTAAATTTTGTTAGTGATTTGGCCCAGGTAGTGGTAAAGTAAAGTGCATTGCCTCCTGCAATATCTTAGCAGTTAATAACAATCCAGTCGAATATTTTCCATAGTTATCATTGTTTTGTCATAAAATCAATCAGTTATAGGACTACATGTACGACCAGGCCTTCTCAATTCAAAAATTTGTTCAATTTTCTCTTTAATGTAGCTAATTTTTTTCAAAAGTATTTTGTTTCTTAAAAACTGGCGAGGTGGAAGTGAATTGGTATTGAAAAATGTACAATAGATAGTTACGCCTACAAACCATGTTTGTGCCCGGGCCGGATTTACATTGAGTTGGGCCCCTGACACTTTGGGATTTTTACAATATTTTCCTACCAAATACAGGTGAAGACCAAAAAAAAGTCTTATCTGAGCTCGGGGCCCCTGGCACTGCGCCATATGTTAAATCCGTCCCTGGTTATTGCATTACGTTCACAAAAAGGTTCTAAGAAGGCCTGAGTTAGCAGCTTTAAGGATAAAAACTCTTAATTTCATTCGGGTTATACGTTTCAATTGGTTGACAATTGGTTATACGTATCAATTCAATTGGTTGACAAGCATTAAATTAAGGAATTCCGGGCTCCCTGGATCAATATTATTGTTTGGGGCCCATTTAAATTGGGGGCCATTTAAATATTATTGTAGTAACAAATACAGAATAGATTTTTAAAAAATGTTAAAACATTGCCATAGTTTTGGCCGGGCTATTATTTCTTTAACAAAAAGAAAATGTTATGGCCATTAATTTAGCAAAACTAGGCATTATTACATAAATACTTTGGCCTACTGCTGATGGTGTAACAACTCAGTAAAGTATCTTGAAGTACACTTTGATGCCAGTACCACTAGCAAAAGTAAACCCATTGTTTTCAAAAAGTAGGAGTTTGGGTTTGGTGAACTGCAATCCTGACGTAGATTTGTGTAATATTTGAGTTAGTTCTTTTCTTCAAATCCGCACCCAACTTTAAAACTTCCTCGTTGTTTAATGGCAGCAAACATAAAAAACTTCTTAAAATCACCGCGGTTCTTACAGGACAACGGCAAAACCAGAAAGAAAATTCCTGTTGCAATGTACATGACACACTGCGTGAGAACTGGCTCACGTGACTGCACAATGTTTCCTAAAATGGCATGATATTCGCTGGATTACAAGTTTTAATCAAATCAGCGTTCAGCCTGCGTTTTAAAAACTGTTGTTGTACACTGAAACGGACTCTTGAGCAAAACACAAATGACTGTGGTTCAGTACAGCGCAGAGTCACTACAAAATAATCACTGATATGTTGCAAGCATAATTCAAAATTATGTTAATTGAAAGTCAAATGCAGTGGCGTAACTTGTGATTTGAGCTAAGAACAGAGGAAGGACAAGCTTCAATTGAAATACAGAAGTTTGTTGATGCATTCTGCAAAATTTGCTTCTTTCAAATATTTATTGATTTTTTCAAATGGCGTGGCAAGCAGTTGGAGGCCTCTGACTCTAATGGAGCAACATTTGAGCTGCCAGAAGGGGCATAGTTCGCCCATCAGTTACATTGTCAGTGGTTGAACTTTAAAGATATGTGGTTCGATTATCATGGTACGTCTAGGGTAATTTCAATTTGCACAAGCAAAACCTGTCAATAAACTGCTGCTTCAATTGGCTTGCAACAAACACTAACAGGTTATGGTTATAAAATGGTCTTTTCAATAGCCAAAAAATATAGTTTACATTTTCAAAATTCAAAATTTTTTTAGCTTTAACAAATTTGTAAAATTTCAACCACTCACCGATTGGCTATGTCATAATTTGTTATATACTCTAAGGTAGTACTACACAATATTCTAGAAGCCTAATGCGCTTTATAACGCACACCAGGAAAGTTTAGAAAATGTTTCTGATATAAGTGTAATATTCTACGGGATTTGCCTCTTATTAACTTTATCTTTTTCCCCAAGTGCTTTAATAGGTTGATTTAAAAGCAATCTGAAAATAAAATCAGCGTCGGTAAATGTTGATTTCTTAAGAGCTAATATTCTCCAGGCGCTTTAATTTGATTTGTGCTAATGAAACTACTTTTTAATAAACATAGTCAAATAAAATTTGCATTTTTTTTTTCATCGCTAACGCCAGGTATAACTTAAATACTTAGCAGAAATAAATGCATCAGCAAACCGATACTCAGCAGCAATCAATGAAAAATTATACTTTTCAACTAACAGTCGCTAGAGTGCGAGCGGGGACACCATTGATCTTGCATGCTAAACGCATTGACTTTGCAAACTATGTATACAACCATTATGTTTCAACTGCAGAGAACGTTGCTATAAAAATTCAGTCGAGAGTTTTATTTGGAATAATTTTTCCTCAATTTCCTGTTTGGAATTTTTGAACAATTTTGAGATGAAGCAAAGTTTGAATATAACTTTCAGCAAAGCCAATTTCATAGCATTTCGGAAAGAACTTAATGTTCGATGACAATCTCTGTAAACCTGATGTCATCATTGCAATTGCGATTTGCTGTGTTGCATAAGGTGCAACTTTCCGTCGAATGAATTTCTCCATACTGCTAATTGCATTTCTCTTTTGAGCAAAAATTACGCAAAAAACTTTATTAGTCTTTGAAAGATTCTGCCCACCTTATTTTAAACCAGACAGAGATCGTCATCAAAAGATTTTAAGGATGTAGGTTATTACTATTCTTTTTGTTGTAAAGGTAGTCTTCAAAATTTTTCCATTTTTTCTACTCCAACCGAAGGAACTCATGCTTAGTTTTGGCCGTTTACTCGATTTTATTGTAACAATCAGCAATTAAGAAACGCATACATTGTGCGGTAATCCTGTATTACCGATTTCTCTCGCGCATTTTTTCGCACATTTAAAATAAACTATCTCACGTGGTGTACGTGCAAATGATAGTCTCTGTCGATTAACTTGCGGTCAGAGTTGAGAGATGGATGATCTGGGGTGGCGGAGCAGACTTTTTTTTTTCTTTTGATGATATTAGATGCCTCAAATTTGATCCGACTTTAGCAGTGAAACTTTTATAATTGCGCGACTATGGCCAAGATTTAAAATACAAAATCGATTGCTGCACAATCGATCAGTGATCAGTTTTTTAGAACGTTTGCTAGTGAAACGGTAGACTCTGGTTTTATTCCCGGCCTGGTCAAACCAAAGACAATAAAAAAACAGCTTTCCTGCTCGACGTTTAACAATCAGCAATAAAAGGGGCAATGAGAAGCTTCCACTCAAACAGTTGGGCAGGTAGCAGCTTAACTCGATGACCGAAAGGTCGCCTCATTGTATCCAGCCAAGTCAATTTATTGAATAAATTGTAATTACGATTGCAATAATTTAAATTACGAAAAACACTCTAATTTCCGGCCCGTTGGTGACGAGTTTTTCTTTGGGGCTATAGGTCTGAGTTCAAATCTCGAGCCGGTCAAATCGGAATACCGGCAACGGCTTGCCACTGCTGCGACATTTGTTTAAAAGGAGCTGTGTAGGTCGGGTGCAATGATGCGAAAATGGGCCCCGCAAATTTGTTGCACGCTTCGGCGCAATACAGCGAGTGTAAAGAAAGATTTGATGCTATTAGTTCCAAAGCTAACTGGCTCAACATAAGTCAACCAATTACAGATTGCCACGTGGCCAGGCAGTTTATTTGCGTCTCATAAAACTTTACATTGATGACACAAAAAAAAACGACTGAACCACGCACAAAACTGGAGGTGAAGTTTCAGCTAAATTTTTTGGTATTATTTTACGGCACGCAGTTACGAGCGAAATCTCCAGAAGTGCACAGCCACACGGGATTGGTGGGGTTAGTTGCCACATCGCATGTACACTGGAAAGGATTGACTGTTGACGTGAACCCTGGATTGCACGTGTAGACAAGCACGTCGCCATTGAAATAACTAATCTGGCCGCCTCCAGTTGTAATCATAGCGTTGGCAAAATCCGGAACTTCAGCATCGGCAGAAGGACATCCTGAATATTAAAATTTGATAAATGATTTGAACCAACAAGAGCAATCAGCTTGCGCCTAAATTCAATTTAAAACTAGATTTAAAGCAAATCAACTTTATAGACTAGTATGATGCTTTATGCAGTATGATTCTAGAAATTGCCCTTGTGTGTGGTTTAAAGAATCGGGTGGGCTGCCAGAACAGGGTATGTGTGAATTCAGATGTTCATGAAACACTAGCGTATTGGGAAAGCAGATGTGTGAGTGAAGTGCTACCTCACAGTTGTGAAAGAACTCAATTTTTAATGGGGCGCATATTTTTCAAATTAACCTTGATTTTAATCTAATTGTTTGTTGCTTTTGATACTAGCTATGTTGCGAAAAGTTTTAATCAGGCGCGTAGCCAGGAATTTGCATTGGGGTGGGGGGACTGTTTTAGAGGAAGGAAACAACATCAAACAATGTTGACCCATAATTTTATTGGTCTTCACCGAAATCAAAACGGTTTTTCTGCCAAAATTTAGGTCATCTCCAAAAAAAAAAGGTCTTCATCAAGGCTGAGACCCAGTTTTTCTGGTCCATATCATTTTGGTTTTTGACCAATTCCCATTCCAAATACAATTGGCTGGAGCTATTTTTGTTTTTAGTGCAAAAATCGGCATAAAAAGTGCTAAAAACAGGGTATTTTGCATACTTTTCAGGCCAATGGGGGGACTCGAGCCCCTCCTGGCTACGCTACTGAAAATAAGTGTGATTGCAAATTCAAGAATAAACCCCGCTTTAAAGCTTCCGCGACTCTCTTTTCAATAACAAATCGAGCCTACATTGGACCATTTATCAGCATTACTACTGTATTTTTAAAAATTTGTTTGAATCATTTAATATTTCTACAAAATTAAAAAGAGTTCAAAGAAATAAAATTTGTTAGAAATACTTAAATGGATTATAAAAGATCAATTCAATGGAAGACTTTTTAAGGGATACCGAAAATGCACTTGTTCGCGCGTATGAACCAAGCGCTCAACGTCTGTCCAAAAGCGAAAACGCGGAGTACCCTTATCGGGTTCTGTTTGTTAGGCTTGCCACTACGACTAGCAAACTGCTTGGCCCTATTATGAAATGTGCGTGAAGCGCCTTCCCAAGACACACCGAGGTATTGCCAGTCCAAGAACCAACCCACAAGCCAGCAACCTCTCGATTATTAGCCAAACGCTTCACCTACTAATTCATGGCCACTTGAAGCTGTACTGAATGACTTATTTTCGATATATGTGCAGAGCTTGAATGTACTGCACTGTACACCTCAATGACTAAATGCAATGAATATGTTTATCAAGTTTACCTGGAAAAGTATAATGCCAAATGCCTTGAAAGGAAATGCCGAGAAATAGTGAAATCAAAACTGGAAGATGGTCAGTGCGGTTTTCGTCCGGGTCGCAGCACCACGGACCAAGTCTTCACTCTGAAGCAAATCTTCGAGAAATCTTGGGAGTATGGCAAAGATCTCTTTGCATGCTTTGTTGACCTTGAAAAAGCATATGACCGAGTTCCTCGGGATAAACTTTGGAAGGTTTTGCAGGAATATGGCGTTGATGGTCAATTGTTACGTGCTATTAAGTCATTCTACTGCAGACCGGAGGTTTGTGTTCGGGTAAATGGCAAGCAATCAAAGCCGTTCCATGTGGGCGTTGGACTCTGGCAATGGTGCGTTTTGTCACCTCTCCTTTTCATTGTTTACATGAATTGGATCGACAAATGCAGTCAAGCTGATGAGTGTGCCACGATTGGAAATTGCAAAATTAGTCGTCTGCTATTCGCTGATGATTTGGTTCTGTTTTCTTCCACAGAATCTGGCCTCCGGCGCGCATTAAAAAGCTTTGCAGATGCATGCAACACCGCCGGAATGAAAATAAGCACAACCAAAACTGAGGTTCTTCATCTTTCAAGAAACCCTGATCAGTGCGTGTTACAAGTGAATGGAGCGACACTGAAGCAGGTAGAGAAGTTCAAGTATCTTGGGGTTGCATTTACGAGTGACGGAAGGCAAGACGAAGAACTCGATACCCGAATAGGCAAGGCTAGTGCAGTAATGCGAGCTTTGCACTACTCGGTTGTCATGAAACGAGAATTGTCGAAAAAGGCAAAGCTCTCAATTTTCAAAGCAGTTTTTGTCCCCATTCTCACTTTGGTCATGAGTCTTGGGTAATGACCGAAAGAGTGCGATCACAAGTGCAAGCGTCCAAAACGAGGTTTTTACGAAGAATCGAAGGAGTTACACTGTTTAACAAGGTACGTAGCTCTGAGATTCGAAAATCTCTTAACATCGAGCCGTTACTTCTCCGAATTGAAAGATCTCAGCTTAGATGGTTTGGCCATGTAAGCAGAATGCCTCAGGAAAGACTCCCCAAACAAGCTTTACATGCCAAATCAAATGGGAAAAGACCAGTTGGACGACCAAAAACTAGATGGACCGATCACATTGAGGATCTTGGATGGAATCGCTTGGGACTTCGCCCAAGCGAATTGATGGAGGTGATGGAAGAACGTGAGGTGTGGCGGCACAATCTTGAGCTACTGCCCCGCAACCCTTACGGAAAAGCGGGCAATGAAGAAAGAAGAAGATGTTTATCAAGCTCACGCCTCCAAAAGACAATCAGCAAAAAACGTTTTGTGAGTAAATAAAAAAATGCAACGGTTTGGTGAAGTGAGTGTGAAAGATAATCTCAAGCACATGGATTAAAGCGCTATGATAAATTCTAAGTTTAGAAACCGTATCAGCCGGGTATAGTAAATACAAAAGCGAAACATATATACTTCACCAAAAAGGCATCCTCAGTGCTAAAAATCAAAAACATAAAAACAGTGCGTGGTAAAACAACTAAAAGTATTATTTTAACCTCGCACTGTTTTCATGCTTTTGTTGTTTAGCACTGACGATGCCTTTTACGTAAAATATGTTTGTGGAGCTTTTAGATCTCGTGTGCCAGGCTGAAACGGTTTTTCATCTTATAATTTATTTTATACTCATACTGTTATCGCTTGGTTTTATCAAAGTTTTAAAGTTGATCAGTATTTACTCGCAGAAACTGTTAGCGTTACGAGCAGATATTTCATTCTAGTTATCGTGAGCGTTGATTTCTACGCAAAAAATCTAAATTATTTATCAGCATATTCTTGTTTATTTTATCCATGGATTTTATTTTATTTTCAAGACTCCAATGCAGTTGCTTGACCTAATAGATTCGTCTGCATCGCAACTTACTTCTTTCACATGTAGGCGCAGTCGGATTCACGTAAACCCCATTGGTACCGCTGCACTGGTTCGTCGTCACTCCATTGATGAAGTACATTGTAGGATCAGCGCACATATAAGTTACCGGCGTGTCCGGTGCAACAGGACTGGTAATTGCCACACCTTGCGCAGCGATTTGCGGGAAGCTTGCAAGGTTGCACACTACAACACAGCATCAAGTTAATCGAAATCAATATTTTAAATATTCATTCATTGTGCAATTAGAAACACAACTTTTTGTCAAATAATTTAATGCTATTTAGTCCAAGATTTGCAAGTATTGATAAAAGCAGTTTTGTCGGTGTAAAGTTGTTGTAAACTTAAAAAAAAACAATATTAATCAACTGCAATCTATAGCGTAGTATTGGATACCAAAAGTTTTCATCATAATCATACGTAGTCAATTTTCTGGAAAACTTGGCTGTGCAGTGCAAATTTTGTGCGTCGCTAATTGCAATAGTACCCGAAATTCCAAGCAAAGCACGGAACAGAGACGTCTTCAAAATGTTTAAATTATAGATTTCCTCATACGCCAGATACACTAAATTACTTCCAATTACTGCGCATTATGCTCCCAAATCATCAAAATTACATAAAAATGCAGGTTTTTCAAAAAAAAAAATTGTTTTACATTACTTCATAACATGTATTCAGTTAAAAAAATAACATTCCAATTCTCCAAGCGATACTTACAGCACTGCTGTAAATTAGCTGTAGCGGTTACCGACCACATTCCCATGGGCGGTCCAGTGTCCGAGCACGTGTTGGTTTCGGCAGTGGTTGGAATGAGACCACCGTTGCACGAATACATGAACGAATCCCCGGCAAGGAACTGGTCAGTAAGAGCAGTGGCTGGAATGGTAACTGCGTTGGCTTGAGCGGGAACAGGCGTTTCACAAACTAAACAAATTTATAACAGTAGAAGTTGGGGGATACGTTATGTCCAGGACAATAATAAAAAAAACAATAAATGTGGACGATAATTTTTCTACGATAATTTTTTCTACAAGTGGCAAATCTTATGGTCATCCATTACAGTATTCCACTGCTAATATGTGTTATGTTTTAAAAATACTCCAGGTACATTGAGAATCTTGGATGGAATTGTTTGGGACTTTACACAAGCAAAATGATGGATTTGATGGAAGACTGTGGCGTGTGGCGGCTTATAATCTCGAGCTGCTGCCGCAGCCGTAACCCTCACGGAAAAGCAGGCAATAAAGAAAGAAGAAAACGCCAGCTTCGAACAAAAAAAGAGCATATTGTTTGAGGGATGCCACGTCTTGTCAGTACGAACTCTTATTGACTACTCACGACTTGATTGCAATACCAAAGTGCCAGAAATCAGAGACAAAAAGCGGTGAAGCGCAAGAGCCAAAACAAAAGCAGAAAATTGTGAAGCGAACGCGTTTATTCAAAAATTTTTTTTTCATTAATTCAGTTGGATTCAACATCTTCTCAGTCTGGGAATTGGCTTCGTTATCTTGCGTTTACGGTTGAGCCAGCTATCGTGTAAAATTGAGGCCTACTAAAACCACTTTTTGGAAACTTTATCTGCATCGTTAACTTGATAGTTCTGAGTATGTTCATGAATGAGGGAATAAAAGATTCGATAAGTTGAATTATTAAAAAGAATTGCTTAAAATATGTGAACGTCACATGACATTTTCGGGTATCGGCTATAACGCAGTTACGTACAATTTACTCTCTTCCGCAACTTTAATGCCTTCTTTACACGTAAATCTGTCATCAAGAAGTGCTAGTCAGAGGTCCCATCACGATTTGTATTTAATGCAGAGGACGCCGGCTACTTACTTCTTCGGCAGGTTGTCATGAAATTCACGCCTCCACAGTCCCACGCAGGGTTAGCAGGATTAGTGGTTGTGTCGCACGTACAAGCAAGTGCGCCGTCTATTGTAGCAAAGTTGATATTGCAGGCATAGTTGATCATGGCGTTATCGAAGTAAGGACCGCCAGTGTTTCCACTGGTTATTATCCCGTTTGATAATGCTGGAAGAGCTGTGGGGCACACTAACCAAAATAAAAAATGACGTCATATTTTAATTTACTTTGCAATTTTCGCTAAAGAGCATTATGATACAATTACCGTATTTCGCTGTTCATTGTTATTAATGTAATGCCTGTGTAGCTAGCGACCGACTCTGAATATAACCTGTATTCAATCAAATATCGTATATATCGCATGTATAACTACCCGAACTTGGAGCAAATTGGTAAGGGCAGCAAACATCTGTTTGTTCAAAACATATGCAATGCATGTTTATTGTGATGCTTCACTTGCCAGCATTGGTGCGTTTAGTTAAAGCAAAAAAATGAAGAGCAGTTACGTTTAAAATTTAATGGCGAGTACTAAACCACACAAAAACGTTGCGGATGATAGTGGCTTTTTGCTCCTAGTCATTGAAAAACGGCCTGCGCTTTGCCGAATTATCCTATGAGTAGTAAGTGGTAGTTTATTAACTGCTGTGCAAAGGATATGTTTGCCATCAATCATCAAAAATATTGATGGATATTAACTTACCGAGATCGCATGTAGGCGCAGGCGTAGTATACATTCCATTCATATCGCACATGTTGTTTTGAATTCCATTAAGCTCACGGCTTGCTTCAGCACAAGAATAAGCAACAACCGCACCGACTGGAAGAGGGTCAGGAACGGTTGCAGTGAGAGAGTTGGCACCAGGAAACGGAAAACCAGGGAACATTGTTCTGTCACAATCTAAATAATTTTAAAGTGTTATTTATTATGAATTAGCGTTAGACTCAGAAAGCTAAATTTGTATCGGCACACCCAAAGTCAAAAGCAAACCGTTTGTTATAAATCATGGAGCTCAGTCAATATTTGATGGTTTAATTGAAATCCTCAATTTACGATGAAGTTTTATAGTGGAGTTTCAAACGTAACATTGACTGTCTAGTAGATTTTTTGACGGCATTCATGTTTGTTATTCTTTTTTTTTTGTATCTGGTCCATTTATGTTTGATAGATTTTTGACTTTTACAATTATTAGCTGGTACCGTTACGCCATTGCTGTGGGGGTCAAGAATAAAATAAATGAATGGAAGGTATAAAAACCAATGTGCAACAATGCTTTTTCGACGTAAACATTCAGCGGCTTTTACCGAACGCCCGTATTTACGCATATGCGGAAAAAATACGGATATGCGTATAGAATTTTTACCTTGTTGGTTTGTTTTGTATTGCCTTTTAGCTTTTACCGAACATGCTCATTTCAGCATGCGTATATCCGCATGCGTATTTTTTACGCTAGGCAAAGAATAAATTCATCTTTCAAGAAACCCTGATCAGAGCGCATTACAAGTGAATGGAGCGACACTGAAGCAGGTAGAGAAGTTCAAGTATCTTGGGGTTGCATTTACGAGTGACGGAAGGCAAGACGAAGAACTCGATACCCGAATAGGCAAGGCTAGTGCAGTAATGCGAGCTTTGCACTACTCGGTTGTCATGAAACGAGAATTGTCGAAAAAGGCAAAGCTCTCAATTTTCAAAGCAGTTTTTGTCCCCATTCTCACTTATGGTCGTGAATCTTGGGTAATGACCGAAAGAGTGCGATCACAAGTGCAAGCGTCCGAAACGAGGTTTTTACGAAGAATCGAAGGAGTTACACTGTTTAACAAGGTACGTAGCTCTGAGATTCGAAAATCTCTTAACATCGAGCCGTTACTTCTCCGAATTGAAGGATCTCAGCTTAGATGGTTTGGCCATGTAAGCAGAATGGCTCAGGACAGACTCCCCAAGCAAGCTTTACATGCCAAAGCAAATGGGAGAAGACCAGTCGGACGACCTAGAACTAGATGGACCGATTACATTGAGGATCTTGGATGGAATCGCTTGGGACTTCGCCCAAGCGAATTGATGGAGGTGATGGAAGAACGTGAGGGGTGGCGGCTCAATCTTGAGCTACTGCCCCCGCAACCCTCACGGAAAAGCGGGCAATGAAGAAAGAAGAAGAGTAAGACACGGTTTGCGTATTTTTTAAGCATGTATAAAGAAATTTTTTGTATTTTTTTAATACTGTATTTTGTTCTCTCTTCATTGTGCTTTTTTCTGTGAAGTTTGTGGGACAATATCTTAAAATATAGGCGCAACTTGTCAAATAATAATGTAAGTTTTTTGATTTTTTCATAAAAGCCATATTTCGTAAGATTGCGCTCGCGATCCTACTCTTTCGGTCACTATTCAAAATTATGATCAGAAAAGTTAAAGCGTTGTGTTTTTGACATATCTCGTTACATGACAACCAATCATTGCAATCATAAACCAGCTTTTCTACTTCAATATTTTGTTTTGTTCTTCTTACTCGCGAATCCAACCCCAAGGTACTTAAACTTGTTGACCCTCTTCAGTGCTCTTCCATTCACTAGCAACAAGCACTACTCAGGTCGTCTCAAAAGGTGAGTATCTAGGTTTTGGCCGAGCTTATTTTCATTCCAAAGCGTCACATATTCTGTTGACAGGGGCGTATTTAGGGGGAGGGGGCATTGGGCCATGGCCTCCCTCTTTGGGAGGCCAGAATAGTATAATTAGCATAGAATATTTATTAAGAACAATGTACTGAGAAAAGTAATAATAAGCTATAGACAGTATACAGAGTCTTATAGGCACAATCAAACCTTTGGTTAACAGCCTAAGACATACTGTTTCATTAGTATGTCTTAGTCTGTTAATCAAAGGTTTGATTGTGCCTATAAGACTCTGTATACTGTCTATAGCATAGAATAGTATGCAAAATTGCGGCCTGGCCCCCCCTTTGTAACTTGGGCAGAAGGTTTGACCACACAAACGATGGGCGAATATCTTTGTTTTTGGCCTTCACCCAAATTTGCGCAAAAAATCGAATTAAGTTGTAGTAAAGACCTTTTTTAGTTTTTTTTTGGTCTTCACCTAATTTTGGGCGAAAAATCGGACTAAATGTGAGTGAAGACCTTTTTTTTAACGGACTGATTCTGAGTGGAGAAACTTTTCATTTGCTATGCATTACTCTCAAATTTCCTGACCCCCCCCTTTCGAAAATCCTGCGTTCGCTACTGTCTGCTGAAGAGCAATTTTGTGCCCACTGATGCTAAAGCTCACCCGTGCAGAGTTCTATGTTTTTTTTTTTCATTCAAATTTGCATAACCGTTGAGAAAGTGAAAGATAAGCTAATTTCGCCCAATTTCAATATTCCCTTGCTAGCGCTATTGTATTAAGACATTGATTTGTTGACGACGTCTAATTGATAAAATTTCAAATTCTAATAGCGGCTTTTTGATAAGACGTTCTCACTAAAAATTTGAAACAAAAATCAATAAGTCAATTCTCTGATACCAGTTTTAGCCAAGCTAAACGACTCGGATTCTTATTGCTTCATATTGAATGAGGCTATATGCAGTACTACGTAAAATATTTTAACTTTGCCAGCTCTCTCATTTCACCAGGCAATTGCTTACTGATGAAACCGCAGAGTTTGGGACAAAATTCTGAAGTTAAATATTGAACATTATCCTTTACTTACTGCAGGTAGGCAAAGTGCCCATCCATTGAGCGAGAGATAAACCAGCAGTTTCTGTGCACGTAACGGTTACCGGAGTATTAGGAACGAGAGCACCATTGCAAGAATACATGATTGAATCACCGGCAAGGTACGACATAGTGGAAGCGTCAGGTGGTATGGTCACAGAATTAGGAAGAGGAGTTGGAATTGTATCACACACTAAATAAAATCAAAAATTAAAAACCTTGATTTCTGCGGCTTAAGGTTTAAATCCCAATATATCTTACTTTCCCAAATTGACAGAAAAAATACTACGTTGTCTGTCTAACCACAATGTAAAAAACCGCTTATAACCTGGCAACACCATTGACAAAAACTTGTTGGTCACAAAGACTCAGTGGACCCTATCATGCAACAAGAAGCAATATATCAAATTCCTTGCCATGACTGTAACGTCTCATACATTGGCGAAACAAAACGCAGTTTTTCCATCTGCAAAAAAAAACGCTTAGTAGGCATCTGAAATTTACGATTCGATAAGTCAACACTCACTAAGGATGTTTTTGACAACAAGCATTCCATGGATTGGACTTGAGCCAAAATTTTGGACTTCGAGTTTGGCTTCACAAAACGCCGGTTTATCGAGTCGTATTTTGTTACCCTAAGCCCCAACACTGTGAGTGATAAGCAAAATGACAAGTTCCCTAGCATTTATTCGGCTACTCTACTTCAAACCCCATGACGTAATATTATTGTTTTTCATGCTCCGCCAATCTGTTAGTCTTTTGTTTCCAATTCGTTATAATTTTCGCGTTAACGTATGATTGATTTATCACGAGATTTTCTTATCTATAGTTCGCTTGTTTTTAAATTCCTATTTTAGCCCTGACGAAGATAGGGAGTGCATGCCATGAGCATAGCCTATCGAAACGTTGGCAATCAGTTTTCTGCCCCACCAGTTAAGCTAATAAATTTGATTTTACTTCTTTCTAATTTTTTTTTGCGACATTAACGATACAACAGGTTCAGATTGTTTTATGCAAATGTCCATTTCCGGCTTGACCAACGACTAGGCACTTTATAAAAACATGCTGACAGGAACCGAGAACACAGAAACACTTCTTTGTATAAGCTTGCTCATCCTCTTGATCGGAGTTCAATTCAAATCGTTTTTTTCTGCAGCAACGATGCATGACTGTATGCTGCACCTGACGACAATACTAGCAAAGAACTGTGCTATAATTTAAGCTGCCTGGTTGCAAACTTCGGTCTGCTTGACCAATGGCTTTTAAACGCTTATGGGTTGCGGCACACTTAGAAGTGTTTGAATCGACTGCGGCACACCTAGAATTTATTTACTTACTATTATTGTGAATAGTGGCGCTTTATAACAGCGGTGGTTTATCAGCACCACAACAAAATTGACTAAAAAACACAAATAGGACTGCTGCATCAAACCTACAGCTCCGCGTTTATCTTGCTTGTTAGAAAATTTTGTTTAAAACATTGCTACCTTAAACGAACTATACAAAACAAAAAAATTTAAAAATCATGTTAATGTTAATCAATACAGTGCATAGTATAATCAATGAGAAACACGCGCTTATTGCTGCGCACTAAGTCTCAGAATTTTTGAGCTTGACATCAAACAAAAATACTCTCAGCTCGACAGGCATTAGCTGGTTTATGCTTTTTCGACGGCACTTCCTTGTCTGTATTTTGTTTTCTGTCTATTAATATCTAAAAATTTATCCACATTACCTTTTACCTTGTCTTAAACTAAAAATGTTCAGTTCACATTTGCTTTACAGTATTGAAAAGTTTATTCTTTCCATTTTCCGCGAGCACTGGCAGAAAAAAAATTTACGGTACTAGTATTCCTTGTGGTCACAGGTGGGCACTAATAACATTATACCGAAAGCGCAGAGCAACAAAAGCAGCGATCTTTTCAACCAGTAAAAGCGCAGCGTAAATTTCACAATTTAGTTTTTTTTTAATATTTGAAGCGCTACGCAACTTTTGCATTGAACTTTTTGATTCAGTTGAAGCGCAACGCAATTCTGTTATTGCGGATCGTCAATGTCGTATCAAATTAAAGCGCAACCTATCTTCCGCGATTGAAATTTCACAACACCATAAAAACACCGCATTTTTTGCAATTTTAGACAAAAAAAGAGTAAATAATTTGCTAAACAAGGTTAACATTCAGCAAGATTACAAAATGAATGAAACAAATTTAAGTTCAATATACGGAATTGCGCTGTTATTAAGCGAAAAAAAAAAAAAAAATTCGAAGGCGCAGCGTAACTAAAGCGCAACAAATTTTAAAGAATTTAGTCCTCAGCGCATCTTCCGCTATGTTTCAAAATAAAAAATTAAAACGCAACGCAACTTCCGCACTTGCGGAGGTTGTGAAAGTTGCGCTTTGCGTTTCTGATTGCGCTTTGCCTACCTCTGCATATTGTGATGTCATTATAAATTATAAAAAGTTAATAAGGTAGGCTATGTAAATTTGTATGAAGTAATTATGCGGTTATATCACTAAACGTAGTTACATACACTTTGTATTGCAAAGTAAATCGGCAGTTATTTTTTCAAAACCCAGAAGTAAAATGAATGGACGTTTTGTATAAGTATACATTAAAAAACCTCGCCGCACATTAGCGTGCCGCAACACGCAGTTTGGGAAGCCCTGCGCTGACGATTCCGGCGATCACCATAACAACTTAAAATTCAGGTTTTTTCTAGATCCATCATTAGCAAACTGCTACATAATTTTTTTCCATAACCAGCGCCTCATAAATAAAAGTTGCAATAAATATATCTGCAGTCCTCTCCAGCAGACGCCACTGCCAGCAGATGCATTATCTGATCAGTAGTCGAGTGGATAGAGTGTCTGCGGCTGAAGCGGTAGACTCGGGTTTGATTCCCAGTCGGGTCAAACCAAAGACTATAAAAATTGGTATTCACAGCTTCCCTGCGTGACGTTCAGCAATTAAAGGAACAGTATAAAGCCTTCGCCGTGTGTGATAGACAGGTGGGCAGGTCTCAGCATAACTCAAAGACCGAAAGATCCCTTCGCTGTCTCTTGGCCAAGGCAACTTGGTGAATAAAATGTAATTACAATTACAATGTAAAAAACCGGGTTTCATTGCAGCACATGCCACAAGACTTTTCTCTATATAGTAATTTAAAATTCTTTGTAGCAAAACAATGACTAAAAGACATTCTGTCACTTTAATGTCTGTTTAACACGTTGGCGAGATAATTAAAGATCCCTTTACGCTTTGTCTTTAAATCAAAGGATGCCGACTACTTACTTCTTCGACAGGTTGTTGCAAAATTTCCGCCTCCACACGTCCACATAGGAGTAGCAGGAGAGGTGTCGCACGTACAAGTAAGTGCGCCATCGGTTGTAGCAAAGTTGTTGGCCGCATCGCACGCATAGTTGATCACGTGGTTATTAAAGTAAGGACCGCCAGTGTTTCCACCAGTGATCATTCCGTTTGTTAATGTTGGAAGAGTTGTGGGGCACACTAATCAAAATAAACAATCCTGGCATGTTCAAAAGCAAAACTGAAATATTCATGTCACGCTCCAAGTTAAAATCATAAAAAAGTTACAAGTCAAAACAAGTTTCAATATTTTTGAATTTAAAACTACTGCTAATTAATGATACGTTTACTTTCTAAAGTATACGTGATTGTTGAGAGGAGATTCAAAAAATAAAACCCAGACCGAAAAGGCTCAACATGACGATTTTGTGGAGAAAGTTCATTCATAATGAAATACGGAATGCATTCTAAATTCAGTCAACCATTTTTAAAAACTAGCAGTACTAAAATTATTTAAAATGTAATTCATAAAAATGATAAAACAATAAAAATCGATATCGGTCTCAACAGTACATAGTCAGTTGCTCAAAAAATAGTCGTTTAAAAAATAATCAGCCAGTTTTGTTTTTTTTAATCAGAAAAAAATCACGAATCACTACGTTGTGTTCCATACGTTTGTTTTCGTCTGGTGGTTTTATTCAGGTAGAACTTTTGCAATGGACTTGAAAAAAATCCCAAAATTTGCTGCCAGAAAGTCGAAAATATATTTATTCTTGGGGTGACCAAAATTGTGTTTAAACACTAAAAAACTTTATTTACCGTAATTTAATTCATCAGCCACTAGCTTCAACTAAATTAATTTATAATCTTAACTCCAGATATAGAACAAAAGCGATTTCCATATAGAACTAAGCATAGCAGATTATTAGACGGGTTTCGCTTTTACTTAAGATGCTTAGTTCTACTTCGACACTGTTTTTTGTTCTATTATGCAGAAATTCCAACTGTTATTCTCCTACAACTCCAAGTATTTGGAAAACTTCCTAATTCTAGAAAACTTAAAAAAACTAAAAAAAACTTCTAGAAAACTAAAAAAAACTTCCTAATTCTAGAAAAAGAACTAACATAAGCAAAAGTTTACGTTAATTCGTGTGTTCTAAATTATGGCAGGATGCTTCAAATCACTGTTAAGGAATGCAAACATCTTTCAAATTAAAAGGAGGGGAGAAAATCCTGGTGTGAGGAATAGTTCATAGGTGCTCAAGAGAATTGGAAGGTATTAGGAGAGAAAGAAGGTCGTTACACTTTTTTTATTTTTTCCCAACCGGACTTTCGCAATCATCTTAATTCTAATGTAAGCGTTTTTTAATTTTTATTGTAGCTCTGTTTTGTTCGTTTTAGAATCAATTTGTTAGTGAAAACTTTGTTTGAAAGCTTACAAGGAGCAGTTGGCAGTGGCCTTGGAAGACCGTATCAATATTTCTAATTTCTGCTGTCCCCTTTATGTTTAACAATAATGTTATAACTGCATAGCTGCTGCAGAATGATATTCGTTATTACTGATTAGATAACAAAATTGTAATCACTAGTAACAATACTGCACCCATCAAATTATTGCAAGTAAATCCCTTCTATATGTTCATAAACTACAAAAAAATTGCGGTTAATATTCGATAAAAACAGAACGATTTATTGAATTTAATCAGAGAATCACCTGTAGCAAAACAAACGCAGTATCTAAAAAAGGGTTACTCAAGAGGGTTCTCTGTCCCTTTGAGAGGGTTTCCTGCCCCTTTGAGACGGTTCCCTGCCCCTTTGAGAGCCGCCAAGCAGTTTTCGGGAAGCCGCGAGAAGCTCATGGAGTTGGAGCCGCTCGCTGGAGCCAGTTGCTCGATAGAAAAGGACACCTTTTATCGTTTATTTTCTCTTTGAAATTTTACCCAAAATTAATCCAAAGTGAGGCTTCTAGAACAAAAAAAAGCGTTTTCAATTTTCGCACTTTGATTGGTACAGATCATGGAACAAGGTCTTTTGTCAAACAATATGTTTTAAGCTTTTTTTAATGCATTAGAAGTGTTTGCAACGTGGTCCACCGTTTAAGAAGGATTAAGAGCCTCTAATCTAAGAATAGGAACATCCCGACAACGCACTCTATCTAATCAACGTTGAAAAAGTTAAATCAACTGTTTTAATCACAACATGGACCTGGAACATTTTAACTTCGGATACTCCTTGAAAAACATACCTATCCCATCAGCTAAGCACTATATTAATCGTTTCATTGAAGAACTTGACAGTTCTACCAGGGTGATTCAAAAGTCTCCATACACAGAAAATGTTGTTTTTATTTGTATAAAACAATTTCATTAAATGACAGACTCGATGTGGCCACCATTGTTTTGAATACACATCATGATACGCTTAACCCACTCACTGTGAACTCGCAATAGTACATCTGGGGATATTTGTGCAAATGAATTGATAATGCGGTCCTTCAAATGGTTTACGTTTCTTATACTTTCTTGATACACCATAGCTTTCAAATGACCCCAAAGATAGAAATCAAGAGGGGTCAAATCAGGGGATCGAGGAGGCCACTCAACTGGTCCACGTCTACCAATCCACGCATCTGGAAGTAATTGATTCAAGTATTGTCGCACTTGAATACCATAATGGGGTGGGGCACCATCTTGTTGGAAATATGCTGGAAGGTTACCATTTGCGCTTAACAGTGATGGAAAAATTTCTTCTTGTAACATGTTTAAATACTTATTGGCATTAAGATTTCCATCAATGAAAATTGTCCAATTTTCATTGATGGAAATCTTAATGCCAATAAGTATTTAAACATGTTACAAGAAGAAATTTTTCCATCACTGTTAAGCGCAAATGGTAACCTTCCAGTATATTTCCAACAAGATGGTGCCCCACCCCATTATGGTATTCAAGTGCGACAATACTTGAATCAATTACTTCCAGATGCGTGGATTGGTAGACGTGGACCAGTTGAGTGGCCTCCTCGATCCCCTGATTTGACCCCTCTTGATTTCTATCTTTGGGGTCATTTGAAAGCTATGGTGTATCAAGAAAGTATAAGAAACGTAAACCATTTGAAGGACCGCATTATCAATTCATTTGCACAAATATCCCCAGATGTACTATTGCGAGTTCACAGTGAGTGGGTTAAGCGTATCATGATGTGTATTCAAAACAATGGTGGCCACATCGAGTCTGTCATTTAATGAAATTGTTTTATACAAATAAAAACAACATTTTCTGTGTATGGAGACTTTTGAATCACCCCCCAGCAAACATGCAAGATCGGGCCAATGTTGGCCATCAGTTGGCAGGGTTGGCAAAACGTCGGCAAATTTGCCAACGCTTTGCCAATGTTGCCAATGTTTTGCCAACATCTCTGCAAACGCCGTAATTATTGTAGTAGTAAGTTTCCTCGAATTTTTTCACGATTGTGTAATGATTCTGGGCCATTTTTTTTTACCTATAGCTTTCCAATTTGCCAAAAATACTTTTTTTGTATTACGATTCAGCCAACGTTGGTAAAATATTGGCTCAACATCGGTTGCCAACATCGGCATTATGCATTTCAGCCAATACAGGGCCAACGTTGGATGCCAGCCCCAGGCCAACATTGGTGGATAAAATTTTTCTTAACTACCGACAATTTTTTGTAATTAAATTAGGTTGTTCATTCCAAAAGTGCTGAACAGGGATCAGAATTAGCTGAATTATAAACAAGGCCTAGAAGTTTTTATGTCGAAAATCCATGTTTATTTTTGTGATTTTTCAGGAGCAAGCACTTGAAAAAACTTTGTTATGGTGAGGCCAAACCTTACTTAAAACTTAATTTTTACTTTTTTGCAAAGTAATCTGCAACACCAATCAGTAATTTTTTTTTTATTTTAGTCTAATTTCTTTGTAAAACAAAAGATGCTTGAGCTAAACCCTTCACAAATTTCAAAAACGAAAAAACAAACTTACTGAAGCGGAACAGCATCACAAAATCTAGTTTTTCAAGTATTTACAGTATATAGCATGAATGCTTGGGTGGATAGTTTCAACTTTCAGGCAAAAATTTACAGGTTTAAGCAATTGTTAAGAGTTACCGGTGGTTTAAGTTTAGGATTGGAGGTAATGGTTCTAACAGTTTGTGTTGCAGTGCTGGGGTTAGTTTTACCATGCCATGATTCAGTGATGTAGCATTGTCTTGTAAAAATGGCTTCTAGACTAGGCTACTGGACTAAGTTACAGAAGGCTATCCGCTATTTACTACCGGTTACTATATTTAGAAGGTTTTATTTCTCCAGAAATTTTTATCTAGCCTACTTTTTTATTATTTCTGATTCAAATCTAACCCAAACACTAATGCCTAATCTAAAACTATCCCCAAATTGATCCCAACCAATAAGCTGATAAGGGTAATTTCGGACATGAAACAAAGCAAAATTGCAGTTATTGCTGGTAGGCTACAGCCCACCTATTTAATTGTTGATTATTGTTTCGATAATTAGCACTATTTCATTAGGCATATTTAAACTAGGAGGAACTTTTTCCCAGACCTATCTTGGGGTAAATAGTGCCCCAGAAGTTTGTGCAACTGTATTATGAAATACAGTAGGCCTACATATGTCACGCACCGTAGAAAAAGGCTGTGTCTAGAGCACCGGTCCAGTTTTCAACATGAAATTGCTGCTGCACCGATTGTTTGTGTTTGCACTTCAAGTTACTATCTCTCAAGCTGGCATTGCTGCCCAAACCGGGAACCCTACCTGTAACTCTAAGTCTAATGCAAAATTTTGAAGAAAAAGAAATAAAAATAACACAGCATGATTGTGTTCAATCGCGAGACGAGCCTAGCGCGTTCAGCACAAATGGAACTCAAACGTTGAGTTTAACCAGCGAGTGCCTTACCTAAGTTACCACTACACCACCGGGGGCTGGGGCTACCAGTACGCAGTTCAGAGTTGATGCGTCAAAGTGCTGTATTAAAGTTAAATTAATGAGAAAAAAGCAATATAACTGACTGCTGGTGCAGCAGCGTTTTTGTATCAAGAACTGGACCAGTGCAGCAGACACTACCATAGAAAAAATTTGAACTTGTACGGTAACTTGTACTTATATCAAATTTCAGTGGCGGTAGCTATTTTGTCTCAAGAGGCAAAATACCGATAGTATTTTCCTTTCTTTTGGTTAGGATTAAGAGTTGGGGTTAGCGTTAGGGCTAGGTTAAGGTCTGAGGCAGTGAGGTTAGGGTTACAGCTCAGGGTTAGGGCTACAGGGCTATGTAGGAGCTGGAGGCAAAATAGCTATAGGACTATTTTGTCTCCAAATGTCGAAATAACGCCAATGTTAATCATAGTCTTTTGCCATGAATGTATGATTTGGTATCATGATAGGTGGCCAAGTCAAAGAAAATTATGGCTTGAGCGTACTGGTACCTTAAAAGAAACAAAAATTTCTGCCGCAAGCAAAAACAAAAGAACTGGATTTGTGCAAATTGTTTAGGCATGACTGAATTTCAATCATCATGCAAAATTGGCAAAAAGATTAGGTCTAAAGACATAAAGGAACAACTCAGAGTAGGCTTACGTTACATAACTAGACCTGACCTGCGGAATAGTATCCTTGGTAAAAAAAGGGCTGCTTATTTATTTGTATATGCAGCATCATACAGTTCTACAGTGTACTACTAAAATATTTTTTGAATTTTCAGTAATTTTTTTTGAACAATTAAATGAAAAGTTTTCAAGTTATGTAAATATTTTTATTTCATTGAACTTCAAAAAACCAGTCAAAATTAAGAAGGGACCTTCCTACAGTAAATAAATAGATTTTTCCCAGCAATGATCTGTAGTTGGTAATTTTCTGGAAATAATTAGTTTCGTTTATCATGTGTTCAAACTTCAATTTTGGAAATCATCGCACATAATATTTCAAAACTCATCATTCTACGAAAAGCATCGCATTGGTTGAGCAGTGTAAGCCAGATCGCTAATGGTAATTTTTTTTTGCTTTAGTAATATTGTAATTATAATGCAGGTTTATTTGCCAAGTTGCCATTGACCAGGAGACTGTGAAGTAACGTTGGGGTCTTCCAGTTAGTAAATATAGGTAGAGGCTGCTATTACGTTATGTAAGAAATAAGAATAAGAAAATTGCTATTCTAGCTCTAAACTCAATCCAAACTCTAACCCGAACATTGGCCTTAATCTAAACTCAAAATCTAACCCAAACCATATCGATAATTTAAAAAACAAAAAAGAGTAAATGAGCGCTCACTTTTTGCTCTCGTATTTTCTTCATGGGCATTATGTTACATAACACCAGCCACTTCCATCAATGTAAAGGTAACAAAAAGCCACCATTTATCTCAAAACAGTTTGCACAAAATATGAGCTCAATTGAATAAGTCAAAAATTTCCCTAGCTGTTAAAGTTAAGAAAAAAAGTGAGAACATTTTTTAATTTTTCAACAAAGGGTTAAACACTTGGCATGTCAATAATACACAGTAAAATGCTTTTTAGTAAAAAGAATTGCTAAGGAACACGAGATTTATGTTTTTGCTTTAGGTTTAAGAATAATTTGAGAATAATGCCAGCTTCAGCATGAAAAAAATAATGTTAGTAACACGTGCTAGTACAACGCATTTGGACTTAATCAGCAGAGTTTGCTGGGCCTCTTTGGTATTGCCATTTTTGATTTGTTTAACAGCAATCATGATTAAAGTTTGTTTAATTTACTGGTTTTTATAAAAAACAAAAAGTGTATAGCTTAAACCATGTGTTTTTGTTTAAAATTCTTCTTTGTTCAATACTTTACTATACAAAACGATTTTGGACAACTTTTAAATTCCTGCAACCCAGTTATAGGTATCGCATTTTTTTGCAAACTTAAAGTAAAAAATTGAGTGGTTTGGATTTTGAAATATCAGATGCATGCATTTCATCTGACATGCTAAATTTATAGTCAGAATCCCAAGATAACAATTAGAAATGATTTTTATGTTTGTATAGACAATGTTTTATCATTCAAATTTATCTTAACAAACATATTGTAGTTTACAACTACTGCACTGATCATTAGTCGAGTGCATAGAGCATTTGCTACTGAAACTGTAGACTTGGGTTTAATTCTTCGTCATAACAAAACAAAGACTATAAAAATTCAATATTTACAGCGTTCTTGTTTGAAGTTCAGTTAAAAAAAGATCAGTGTGAAGCCTGTACTTTGTTTAGACAGATGGGCGAGTGGCAGCTTGACTCGAAGATCAAAATATCCCTTTGCTGTCTCTTAGCTAAAGCAACTTGGTAACTAAAAATGTAATTACAGTTACGGTACTTTATTGTTTCCAGATCAACTAGATAAAAATCCCGAAGCTGGAATCCCTCAAAACTTTACAAAAGTTGTTTTTTTTTGCAAAAACTCGTAATAATCGGATGCAGAAAAACTCTATCTCTAAAAGTTTTAAAAATAAAATGATGAATAAAGTAAAAAAAGGTCTGTATCTACTCTAAAGTCAAATTATCCTCAAAAATCTTTGTTTTTCTTTAAAAAAAAAACAACAAATGCTTTGCATGGGCTTCATTAATATTCTGGTTTCCAAATAATTTTAAAGACACTAAATTTGAGTTAACGTGAAGAATAAGATTTTACAGTAGTTACATACAGCAAAGATTTGGGATTTGGAGTATAATACTTCAAGTTTAATTCAATTGAAATTGTCTTAAACTTGATTTAGCTCACTGGTACATTGCTAATCAGCTTAACCAATTGCAGGCTGAGTTTTTTGAACTATGAGTACAAATTGTCAATAATTGAAAAATTCTTTCAGATGCTGTTCAGTCGGGTACCGGTAGCCACTTAGCAGACATTCTGAAAATGAAATGCTTAGAGCTAATGTAGTCTAAATCCACCAAAGAAAAAAAATTGAGATAAGATACTTCATCTACAAATATGAATATTATTTGTTTGGAGTATAATGGAAGATAATGTGCTGTTTCGGTTAGCCCACTGGTATGGCTTTTTAAAATATAAAGACTGTAATTTTTTCACAAAATTTTTTTAACCATAGCTTTAAATAAAACCGGGTTCATCTTTTATTGATTTGGTAGCCTTGAAAAAGGCTGTTTTAAGGTTTAAACGTTTTCGTCTAGCTCCATTCAGAAACCATCGCTAGAAAAAGATAAAATGAAAATAAAAATTCTATCTTTTTCTAGCAATGGTTTCTGAAGAGAGCTAGACGAAAGCGTTTAAACCTTAAAACAGCCTTTTTCAAGGCTACCCAATCAATAAAAGATGAACCCGGTTTTATTTAAAGCTATGGTTAAATTCTGTACCACCAATCAACTATTTACAAAATTTTTTTATCCCAAAAAGGTCTAACCCACAGTCCTGTTGTTACGTCATAGCATTAGCCTAGTATTGTCATTGAGCAATATTGGAAGTGGTTAGTGTTATGTTATGGTTGTTATGTAAGTCCCATAAAGAGAATGAAAGAGCACAGAGTGAGCGCTCATTCATCCTTATTTAAAGTTATGGAGGATTTGGGTTAGATTTTGAGTGTAGGTTAGGATTAACATTAGGGTTGGGATTAGGGCTAGAATAGCAATTTTCTTATTCAGTATTTTGCGTAGCATAACACTAAAAGCCTCTGCCAACAATATTAGATTTGAATGTATCAATCAAAAATTACAAACAGCTCAAAACACCACAATTAATTTATTATAAACAAAAATTACCAGTTTTCTACATCCATATGTGTACCGTAAAGTCCTACATCCTTGGTATGGGGGTAACTTTGATACAAAAATCAGAAAAGTATTTTGATCACTGATATATGTTGGCTCAAGTTGCATATTAGATGGTAGGTATGTACAATATTCTTCATGTACTCAAAGGACTTGGGCATTTCTTTATATACCGTAGGTAAATAAACATTTTTTATAGGGGGTAAAAAGGCACATTTAAGAAAGTTGCCTGCTAAGCCTCAGTGTTCCAAAAATGAGCTGCAATAAAAGTGCCAAAATAACTCGTAAACAATATGTATGTGTATCAACTAAGTTGTTATCGGAATAAAATTGAAAAACATTTTTTTGGGGTTAAAGTATGGTAAATTTTTTATTGAGGGGTCAAGTGTTCAACTAAAAGAAAAAATTTTGGTACTCATAAAGCAGGGACGTGCGGTCAGGGGAGGCAGATGAGGCCGTGCCTCACCTGTAGAATTGTGCAAAGGAAAACGAAAATAAAGTATATAATTAAAACAAAATGGTTTCACACAAATCAAAATATTTATCAAAAACTTTATTAATTTTTGTCATATTTACTTTTTTTGTGTATTCACTGCTTTTATGTTATGTCTGTTGCATTAAAACGCCCAAACTATTCGGTGTAATATTGCTATCATTACAGCGTGCCATTGAGCATCGCTTCAAACATGCGAAGTGAGGCACTGTCAATTGTGCCTCACTTCAGCCATGCTTCAGCAAAGCAAATTTTAATGAACGAACTAAAAGTATGCCTTTTTTTCTCAGACAAATCGCGAACAACGCATAATGCTTTTAAATCTGATTTTGCGGCACGCCTCACCTGTGACGTCATAGAATGAGAAAAAGTTTAAGCAGTTTTTTTCTGTAGTCTTTCGTTCATTGCGTAATTGAACAAGTTATTTTTGTAGCGAAATAAAAACAATTTAATACAAGAAAATGAACTAAAATGGAAGACAAAATTTAGTCTCAAAGCTGAGAGACTTTCTAAGCTAAGTTTTTAATCTAAACTTGAAGTTATGGCTAAAAGAAAATCGATTTAAAAGATTTGCTAGAGACATCATTACGAAAGAACCCCTCAATTTTTTAGCAAATAATAATGTTGGGACTGAAATCGGGTTTTTGTGACTTAAGAGAAATTGCCAAGATGGCTTAGCAAGCACGAAAACTTCAATAATGTCCACATTCAAAGCCAAAGAATAGGCTAGGCTACCTTTATAGATTTTCGAAACTTCAAGAATTGATTTGGTTTTAAGTGAACTGCAAAAATTAAACGAATAATTAATTATCGAAAAATTTGGTCATCGTTTAATGTTATAAAAACAATTATTTGCAGTGGCGCCATTTTGGGGTGACATCATTTTATAATGTGTTTGTAATGAAGACTTTTTGTTTCAATATAATGGGTATCAATCCACATACGCAACGAAAATCCACAGAGTTTTCGGCAAAGACCTTTTTTTTTCTTTTTTTGGTCTTCACTTACTTTTGAACCGAAAACCCACTGAATTTTTGGTGAAGACCTTTTTTTTCTTTTTGGTCTTCACTAACAGAGGGGTGACATCATGAAGGGTGCGTCACACATACAGGGTGACACCACGCACTCCCCGCCCCAGGTGTCATCATCCTTCGCAACGCCTCTGATTATTTGCTTGTCATTTATTGTCTTAACTAATTTTTTGCAAACATGTTTGTAAAAAAAAAATTGTGCCTCACCAACTAAAAGACTCACCGCACGTCACTGTCATAAAGTCACCTTTCAGAGATGTCAGGGAAATTATTTAGCTTCTATATAGTAAGTATTTTAGCTTTGAAACCAGTAGTTAGTTGGAGATTGTGCTTCTTATGGCTTCTCAAAATTTTGTTGCCTATTCTGAAAGTCTGCTTAATGCAGCTTTTTTGCAACTATTTGCCAAAACGCATTTTTATTGCTAAATAATTATAATAACTGTATTGCTTTTTTTTATAAGCACAACTAACTTTTTCATTACCAAATGAATGCTTACAAATTTTTACTGTTCTGTTAAAGTCGCCTTGAAGCTTTAAAGCGTGTGAAATAATCATAACTTGCCATTGTTTTTTGTTTCCAGTACCTAGTTTTCTTATTTCTTAAAAACTGTGTCCACTATTAAACTGTTCAATCTTTAGAGTTTGCTGCAGTGTTTTTGTATGTAGTTCACAGCCACCTTGATTCGATAATATGAAGTGACGGCATAGAAATGAATCACTATAGCTGGCCCCTATGTTTTGAATGTATTTTGCCAGTTACTATTTATCAATTTTCTTTCTTTTGGAAACACTTCTGTAAGTACCAAAGTTAAGTATTAGTAACCTTATCTTCATACCAGTGGCATGCAATAGACTTTTTGAGCAGAAAATCTATTGTGTACCAAAGTAAAGCATTTTTTGCAAAAACTTTGGTTCAGGAAAAAGTGTTTTAAAGAATTAGGCCTTATGACCTGGCACTGTTTTTTGAACTGGGACTCTATGCCATCTGTACTGGATCTCAGTCTAGTCCAAAACATCAACCGAAAATCAAAGTTTTAAAACTTTACCAATAATGGGTTTTATGACAGATGTTTAAACAAATAAAAATCAAATCTTTCATTATACTGAGTGTGTTACGCTAAAGCGCGTAACAAGTTGGCAAGGCCTTCTCCACGTCAAGTCGCAGAGCAAAGAGAATGCAGAAATTATTCTGGCAAATTGTATTTGTGTAAATTGGCACAGTGCAAAAATTATATGGATTTAAGGATGGCGCGAAAATTTGCGCTTTGTAATTAAACTTTCCAACCTGTCGTAAAATGATTAATTTTTGGCATGTTTGCAAAGCGGCTACCCAACTGTACCATCTTTTTTACAACAAGCTAATAAAAAAGCAATGCAACCAATGGTGACACAATGTTCTGTCAGTATAGCGCTGTGGAAAAGACTTATGAAACCAAATCTGAATGCACTTTATTTTCAAGAAGTGATTTTACATGTATAGTGTATGTATAAGCTAAAAAAACAGTCCTTTGCAAGAAAGAAGAGATTTTCCAGAATATTTTGATGAAAAATCGATATGGTTAAAGGCAGCTAATCATCGTAAAAAGTGGCGATTTATAAACAAAAATAATTTGGCTTAGTGTAAAGGTTAGATTTTTGTCTTCTGCAAACTGCAAAGTGGCTACCTGGCTGTAGTTTTTTTCTATGTTATTGCTGTTAAATACATTTACTGTGCTTGCCATATGCCATGTGGGTTGCGCCAGAGAAGTCTAATGCACAAAATTAAAATTTTTCACCAATTTGGCATAGACAATGCAAAAATATTTTTGGCACAGCACAAAACCTCCTCTACAACTTAAAAAGAGAATCACTTTAGGCCAAAATGTTGGATAAGCCTCTAACGCATTGTCACCAAATTTGAACTTTCTATTATGCCTTCTCGTTTTCAAAATAATGCGGTTCAAAATTAGCAATTTTCCCCTTAGTTCAGTGTTGCCATTTTGTCAGTATTGTGAGAGAAAATTAACTTTTGGAAAACTGGCTTACAGTTATTGAAAAGCAGCTCATTTTTCAACTATGGCGCAAAACATTTATTGAGAATCAGGAACATGCGGTAACTTTTGAATTTTTTTTTCTAATCAGCAACTATAACAAAATTTCAAAGGGAAAAAGCCTTTTTAAGGCGGAATTAAATTTGTTATATCTCAGGAATAGAAGGTTGTAAAAATCTTAAATTGAATAAAGTTAGTCTTCAGATTTGTCAAAATTTGCTGGGAGAAAATCAAGCAAAAAAATTTCCGATTTCATTGCCCTTTTAAATTAGTGCACGGATGGTGGGAAACTTTCTAATTTGCTTACGCATTTTGTAGAAATGAAGACCTCTAACTGAAGAAATAAAAATCTCCAGATATTTACCTTTTTTTAGTAACTGTCTTAACGTAATGTACATTAATGATATAGTCTTTAAGTAGCTGTTGCAATCTATTGATGGTCAGTCACCATTAGTGATAATATGCTCCTACTTCATCTGATCTGAACAATGAAGAAACCGGATGTAATGAACTTGAAGATAAATTTTGTTGTTGACGAAGCTCTCTGTTCAGTGTTCAAGTTCTAAGGTATAGTTGAACGTGTTTATTTTTGATGAAGTTTTCATTTAAATCTGATCAATTAATTGTTTAATTTAAAACACATGTAAACATTTGATTAAAAGTAAAACTGTAGCAGCTAACAAGTTGAAATGCATGGCTATGGAAAGATCTTAGAAAAAGCATATTTTATTTCGGATTGTGACGATTATGCGTCACCAGGACTTTTAGGCCCCAGAAATTTTACGTGCAAGACCAAAAACATTTTTTCGAATTCAAAATAAAATTAAAAAAATTTTTTTCTGATGTTTTTAAATAAGATTTGAAGTCCTGGAACCTAATAGTCCCAGCGCATAATCGTCCTGCGTCTAAACACCCTGTACTTAAAATTCGTTGACCGATTTTAAGAGTATCAACAATAGAGTACTTTTTTATTTGTGGCAAACCGACATCAGAAATCAGGTAATCAAATTATACAAATATGCATCTGGCCTTTGAACTGACTCAGAAAATTGTGCTTTATACTTTTGTCATTTTTTTTCTTGCGTATCGTAAAAGTAAAAATCAGCAAGAAATGCTGGCCATATGCTAAGAAATCAAACTGATATGCAGTAAAAGGTCATTTAGATTGAAAAAAAATTTCTTGGTTTTCTCTCAAAAAACTTTTACAGATCTGAAAACCAACTTCACCAAATTTAAGTTACTACTACCTTCCGATTTCAAGATATGATAATTTAGATTTTCACTGAAAAGGCTTTTTCCCTTTAGAAATTTTTCAAATAAATGTAGGGCAACTTTTCAAAAGTTAATCTTCTGCCACAATAATGGCAAAACGGCAGCACTAAAAAAAGAAGAAAACTGTTGACTTTAAACTGCAATATGTTGAAAATGGCAAGATGTTAAAAGTTCAATTTTGCTTTGAATGTATATTTTAGGCTTTTTCCAATATTTTGGTCAACAATGAAAAACTTGACTTGGATGCCCCAAGTTGGGAGAAACTGCGGTTATGTGGTAGATGTAAAACAGTAATCAATCAATTTTTGCCCTGGCAGCTGAGGATTTTTTTTTTAACACTGTACCTTATTTTGGTTAATTTTACAAAAGTCATACGCTATAATTCTTTTTACCCAAATGATAAAAAATTACCTGGTAACTTTTATTTCAGATGAGTGAGAAAAGATTACAAACACAGCACTTTGCAAATTGGCTAAAGAAACTGGAAGGACCGCCATGGTGGTCGTAAGCATCGTGCAGATATGAAACGGATGGCTTTGCAAACTCAATAAAGGTAATAAGCAAACGAAGTATCTTGGCATCGTTAGTTTAAAATTCTATTAGGGTTAACTTATCCTATCTTTCTCAGATATTTTCAAAGTTCAAAAATTAAAAAAAAAATTTCTGAAATAATTCAGCTGCTACACAGCTGACGTCAATTACTTTGTCTCGGCATTTCGGCTTCTATTACAATTCAGACTGAAAAAGTTAACTTG